>JARDYJ010000001.1:167545746-167993246 GCA_029215755.1 Spea hammondii | reverse complement strand
ACACCAGAAAGATTTGTCAGATCCAGGCATGTTTTATCTGCTTTACTGACACACAGCTGGCACAGGCTACTATTGTATCACTGCTACACCCATCATGCTCAGCATCGGGCTTACATTACAGGGGTACCTGATACCCAGTTCTGATATATCAAAAATGACATTGAACCTAACTTGCACGGAAAAGCAAAAATATTTTCTGTTTGCCTTTAGGTATAGGCTGTGTTTTTATGTTGAAATATAATTATGTTAACTAATAATTATGAATACATATGGAAGGGGCAGAACTATATGTGTGCTATGTTATCCTTCAACCAATACATGCAATCACACACAATACAATATATGTCAGGGGCGTCCAACATCCGGCCCGCGGGCCAAATGCGGCCCGCGTGACCTCGAGGTGCGACCCACGTGAGATCGGCAGCCAGGATCACATAATCACATTTGACAAAAATAGAAAATGGACATTTAACATTGCTCCTTGGTATGGTAGCTTTAACATGAAAGTATAAAAGTAGAGATGAAGGCTGTTCAACTCCTTTGTATATTTATTGGATTTACTCAGTAAACTGACCACATAATAGTAAACCATTGTAAAGTGAAGTGCAACAACTATTTTGTACCTAAAGGTAATAATAATAATAAATATAAATAACATATCTTACTGCAACTATTAAAGTGCCACAACAAAACAAAAGAAGATATACGTTTTAGCTGTTTTTTTAACTATAAATATTTAACTTTCAACTATTTCAGGGTAAACAGAGATTATAGCATAACACAATTATTAAATAAGGAACCAGGTACACATTACAAAATAAAGTGCAACATCATAACAAACAAGAATACAGTGTTTTTAATACCTTTAATGTGAACGGCAGTCAAATTTGTACTTAAATTTAGTCAAATCGATTTTTATCGATTTATAAAAAGTGTTTTTTTCAGAGCAAATGCTCTGGAAAAACTCCTCTCCTTATATAATCCGACCTCAAACAGAGATCGGATTATAACACTAGGACACCCTCACTGTCAGCCGGTGGGTGTCCGTGCGATGCGCACAGACAACTTCCGTCTTTCCCCTCCACTTCTGCTCCTACGATGCAGTGGCAGCATCACATGATGTATAAGCCCCAGCGGAAGTGAAGGTGAGCAACGGAGGCTGTCTGTGCACATCGTGCAGACCCCCACTGGCTGACAGAGAATAGAGGTCTCCTGCAGAGGATCATCCTGTCAGCCGGTGGGGGTCTGCACGATGTGCACTGACAGCCTCCGTTACTGCCCTTCACTTACGCTGAGGCTTCTATGAAGCTGCAGTGAAAGTGCCTGTCAGCAACGGAGGTTCACAAAACACCAGGGAGCGGGGTAGGGAGAGTGGTGTATGGGAGGGGGGAGGAGTCAGATGGGTGTGGCATATCAGGGGGCACAGTGGAATCTCTGGCATATAGGAGGTATAAGGCATATATGGGGGGAGGGTGGCAAGCTGGGGGTCAGATGTGCATAACTGGGGGCAGTTTGGTAAATAAAAATATAAACAAGGCTTTTTTTCTCATAGTTTTTATTAAAAATGAAAAATAGTTAACATATGAATTAATATTTACTAATAACTGTATTAAAACCTAGTTTGAGAAACACTGTGTTTGGGTTCTTGTAGCTTTTATTATTATGTCAGTAAAATAAGAAGGTGAATAGCGAGAGGCCATTGCAATAAAGATGAAAGTGTAAATTGTACATTTTTTATTACATTAAAATAATCGTTAGTTGCAGCCCTAATTCACACTACTAGTTTTAAGCGGGAGTTTACATGGCTTGATGCAAACCTGCTAACTACAAGCTTCATATCTATTTGTGATGCAAGTCTGCACGCAATTGCCAATGTGGTAAGATCTGAAAGCCTTTCCTCAGTCATTGTTGTGCGTAGGAATGATTTTATTAATTTTCACATGATGCACTGCTGACTGGCAAAACGCAAGCTATTTTACATAGCTGGTAAAGCTCAAGGAATGGAACAGAGTAAGGCTCCAGTAAGAATTGTGTCCACCTTAATGGCATCCGATTGCTTTTTTCTTTGTAGGGTTAGCAATGCCTTCTTCAGCTCAATCTCCAAATTGTCCATGTTGCATGTGTAGAATCTGGCCATTGGTAGCAATTTCTCAAAATTAAGAAATGTATCAGATCGGGGGTTCAGGGACTGTACTCCTTCCAGAATATTTGGAGAAGCGAGATTTAAGCTCTGAAATTATTCTGTCAAGAACAACAAACATAAACATTTTAATGAAATCATCTTTTTTGCAGCAGTTGTCTATGGCCTACAGTTTCCAAAATTATGCTATTTCTTAAGCGTAAAGGAGTTCGGCGATCTTGCTTCTTGGAAGGCAGTTCGGTAGAATCATCATCTGTTGATGGTATCCCACACTTAATGCTCAGCTGAATTGTTTCTGCCCAGACACTTTCTATTGTTGCAGAATGAGGAGAAGCTTCAGGTTCACTTTCTGGATGACACACTTCTTCAAGCTCTTGTATAACAGTGCGCACAAGGAGGGCAGCTGATGCCAAGTCAAGATCTTTGGCTTGTAGCAGGTTAGAGAGAGTTCTGGTCCTTTTTAAGTATGTTCTCAAAAAACAAAAAAAGTGCAACAATGAAGCCAAAGTCAATGAACTGCTGAATGGATTTTGCCTCAACTGCTTTCTCAGTATGGTTTCCTTCTGCTAAAATATTGAGCGTTTCCAACAGAGGGTCAAGTGTTTTAAGTACAGAATTGCAGGCCGCATGTTGGCATGTCCACCTTGTGTCACTTAGTGGCTTAAGCTGGAATGGCTGGATAGCTGGTTTGCTTGACATTTCTTGTTGTACGTTACAAAACACTGAATGCACTACAGAAGTACTGCAAAACACATACAGCTTTTCTAGTTTTACAAAAAATTCAGATGCTGCCTGTACATTCTTGACCGTGTCTACAATGACCAGGCTGAGGCGGTGACTCATACAATGAATGTAAAGTGCACAAGGCACCTCTTTTTTAATGCGTGCTTGCACTCCATTAAGCCGGCCACTCATTACAGATGAGCCATCATAGCCTTGCCCGACACAATCATTTTTATCAATGCCTAAAGATGCTAGGACATGGAATATATATCCTGTTAAAGATTCAGCATCAACGCTATCTGCTCAGTAGAATTTTAAGAACCGTTCATGGACTTTCTGATCATGAAAGAAACGTACTACTACAGACAGTTGTTACATTTTACTTAGATCTTTTGTTTCATCAGCAATAATGGAAAAGGGACTTCCTTTAATGCTCTGTGCAATATCTTCTCTAACAAGAGCAGCCATAATTGACAAAAGTTTGTTTTGTATAGATGGGTGTAGATATCTTGCATTTCTTGGTCCACTTATTTTTTCTCTTACAATGCTGTCTTTTTCAGCAATTAAATACAAGATTTCACGTACATCTCGCTATTTTTGCGCTATTGTTTTTATGTAATGTCTATTTTCATTGACCTCTCTTGTATGTGCTTGTATGGTAGTAAAATTTTATAGCATGGGTTGAAATGGAAGGATATTCAGCCATAACATTACACCAAAACTGGGAGAGGGTTACCTCAGTAAAACATTTTTCTGGGAAGTAGCCTTTAAGACGTTCCTGCAGCTTTGTGAGATGTGCTACTGTAGTGTGTAAGCTCATGACTAGCATTGGGGAACATATCAAATCTCTCTTTGGAAACATGACTTGTCCACAATGCCATTTTCTTTGGCTGGTGTCCAAATTGTTGCATATAACTGAATACCACTTGGTCTCCCTTAACAGGGAACGACTTTGAAACCAAAGGGGAATAGTGTCCTGTATAATGAAATCAAGAATTGAGTTTCACAAACTCTGAACCAACATCTAAGTTTCATTTTTAATAATATATTCAGATTGAAATATAGTAAATAACACAATACCTTTACTTTTCCTCTCACTGATTTCTAGGCCTAGAAAGTTTTGTCCTCTGAAGTGACCACAAAATCTGGATAAATAAAAATTACAAAGTTCTATTTAACCCTACAGTAAGTAAAGGGCCAGGAAACAGATGACCAAACATATCAGGACAGGCTCTGCCACACCGACACCCAAACACATACACCAGGACAGGCTCTGCTGCCACATGGACCCCCACATCAGGATTGATTTATTTGATGCCCCCAGCCAGCCCCCCTCCCTTGTGTATTGATGCACCAACCCCTTTTGTACTGGTTAATGTAATGGCCCCCATACCCATTTGTGTATTGATATATGTGACATCCTTCTAACCACCCTGTTGTGTAATTATGTCCCCAGAGACCATCTTTTTGTATTTAATTTTCCCAAGGCAGACCCCCCTTGTTAATGTCCCTCCTTCTGTCTATCACCTCAACTATTTATTTAAAATAAAATGCTTACTTTTTTGCTGGCCTTCGTTTTTCCACCGCAAATGGCTCTTCTCCCTGTCACGCAGTGACGAGCAACTGTTCCGTAAAAGCCCGACCCCTTGAGCGTCATGGCGCATCTTCAAAGGGGCGGGACGGCATGCAGGCAAGCCATTAAGCGGCCAGCGGAGGTGGTTTTACAGCTGCTTTGAAACTGTCAGCCGCATCCGCTGCAAATGGAGCTTGGTGTGTCGGTACACCGGGAAATATCCCGGTTTCCCGGCGGTGGGCCAGGTCACTTAGTATAGCGTTTCAATTGGGTCGACGCCACTGATGGTCAGTACCCATCAAAAGTGGTCCAAGGAAGAAAAGCGGTAGCCAAGGCTCTTTGATGCCCTGTGGTCAAATTCAACAGACAAGCTATTATAGCTTACATTGCTGAAAAAAATAAATCCAGTTCTGATAGAACGGTGTCAGAACACAGTGCATCACATTTTGTTACGTATGGGGCTGTGTAGCTGCAGACTAGTCAGGGTGCCTATGTTGGCCTCTGTCAACTGCCGAAAGCGACTACAATGGACACTTGAGCATAAGAACTGGACTAGAGGACTGCATTGGGAGGCGGGTCCCGCGGGCGGTCTTGTTGGGGTTGCGGGCGGTCAGGCACTGTACCTGCGGGTCCCGGTAATCCCACGCAGTCCAGCAAGGCTGCCTTCTCGCTGCTCCCTTACAGTGTCTCCTCTCTTGCGCCGCCCAGGAACCAAACTGAGTCACGTGATGTGACGTCACTTCCCGTGACTCCGCCTTGTTCCTGAGCGACCTAAGAGAAGAGACGCTGTGAGGGAGCAACTCGAGGGCAGTCTTGCGGGACTGTACGGGAAATCTGCAGTTCAGGTAAGGAGGTGGGCGTGATTGGCCGCAAATATGGCGGGAGCGGGCGGGATTGACCACAAATTTGGCGGGAGCGGAACACCCACATTGCCTGGCCTGGTCTGATTAATCATGTTTTCTTTTAATTGCCTGGATGGCCGGGTGCGTTGGTTACCTAGAGAACACCTGGCACCAGGATGCATCCATGGAGGCCCCACCTCGTAATTTACAGGATTTAATGGATGTGCTGCTAACGTCTTGGTGCAGATACCACAGCACACTTTCAGAGGTCTATTTGAGTCCACGCCTCAACAGGTCAGGACTGTTTTGGTGGCAAATGGGGGGCCTACACAATATTAGGCAGATGGACATAATGTTATGGCTGGTTGTATGTTCTGGCCATGTTGCATTAAAAAAAAAAGTTGGAATATAGAGACAGCTTTCCCTGGATAGAAAAGCTTGAAAAGTTTTCTTCAGTTAAATATGAAAAAAAATGGAAGCGCACATTACCATTTTGATTTTAATCCCAATGTGCATGTTTCTGCTTGATCATTACTTTTTATTTGAATTCATTTAATCAGCGCATTTACAATTTACTGCAGATAATGAGTTTTTCAGACCTTGAAACAAGCTCCCGTTAATACCGTCTTTTAGAATATTTCCGAGTTAAAACATCTTGCCAGTATGGCCACCCCTTCTTGATGAAGTGTACATTGGCACATATATGCTAGGATCCTTAGAAAATAATGTATCGCCAAAAACACAACATTAGGTTAACCGTAATTTAAAAGTGTGATCACTGATTTCTTTGACTGCAAAAGAATACAGCAATTATGAATACACTTTTTTAATCTAATAAAGGAAATTTTACTTTTAGTTTTTAAGGTATGTATATGCAACTTTTTGTGTGTGCATACAAATGTATATAGTCAATAAAAAGAAATGCTTTTTGAAATGTTTACCTAATATGTCATGTTTTCAACCATACAGCCAATGTGCAGCTGCCCCTTTCTCGATTGACTTATCCAATAACTGGGCTGACCCCAGTGTGTCGGATCATGAAGAGAGGTAGAGAAATTGCCAGGAAAGTTAGGTAAAACCGAGAATACATTTTATCTCCCCTTACTTCAAGGCGTATGGGAAGAGTGCAGAGTGCTTCCTGTGATAAGGCTGTGCATCTCATAGGCTTTAAAGAGGTGTCTGCTTTGTCGATACCCCTTTTTTGCACATTCACTGGTGATGTTTATACTGGAACGGTCACATCAAATAGAAATTTAATGTATGACGTTGTAACAGATTTTTATGTCGGTAACTAAGCAATATTTTGAGTTCAGTCATTTGTGCCTTCCATTTCAAAACAAAAATACCCACCACATAGGAGTTAAATGTCATTGGTATATACACACTTTGGCTCTCTGCTTCCTCTTCCCTCCCACTCTCCACTTGGTAAAGGCTGTCCTGTCTATCCCCACCAAGGTTCCCTATAACCCGTGTGCTCACACATACAGGTTTTGCAACCAGTGCAAATGGCTGGCAGGGCCTGGATGGCCTACTGCGATACCGGGACATTTTCTAGTAGGCGGCCTACTCTGGAGCTGATCTTGAGGCTGACCATTCAATAATGTGTGGCCATGGTGGCCGCTGCAGAAGAGATCTGTGCCAATTGAAGCACAAATCTCCTCTCACAGTCAGTGGATATGACGTATGGTGCTCAGATAAAACCTTTACCACAGACTCCTAGGATGGGTAAAGGAGAACTGTGGTTTTATGAATATGAAGGGGGATGTGTTAAGGGAAAGGTATGACAATGAAGGGGAAATAAAGCTGGGTGGGTATAGATGTGAGAACTTTTGTTTGGATGAAGATGGAGGGGAATTATTGTGATGCATACTGGGGGTGATGGTAGAGGATGGAAATTTGGGTGGGCAGGCAATAATGATTGTGCTGGTGGCTATGGGGGATATCATACATACAGTACATAAGCACACAGCGACTCTAACATCATACAGTACACATACATACGCACACAGCCACTCTTGACACCATATACAGACACACACACACACACACACACTCACACACACACTCACACACAGCCACTCTAACGCCATACACTTATGTGCACAGACACTCTAGCGCCTTACACGTAAGTATGTACATAAGCTGATGGACATTGGGAACCAAACTTCAAAAAAGATTTCACGGTATCCTACCCTGTTCCCAGATATACACATATTTATACATTCTGTAAATGCATCTATTACATGTATTAAAATATACACTTCAACTTCAGGGTCTGCTTATGATCATTTAATGTGTATAAATATAAATGAGGATCCAACAGGGTGTACAGGGGTTGGTGGTACCCATGCTGTCAGACAGAGAAAGGAGGTAATACAACTCACAGTTAGAGGTGCTGATCCATATAGATGTATTTTCACCAAGGTTCCTAGATTCTTATATTATGTACTTTTATGGTTTCTTAAATAAACATATTACTTTTTTAAAATGACATGTTAGCTGGGCCTCTTAATCCTGTCAGTCTGCTCTGGCCACCGATCTGACATCACAAAAGGGACGTTCACTTTAGGGTCTTCTAGTTTAAAGGGACCTCGCTTCCATCACACAAAACACATCAATCACCATCACTAGCAGATTCCGTAGCACAAACGATAACAAACTACTACAAAAGGAAAAGAGGGCCTTGCTTTTTGTAAGCTTGCAATCTAGTCAACTTCGGGAGGAGCGGTGCTTTAACCTGGAGTCTGAGTGAAACCAGATTGGCGCTCATCTTTATATTCTTATTTTGGCCTAATGGTTTGTAATTTCAGGTCATTCACAACAGTGATGTAGTGTCTGCCACTACGTGTTTAAAAGTTACAAAAAGAAAGAAGTGTTACATATATGAATAACACAAAATATTTCATGCTACACATTTCAACGTTACAAATAGAAGCAAACATGACAGAAAACTTTGCATATTACATGTAAATAAAGTTTGTGGGTATTTTATCTATTAAATGTTTCCCAGCATATATCTCACTATACCTATAGCTACTGCCATTAATGTCACAAAGCACGAATCGTATTGCAGTGGGAATCATACAAAATTGTAGCTATTTGCTAAAGTAACCTCCCGGTAGTTTCACCTCGATTCTTCACTTGCAAATGTCTTTTGCAGTGAAAACTTGGAATAATCATTTTCTTTGTAACATTATATACTTTTATATATCTTTGTGGCATTTGTTATTCATAAATCTTTTGTGCCTTCATTTGTATGTATACTTCATGGTTTTTGTCATTTGAAATTGGTACGCTGTGCCTGCCGTGAGATTGCATATGTCTTTGCCGAATAAATTGCAGGCAGGAGAGGTGCCGAGGAGCTTTAAGATAATGAGGTTCTTATTTGGTACGTATAGCTAAGTAACTAGCAAGAGTGTTCTGCTCTCTAGATTGTGGGTTGGAGGCTCATAATAGAGCATTTATTCACCCACTACTTTAAAGCAGAATTAAGTGTATGGGCTGGCAGTTTTTAAACATGTTTTGTGCGTGGAAATGTTTAAAAATCAGAATAGTTATGTTTTTTTTTGTTTCTTTTGTACATTGCGCTCATGTGCTTATTTTGTGGAATAAATTCTAATAAAAATTGGTTATTTGCTGTTTACTATTTTTTTTTTTTTTTTTTTTTACATCTTTTTTGTATAGTGTTATTTATTGTATTAAGAGTGAGCCCTAACCATCCTTGAAAAAACAAAACACATAATTTGTGTGGGTACAGTAAACATGGAAAAAGGGAGTCATGGTTGAAGATGGTCACTTAGGGGAGTAAAACCCCTTGGTCATTACGGGGTTAACGCATGTTAAGGTACTGACTAAGTACATAAGGTACATTATGATGTAGTGGACTGCCTGGGACACTGGCATATTACTCCCATTGCACTTAACATCTTGAACACATCTGTTTCATTTTTCTCTTGAATTTTTTTTTTTAAAAAACAAAATTTGAAGAGGCTTTCTATGGCCCATCAGTCCCTGCATTTGTGTCTTATGACAATTTAGTATTCCTGGTAAAAATACTGTGGCAAATATTTAAATTATTTCTATGTATGACTCAAATATCACATTTAGCAGAGAGTACTTTCAGCACCTTCTTTAAAACATGCAGAACCATATGTATTTTGATGTTGATTTCCTGAGAAGCAGCTCGGTGCATAAATGAATTTCAGTTTAATGGATGGAAATACAGCAAATGATTGCAAAGCAAATGGAGAATTGGGGTTTTTAAGTCTAAGCACATCTATTTCAAGTAAACACTGATGGAATAATCTATTAGTGGCAAAAAGTCTAAATGCATGCACAGGCACACAGAGGGATACTGGTTGCGGTAGTACTTGATTTATTCTGTTTTTAATTACTGTTCTCTCTCTACTGCATAGGACAAAATTTGAAAGAAAAAAACTTTCTAGAGACCATGTGGCATTCAGCTTTAAAATCTCAACATATTGCAGTATTTAAGAACGCGTGTTATTTCATATTGGAACTGGTGTTGCAGACTCTTTAACTCGGGGAAGGGATATCTTTATTTAGGTCCTTGGCGTTAAGCCATTCGCTCTGATCATTTTGAGGTTCCTGCTCGTGCCCTTCTCTACAGTGACAACGAGGTTTATTCACTAAAGAGAGAATAGTCGGGAGAGTTGTGTTTCAGCCCCTTGACTTCCCTATGCATGATCAGGGACCAACCTCAGTGATCTTCTGCTGCAGGAAGAGCTTGGCTTTGCCTGGATAATGTATAGTCAAACCAGCGAGATTTCTTCAGACTCCTTACCTATTGAGTTATTCATTATATGGGGTCCAGTTCTTTGAAGCCTGTCTGTGTTGGTCCTTTACAATGGGTAGTGAAGTGAGAGTTAAACCAAAAGACTCCTGCTGTTTAGTGAATAGACCTCAATGAGCTGCACTTGGGCTTATTGGGTACCCTGTATAGTTAGTATTCTAAGAAATTTCCTTTTAATGTTTCAAATGGTAGGCACCATTATATTTTGTTTTCAGAAAGTGGCAGAATGTGGCTTTGTTGCTGGTTTTAGGGAAATTGAATTTTTTTCCCCCCTATTTAAAATCTGATTGTATCTAGGCATATTTCTGCAGTTAAAACTCATCATTATTGATTTTATTTGTTTACTACCTGATAAGAATTCTTGTGTAGAACCAAAATTGGTTTTAAACCTACAATTTCATCTTTGCAGTCCAAGCTCATGCTGGTTTTCTTCACCAGAAGGCAAGATGAAAACATTGCTTTAACTAACAAAACTGTGCAGCAGAGCTTAGTGGATTTAGTATTTACTACTACCAAAGGAGTCATCCTTCCACAATTGTTATGGTGAACATTTTTTCCAGTGTTTTGTGATAATTAAATAGATTTCTTATTAGTCTGTAATACATAATGTATTCCGATGGCTTGTGGTGAATGCCTGTGGTTTATTGCACCATAAAACTTCTAACTAATATAAAACCCACTTTTGATTGATGCATTTTTTTTATTGGCTGCCATTAAAATAAAGTTGCAGCCCTTAGTGTTTTTACTATGCGATGCAGCGTTCTCATTTGCTAGATAAACATTCTTCATACAAGGTTTAGGAAAGAAGGAAACTACCTTCTAGATGGTCGTTATACCAGTGTTAACATTACTTTTATATATCTATAAATTACCGTTTTTTTTGTGTTTCCAACTTTGAAACAGGTGGTAAAGGGAACTTTGGTCTTGATGATCAAAGTTACAAGAATGAAACCATAAGTACATTGCATTGTTTGCTATGTCATACAGTTTATATCAATTTGCCCTGTAATTTTGCATTATGTATAATCATAATAGCATTCTAGTCTGTGTACTACAGATGTTTGGCAATTGCCATTCTTTGTTCAAGTGTGTTGTGCCTTTTAAAGTTTCCGGAATATGTCTTGCATTTTAAGTCTTTGTAAGCTCAGCAGTATGTGGAGGAGGCTCGCCATGATTTAGTAAAACAATTGCCCTACGTGGCCTAATTTTTCTAGTAGTGAGTAGCAATCTAGAGTTGGTTGCTGTATGTTTTTTCCATGTCATTCTTGGTAGCACGTAGCAGGAGGAGCTCCGGCCCTCCAGGTAGGTCAGCAAATTATAAAACTCCTGAAACCGCCCTCTCGTGCTTGGTGTTTTTTTCTGCCTCTTCTGGGTAGGTGTTATCTTCCTCCCATTTGTTGTGTTGAGGTCATAGAAACTCACTGGCCTCTTGCCCTGGACCTGCCTGCTTATCTCTTTAAGCCTCTTGCACCAACAGCTAGGAACTTAGCTTTTTGACTTAGAGAGTCAGAGAGATACTCATTGTATTGCTGATTCTATTCGGCTAAGGAGTCCCTGAGAACTCTAGCAGCTTTGGATCTTTAGGATAGATACATTCATGTATCTATAGGGAAGACTTCCGGAGGTTTCTTGTGAATGGCAGTACTGGTCAGAAATCCTCCATCTGCACTTTCCATTTTGCCTCACATCAGTACCTTTGTGGCATTTACAATGCTCCCCTCGGCTATATTAACCCCTTGATGACAATTGATGGTCCGGGCACGTCACCGGAAAACAAACGGTTAACGACAATTGACGTGCCAGGACCGTCATGACTTTAAACGTCACATGTCTGGCCCCTCCCAGGGGCGTCAGCATCCGCCATACATTGTATAGCGGCGCACGCCCGTTTTAAAAGCGTTTAGGAGGCGATCAACGATCACCTCCTAAACTTAAATGGTGTCGCTGGAATGCCTCGATCAGGAGGCATTCAGCGACAAACACTTACCCCAGGACGGGCTGTGACCGCTCCGGAGAGCACGTTATCTTCACCATCCGCAAGATGGCGGCGGCCCGGGAAAAAAAATAATAAAGATGAAAAAGTCTCCAGACCCTCTAGAGAACTCTGGCTCCACTTGCAGGTTGAATACAGGTACTGCATTTTTCAACTTAAAAATAAATAAAAAAATAAAATAAAATAATTAGAAAAAAATAGTTAAAACAGTAAAATGTAAAAATAATTTCCCACTGATGTCACTATCAGGGGAACGTTCAAGTTGAAAAAAATGTAGAATTTTTTTTAAAAAAAAGGGGCTAAGGAAGTGCACACCTGGCAATTAAAACTTGGCTTGTGGTCCCCTATAAAACTATAGGACAGGAGTTGCCCTTTAAATATATGCTGAGTAGTGAGCGCATGCAGCACTGCAGGGCAAGGTTAAGAACAACCCATTAGTACTCTAGGGAGTGGGACTGGAGTGGTGGGACCCAATCGATGGAGTGACAATGACATAATAGTCGAAACATAACTAATGATTGCATCACATTTTGAGTTAAAAGTATCTATCAAGCTTTTCAGAGTATATAAGAAGGGGCACAATCAGAGGCTATTTTATAGTCTTAAAAACAAAAGCAATAATAGTAATACAAATGTTGAGTTAGCAGTGACCAGTTTAGTGGGCTTTGGGGCCTGGATAAAACATTGTAACTCATTATTCTCCCTTAAGTATTGGCATGCAATAATAACAGTAGGATTGTACACAGTAATAATATACTTATATGATGAGATGTATGCATTGCTAATCTATTCATTCATATGATCTTTTTGGCTGTGAGCATCCATAGTTTGCTTTGGGTGCTTGGAATAGAAGCAATATATACTTCCAATTTTAGCAAAAAAAAATGTTTCACATGAAAAGCTAGTAGGCTGACCTATCAACCCTCCACATGTACAAAATGGCAGCCCTTTTTTCTTAATATATTTAAGGTCACATCACAGAATGAGAGGAAGGAATATTTTTGATGTGCTTGAAAAAGGTGAACAGTGAACCAAGAAAGAAAGTAATTCCCAAGAGGAATCAAAAGTAAGATGTTAAAACCTTCATGTATGCCCTAGTTTTCACTTGGATTTTTACAGTAAATTACATTAAGTAGAAGAAAAATCCAGTTAATGTCTTTAATACAAAAGTAAAGTGGATTTGACCATTCATTTATACGGAATTTGGCGGTTTAAAAAAAAAATACACATATATATATTCTTAATATTGACTAATTCAGTCAAATCAAAGCAGTATCTCTCTCCCTGCCCACATATGTTTTTACACCATTAAAGCAACACATAAGCACACGATAGCTGAGTGGTGCTCTTTGCAAATGCATGCATGATTCTGCAGAATCCCTCCATGTGCGTCTGCCTATTTTTCTGTCTGACCGTTACTAAGCACCCAGGCCAAAGCATCTGCTCACTAAAGTGCATGTGCTCAATGCTCACTAGACTCAATGAGACCTGCACACACAGGAAGATGGAGCCCCCTTTGACTTCAACCCCTTAAGGACCAGGCTGCCTTTTTTCTTTGTACTTATGTGATAGAAGCCGCTTTAATGTTTCTGCGGTGCTCATGCTTCGCTCTAATTTTCTTCTTTCTCATTTAGTGTACCCACACATGTAATGATGTTGTTTGAAGAATGTAGCCATCTACAAAAGCTAATAAAAAAAAAAACCCTATTGTTTTGCAAGTTATAGGCCAATAAATATTGCTATTTCAAAACCTTTTTTTTTTTTTATCTGGTCATTCTGTACCCATGTCCTATCTGGGACATCTTTGAAGCCGGTCAGTTCATTTTATCCCCATCAAGCCATATATTTTTGAAAACTAGACACCCTGGGGTATGAATTTTTAGCACCTAGTATATGTCACTGCCGAACACCACAATATGTGTTCAGCAACATCTCCTGAGTACAGTGATACCACCCATGCTTCGGTTTGCCGGGTTGTTTGGAGGCTAAAAGGCCACATTTTGGGACATTGGTTGACATCTGGTCTTCTTGATATATATCCCATATCGGACAGTATAGCAGACCCCAATTTAAATTATCACAAGAAATTATATTACAAAGTGTAAACAACTCAAGATGTTCAACAAGGTGCATTTGGACACTTTTCAGGTAATTTAATCCCTGATATATTTTTTTTTTATTTTTTTTTACGTATTCATTTCAATGTTGCTTTGAATTTCTTGCACAAACAAGACACCACAGAAATGTCAAAACAGTCATTGTCACAAAGTGTACAAAAAGTAGAAAGCTATTTTACATGATTCATTATACTTTGTATAGTAACTCCTGCCATGCTCACCTGTGTTGAAAACATAGTTCACAGCTTCCAGAGTTGTCTTTTTGAGCCTTACTCAAGCTGTGGTCAGTTGCACCTAATGTCTTATTGATGTAAACAAGGTGTATAGAATCAGAAATCCACAACCTGCTTCAAAAAGATGGCCAACCACTCGAATAACAACGTGCCCTCATTAATGTGTATATGTTCAACTGGCTTACTTACAATTCTTTAGTGTTAGGATCAAGGTAGACTGTATCATTGTGCTTTTGACCATATCCATAACCTACCATAGATTATTTAAATATGTCCAAAACCTGGTCTCATGTCTTTTTAGGGGCTTAATTCTAACCTGTAATCATGTGGTAGAGAAGGCACAGAAAAAGGCAGGGATAGTCAAAATGTCTGTGACAAGGTTAATGAAGGTCCATCAAACATTAGATTGTCCACCCCAGTAAATATCCACTGACAATTTTGTCGCCTACCCCTGCTGATGGATGTAAAGCCTTTGGTGTATTTGTTCTTAGCGGAATAAACAATTTCAAGAAATAGCCAGGCAGATGTCCTTTACTACTTTAATATGCCTGTTGCTGCCTTAGAAAATCTACAGTTTTTGCGTCCCTTTTTGGTCTTAAGATTTCCAGAACATTGACAGCTGGCCTAGAGGTTCAAAAAGTGCTCATCAAATATCTAGATGATAACGATAACATTGTACCAATAACATTTAAGCAGCAGACCTAACACGCCTCTCTTGAAATGGTAACTGTCTACATTAACGCCTGCATATTCTACAAGCAAAGGAAATTTGCCATCGGCTGGTGTAAGCATATAACAGGAAGGCACGGGGGACTTTCTAACATTTAGCATGGGGACCAAATTCAGCTAAGATGCCTGTTCTTAAAGTAGCCCAAGACGCTTCTTGCAGAGAATCTACTTCATGTCCACTATCTAGTCCTGTCAAAAAACACTTTCACAGAAAAAGTGTGTAGAAAAACCCTAAAGGTGGATGAAACTGATCTACTAATAAGTGCAGATTTTCTGGTAGTTATATGTAGAATTGTTATAAAACCCCTCAAAGACTAGCCCAGGAGTCAGCTGGGTAGTCTTTATAAGTCTATTAGTCTGTGTACACAAGCATAGTCCCTGAATAATGCTGAAAGTTACCATCTTCTGATAAAGATAAGAATAAAAGGCTTACTGAAAAGTACTTTTTTTTGTATTAGTATGATTACTGTATTTTATTTTAGTTGACTGAATACTTTACGTAACTCACTGCTCTTGGATATGTTAAACTAGATATTGTACTAGAATACGATATAGTGGTGTACTCAATGGGTACTGCTTTTTTTTCAGAGCGCCACCTTGTGGTTCAGTAGCTTATTTGTACAGTAAAATCACAACACCATTTACGTACATATACGGTACGTATGATGTGCTAAATTTTGTTAAAAATAACATAAATTTACTCTATTTGCACAGGCTTTACTAAAAATGAAATATATGTATTGGCAAGAAAGGAAACCATTTATACATATATCTAATATTACAATTTCTGTTATATATATATATATATATATATATATATATATTACACAATGTCTAAAAAAACCATTGTATTGAATGTATTTATTTATTGGACTGACATAATATTTAAAAGACAAGCTTTCCAGAGTTATCCTCTCCATCAGGTGTGAAGCAATACTGATCAACATGATAGAGGTTACAACTTAAAACAAGTGATTAGAGAAGGGGTGGTGAAAAATGCAGAGTGGTTGAGAGATAACCAAAGGACAGAACAAATAAACATAGGAAAACCAATAAACAAACGCATCAGACAATTATAACAATAAAACACTCATTAGACCTTAAGATGAATGTTCATATGAAGTTCTAGTAGTGTGTCAGGAAACCAGATTCCATATAAAGACCCTCCTTTATGGTGTTGAAATATGTTATCATTCCTGGGCGTCTTTAAAATTCCCTTTGAGGACTTAAATTTTCAGGTTTTGGGTGAAGTGATGTCCTTCTGGTGTGCAATATATGTCTTCCTCGTGGTTTTTGATAGAACTTCGGTGCAGGTTCATTCTGAGATGCAGCTTAAGGCCGTTTCTCCAATGTAGCACCCTTTGTCACATGCTGATCATTGTATCATGTATACCACGTTTGCAGATGTACATGAATATGAATCCTTAATGATGTATGTTTTGTTGTTGTGACTGGCTGTGTTGCTGTCACATATATGTTGACAGAGTTTGCAGCGGGATTTGTTGCATGGTACAGTGCCATTCTGTGTATGCTCCTGTTCTGGGGCCAGTTTGCTGTGGACCAATCTTTTCCTGAGGTTTGGTGGCTGTTTAAATGCCAGTATTGGGGGCTGAGGGAATATTTTTTTGAGTATGGAGTCCTCTGAGAGTAATGGCTATAGGTCTTTTAATAGTTTTGTGTAGTTCCTCCAGAGTTTGATTGTAGGTAACTATCAGAGGGATACTGCTCATATTTTCCTTTTCTTTGTACTCTAGAAGCCTTTCCCATGGTGTTTTTAGGGCAGATTTATTTTTTCCGATTTAGTTTTTTCCTTATAGCCCTTCCTCCGAAAAGACTGTGCCAATGCGTTTAGGTGTTTGTGTCGGTCCTCAGTGTCAGCGCAAGTACGGTGGTATCTGGTTGCTTGGCTGCAGCTTGTTTTGTGTGATTGGGATGAAAGCTTAAATTGTGGAGGTATTTGAGTGTTATTGATGGATGGAATGAATTGAAATGTTTTCTTCTCCTTCTGTCCATATTATGAAAATGTCATCAATATAATATTTATATGGTTTGTGAGGGTGAGTGGCTAGGAATCTCTGTTCTAGGTCGGCCAAGAAAAGATTGGCATATTGTGGTGACATTTAAGTGTCCATGGCTGTCTCGGTTGTTTGTAGGTAGTTGTTGAAATTGAAATAGTTGTGAGTAAGTATAAATTCTATGAGCTTGACAATAGTTTAACTATCATATTTTTGTGTGGCATTGCGGGAGGAGAGGAATTTAATGCAGGCCTCAATACCATCTTTATGGGGGATGTTACTATATAAAGACTTCACATCCATGGTTGCAAGTATAGAATTAGAAGGTAGGTTTGTGACTCGGCTCAGTTTAAGTAAATCTGTGGTCCTGTATAAAGCTCTCAGTGTTGATAACTAGGGGCTTAAGTGTTTTCTTTAAGGCCAGATATTGGTTCTGTAAGTGTTCCCATACCTGTGTTCACATAATGGGTCGTCCTGGGTTGCCTGCATGTAAAAGGTCCCTATTTGAGGATTGGGAGGCACACTATTTTCTAATTCTTGTTGCATGTGTTTTGGGAAAGATCCGATTAGTTTAACAAGATCTTCTGTATATTCCCTGGTGGGGTCCTGGTTCAATTTTTTTGTAGTAGCATTCATCAGATAATTGCCTGTTTCCTTCTGCAATATAGTTCTGGGTGTTCATGATGACTACTGATCTGCTCTTGTCAGCTGGCAATGATGTTTTTATTATTTGTTAAATTATGATCAAATGTAAATGGAGACCTGACCATCACACCTATATGAGCTTGTTGGACATCCCATTTCAAAACAATGGGCAGTAATACAGAGTTGCCTCTGCTCTTCTGGGAAGGCTTTCCAAAAGATTTTGGAGTGTGTCTTTGTGAATTTTTTGCCCATTAAACCAAAAGAGCATTTGTGAGGTTGGTCATTGATATTGGCAGCCCTGGCAATTGGCATTCCAATTAATCCCAGTGGTGTTCAGTGGGGTTGAGGACAGAGCTCTGTGCGGCCCGTCAAGTTCTTTTACACATAACTCATCCAACCATGTCTTAATGGACCTTGCTTTGTGCAGTGGGACACACTCATGCTGGAATGGAAAAGAAAAGGGCCTTCCTCAAACTACTGAACGGTAAAACATGGGACCTAAGACAACGACAGGTGCTGTTTCAGCATGTTACTTCGGATTAAGACATTTATAGGTTTATTGCCATTTTCACTTTTTGTATTTTTTATTTATCCAAATCATCTTTATGCTGTCAATTTTACTTCATTTCTATAGAGCCATCATATTCGGTTGTGCTTTACAGTGGATAAACAGGACACAACAATCAAAGCATCGCATAACAATTTACAGAAACAAGCTGAGGGGGGCCTTGCTCACATAAGCTTACAATGTAGAAGCGGTTAGGGTATATTACACAAAAGATGAATGTACAAATGTTTGAGGTGGGCTAGCCCAGTGTATACATTACATAAACTAATAGTCATAATAATGATCTTATTTTGTTTCTGCAGCTTGACAATATACTGTCCCCACCACCAATGCAATCACGGAAATGTAGCAATCCTGAAGTCTCATTCCGGATGGGCAAGTCTGGGAAATACAAGAAACAGCTAAGTGAAGATGGTCGACTCCTCCGAAGGGGGAGTTTAGGAGGCGCTCTGACAGGTAAGAAAAATGTTCCCCTCCAGTTCGTCTTTTTCATCCTCTCTCTTCTATCTTTGTCTGCGCTGACGCAACCTGGTGCGAACTTCCGCCACAAAGGCAGTGCTTCAAGTCCTCTCCTCTGATCCTCCATTAGGGAGAGGGGACGTCACCGAAGGCACCTCCATTTTGTTGGACATTCCCTTTACGCCTAAATTGGGGTGCTTTTAGTGACGTCCTGTCCCCTACTCAAGGAAAGCCTTCACAGAAAAGTGGATCCTGTTATCCTACAAAGGGCACTGGGGCAACGCCATATTAATGCCCATGGTTTTGCAATGGCGTGTCCAAGTTTAAATAGGTGTGATGGTCAGGTGACCACCTAGTTTTGGTCATATAGTGTGCATGTGATCAGAGGTTTTTATGCTTGTTGAATAGGTGTGCCATGCCTTTACTCCAGAATGACCTATAGTCTGGCCCGTTCCAAATATATTTGACTAAAATTGATGCACACCAGGTTAGTAATCTGAAGGTCCTTTAAATAGTCGTGGAAAAGGAAGGCTTGATAGGGCCTTAATACACAGAGAAATAAATTGAGTTGGCACGTGGAGGTATTCTGCATGCGTATCATCTTGCAATGCGACCACATTGTAGCATTGAAAATAGCTGCTGAATGATATGTGTGTGACAAGAAAGATAACACTCGGTATTTGGCACCGGGAAATGCTGTTCTGTCTATATTTCTATATAAATTTAGTAAAGATGTGCCACAAAAAAATCACCAGATTTTAAGTAGGTTAGTTCTTTTCCACATCTCTTGCAGGGGAAAAGACAAGGGAATAGTGGCTCCCTGAAACAAATTAATTCAAACTTATCATTTATTTAATTAAATTGCCAATATAGAGTCAATTAACGTGAAACAAATACGAAACTTGTAACTGTCTGAGTATGCAGGTATAGCTAGGAAAATGTTGCACTGTATGAATGTGTACAAGGATTTGAGCAATAGACCTAGAAAATATTTCAAATATTTTACATTCCAGGAAACAGGTTAGCAGTTTGCCTAAAATCAATTTTCCAATACATTTACATGGACTCTATTGTTGTAAGAAATCCATATTCTCTTTGTTCTAAATACATATTCACATTAGGTATAAGTGAAATATCACAGGAACATGGGTTTTCACCATGTGTCACAGCTGCTAGAGGGCCTCTGCATTCTTGTATGATGTAGTGGGTACGTGAGATCTATGGATGTATCCTTTGTAGAGATAAACATCGCTTCACCCTAACTGATATTGTAAAAGGTTATAAAGACTCAGGAAGATGGTTACCTCAACTCCGCCTTTATCCTCTACCCTTTCACCTCCATTGTTTCAAGAAAAAGAGCCTACAGCACCCAACTTCCATTGTTCTGTTATCTCCTGTCATCGATGGGAGCTGTGTGTATACTACTTTGGTCTACTAAATATATTTAAAAAGACACAGAAGCTGTGATTTCGACTGATCTTTGGTTACAGAGATATTTAGATATTTGGTCAAAACGAATATATATAACCATTCTTGGAGTTAAACCCCCCACCCCAAAAAAAAACCCCAGTCATCTTTAACTCCTCTTAGGGTTGCCTGAAACCAGGAGGCGTTAGTATATAATGCAGATACTAATGTAATTTGTATGTCATGCACATACTCGGTAGCCCTCCCACGCATGTGTATGCTAGCAAAAGATCAGTGTTCAGATATCATGCATGTGATTGGCTGCGGCTAGACCCTACACGTGCTTTGCTAATCTTCATTGGCACCTTGAGGTGTTACATTGGAGCACCCCCAGTAAGACTCCTCTGGAAATTTTGAGTTCCCCTTTTGACATAGCACATATTGAATGTCTATATCACAAAAAAAAATGGGGAAAAAATGGAAAAAGTGGCATCACACCTTTTCAGCCTGCTTAACGCCCTCCTTCAATCTAGTTACTGTTTTAATGTTCATTGACAATCTGATGCATCTACAGGAGTGTTCAGGCAGGTGCTGGTGGTGGGCTTTAGATGTCACGGTATTTAAAAATCATGAGTGCCCAACAGTGGTAACTTCAGTATACTTCTATTGTTACCAGAAAATATTTTTGTATATTTGTCGCCATGTAATCATCCTTGATTACCCAAAGCCTTATGTAGGGGCAGCTTGACCCTTTTGAAGGAGAAAGTCACACTGGTTGTGCTTTTTATAGTGAATCACAAAGTTGGTGATTGGAAATGCTGTATCCCCTAACCCACAAGTTTATCAAATAAACATCAGAGGTACTTAATATCTACCCCCAGAGCAGTAAGATTGTCTGTCTCCTCACGTAAAAGTAGGCAGCCTTTTAATTAAATGAAGTCCAAAAGCCTGATTGATCCACCTATTCTTATCTCAGATGATCCTGATGCACCCGGGCGTTTGAGCACAGATAAGAATAATCTCCATAGAAGACGTCAGCTGGACGTTCCAAAGGCTAATTAGTAATCCATAATTTGCCGTCTGGGCTACAAAAATTCTGAAATCTCTCAAAATCTCTTGCACTCTTTAAACAGCTGAATGCATTAAATGTTGCTGAAATCAGTGTAATTACTTAATTACTATTGTTGAATAAATAACGTAATAGCTAGCAAACCACTTGCTAAGCCTCTGGGTGCTTATCTTCTGAACGTAGGAGTATGGTAAATTGTATGTTTGATTCCATCAAAACAAAAAATAACCTTCTTATGAGCGCAATATGTGTCCTAATCCAACACATTGGAATGTTGAAGCAGACGAAGTTGTAATTGCAATCTGTCGGGTAAACTTTGGAAAGTTCCTTTTTTAGCCACGGGCTTTTTGGATTATTAATAAAACTGCTGTATGTTATTTTTTCTTTAAGATACATGGCACTTCCCTCAGGATTTTTTACAGTGATGTGTGGTTCTTACAAGTTTTTGGAAATCTGTTGTTAAAATTATTGTCCTGTAGATTGTCCTGCCTTGAACCTCCAGTGAGTCTTAAAGCTTCAAACTAAGTGACTCTGGTATGCCATCAAAAGCTCTTATATACTGTATGAAGTAAAAAACCTCTGGTTTTATAAAAAATATTGATTAATAACGGGATTGTCTAAAAATGCTTTTTGGGCTGAATGCTCTAATCTTATGCTCTTCTGATTTTGGTAAAAATAAATGATCAGCTTTACCCTGGTGACACCAAGTGTTCAGAACACTGCTTTACTTTTTCCACTCTCTAAGGCAAGTGGGAATAGTTAGATCATAGATATAGCTGTATCAGCCCAACAGAAAATAGAGTATTTACTCAATTGGTATGTTTTTATTGGACCACAAGAGCGATATAAATCTCCTATCTACTTAAGCTTTTTTTTTTATATATATATTCATATTTGTGTCTGTATATATATATACACATATATATTTAAAAGGCACATCTGTTCTTATAAATGTTTTTGTTATGTGAAATGAGACTGTTGATTACATTTTATTAAAGGTGTGCTATCACAATAGTCTTTGTATCTCAGGTATGTATACAATAAAATAGTGTAATGGTAGAAAAAAGTATATATTTTTTGCTATTTATATGAGCTGGGATCACATCATCCCTCCTAAAGGAAAGTACAGTGTCATTGTCACAGGGTCAGGCTAACAGGCTATTATTTTCATGTTAAGTTAGCCGGGTCATGGAGCGTTCTTGTGTTCAGTTTGTGATACCATGACCCGGTTTATTGTGTAACCGGCCCAGAGACTGATGTGGATTCAGCCCCAGCCTTCAAAGAGACGATCCGATAATCTGGCTGGGGCTCTTAATCAGCCAGCACAGCCCTGTCTGCCCAGACGGCACCCGCACTACAGGGGGGATAACACAGGTGGGGGAACCCATTGTATTCTGTAATCCCCTCACCTGATACATCCCCTGTATACTGATGGGATTTGTGATGGGATGTGGCTGATGGGATTGGGGGCTGGGTTTTGTGTTCATTGAGTTAAGGATCTATATAAGTTTGGTTTGTTGTGCAATAAAGAGTTCTTCTTCTGGTTTTACTCAGAATGGTGGTCTGACTGACCTGTGGATAGCTGAGTGCTATCCGTATGAGGGACTGACTGGTGATTCCTCAGCCCTCAAACAGGGGTACCCAGCCTTGGGTACGGTGACCCTGTAACATTGGCTGGCAGCGGTGGGACGAATCCCACAATTTGGGTGAAGTTCAAACCATCAGCCGGGACCCTGACCGCAGATATATGGAGCGGATCTACAACAGCCTAAGACGGGAGACGCTGAAAGATCTACTAGAAGCTCAGGGTCGGTCAACCAGTGGAAAGACTAAGGCTACCTTGATAGCGGAGCTAAGAGAAATGGATCAGTCTCAAGATGCAAGGGAAGAGAGCCTCGGACTGAGCACTCTGCAGAAAAATATCCAGTGGCATCTGTCTCTGTACCCCGGAGGAGCAACGCAGGAGCAAGTGACGGCAGTCATTGAGTTATGCCACCGGGAGCAGAGCCAGAGAGGATCCGTGTTCCCCAGCCTAGGGGAACAGACAGCCAAAATACCATACCAGGCGATCCAGCCCTTCAGAGACCCTGAGGACGAGATAGACCAGTACCTGGAGGTCTTTGAGAGACAGTGCCTTACCCTGCAATTGGAGCCGAACAAATGGGTGCCGCTCTTGGTGAGTAAACTCACAGGCCGGGCTAGGACAGCATTTGAGTCCATGCCCACCGAGGACTGCCAAGACTATGGGAGGGTCAAGGAACGGTTATTGGCCCGCTTCGGAGTCACCCCAGAGGCACACAGGGTGAAATTCCGCAGCCTGCGGAGATCCGAAGGGCAGTCATTAGGAGAGTGGACCCACCGCATGAGACGGGCAGCTGAAGGCTGGATTCGAGGACACCATGCCAGCACCGTCGAGGAGGTGACCCAACTCATCCTCCTGGAACAATTCTACAAGTATGCGCCCCCAGCTGTGTCTGAATGGGTAAGGGACAGAAAACCCCTCACAGTAGATGAAGCTGCGGTTCTGGGGGATGAATATCTTGACTCACGGCGCACTTCTCATATAGATATGAACAGAAGAGGCCAACCTGTAACTTCCCAGATTCGCCCTGTCTATCCGTCCCGGAACCCACCAATGACGGTTACATCGACATACCCAGCTCACCCGGCGCTCTATAATGCATCCCAGGGGGCACGCCCGCCCTACCGCAGTCCAAGTCAAGGGACCCGAGGATTGCCACCTCGGCTACAGCGTCTGGAGGGCAGGACCTGCTTCCGATGTGGGCAGGTAGGACACCTACAAACTGCCTGTCCTACTGCTACACGACCCACTGTAACCATCCCGGGGCAGACTGCCCCACCAACGGCGTACTGTCTGGGCAATGAGGAGGACTTTGGTGTACTACATGAGGTAGACCCGGTCCGGGCTGCTGCAGGAGATAACCGAGCTCACCACCGACAAGAGGTCTGGGTCAACGGCCAATATGCCCAAGGACTCCGTGACAGTGGGGCTACCATTACGCTGGTAAAACCCAGCCTTGTCCCCTCGTCTGCTTATCTACCTAAAGCCGTAGCAGTCAGAGTGGCCGGAGGACATGTCCATAGGATACCCACAGCCCGGGTACAACTTGATTGGGGCACTGGGACACGTACTGTGGATGTGGGACTCATGTCCGAACTCCCAGCGGAGGTGCTGCTGGCTAACGACCTGGGACACTTAACCTCTGCCTACACCGAGACCCTTAAACCAGAGGTCTGCAATGCGATAACTCGCCAACAGAGCCAGAGGGAAGGAAGGTCACTTGAGGAGGAGACCCAGGTAAACCTTGACCATGCCCCTGACAATATCCCTGACTGTAGCCCAGAAGATGTGCAGGATGGTGACGGGAACCAGAGCCCCGACCTACCCACCCCAAGTAGCCCTGACGGAATTCCCTATACCCCTACCAGCCCTTGGGCTAATGCAGCTGAATTCCGTCATGAGTCTATTACCGATCCTACCCTGGCAAGGTATCGGGAGAGAGCTGGGGCTGAGCCAGAGGGACAGGCTGGTGATCGAATCATATGGAGCCAGGGGTTGATGTACCGTCTCACAGAGGGCCAGAAAGAGACTAAGGTGCCCAAACGGCAGCTGGTTGTACCCCAGAAATATCGGGCTACACTACTACGAGTAAGCCACGATATACCCCTGGCTGGCCACCTTGGCAGAGACCGCACGATCACCCGCCTAACCCGCAATTTCTTCTGGCCAGGTCTTACCTCAGATGTGGTGCGCTACCTGCGTACCTGTGATGCATGTCAGCGAGCCGGGAAGCGCGGAGACCATCCCAAAGCCCCGCTACACCCCCTACCTATCATTGGGGAGCCCTTCAGTAGGGTAGCGGTAGACATCGTAGGTCCCCTACCCCGACCAAGTGCCTCTGGGAAAAGATACATACTGACGCTAGTAGACTTTGCCACCCGGTACCCTGAAGCCGTTCCCCTCGCTAATGTTACCGCTCGCACAGTGGCTGATGCCCTGATGAGTATATTTTCGAGAGTAGGGCTACCCCGAGAGGTATTCTCGGATCATGGGTCGCAGTTCTGCGCAGAACTCACCCGGCAGGTCTGGGATCTATGTGGGATCCGAACCCTGCGCAGTGCCCCCTACCACCCCCAGTCCAATGGTCTATGTGAACGCTTTAACGGGACATTGAAACAAATGCTCCGGACATTTGCGGTCACATACCGGGACTGGGAGAAATTCCTGCCGCACCTCCTGTTTGCATACCGGGAGGTGCCCCAGGAGTCTACTGGGTTCTCACCCTTCGAATTACTTTTTGGGAGACGTGTAAGGGGACCCTTAGATTTAGTCAAGGATCACTGGGAGGGGGCTGAAAAAGAAGGGACCCCCCTACTGGAGTACGTCCTGAAGCTTAGGGACCGGTTGACGGAGCTCACTGCCTCGGTGGCAGAGAGTCTGCGATCAGCCCAGGGTAGGCAGAAGGGTTGGTATGACCGTACCGCTCGGAGCCGTACCCTGATGGTAGGGCAGAAAGTGTTGGTCTTGAAGCCAGAAAAAACAGATAAGCTCCAGGCCGCCTGGAAGGGACCTTATCTGGTGGTGAAGCGGCTCTGCGACACCACGTACCTGGTCGCCAAGTGTTCAGATGAAAGGATCCAACGAACCTTTCATGTGAACATGTTGAAAGCGTATCAGGAAAGACTAGAGGATGTAGCGGCCATATGTGCCCCAGCCGCGGACGACCCAGAGAGTCTACCGCTCCCAGAACTACCACGAAAGGGCGAACCCCCTGTAGGCCCAGAGGGCGTAAAAGTGTCCGAGCAGCTGGAAGCCACCCAGCAAGAGCAAGTTAGAGCCATGCTGGACCAGCATAGGACCGTGTTCTCCCTACTCCCAGGGTGCACCTCGCTCACGGTACACCGAGTCGAGACTCCAGGGCATTCACCCCTTAGACAGGCAGCCTATAGGGTACCAGAGGCAGTCAGGGCAGAAATGCGGACTGAGATAGGAGAGATGCTCGACATGGGGGTCATCGAGCCATCTAGGAGCCCCTGGGCATCTCCAGTTGTATTAGTTCCTAAGAAGGACGGGACTACCCGCTTCTGTGTGGACTATCGGAAGCTCAATGACCGGACCACGACAGACGCCTACCCCATGCCCCGGGTCGATGAGCTATTAGACCGCATTGCCCGGGGGAACTTCCTTACTACCTTAGATCTCTGTAAGGGGTATTGGCAAATTCCGCTGGACTCGGACACGGTTCTGAAGTCGGCATTCATCACTCCCTTCGGCTTGTACCAGTTTAAGGTCATGCCGTTTGGGATGAAGAATGCTCCGGCAACCTTCCAGCGGATGATAGATCGACTCCTCGACGGCCTCCAGGACTATGCATGTGCATACCTGGATGACATTGCGATCTATAGCGATACCTGGGAGGACCATCTGGTTCATCTGGGTATCGTACTAGACCGTATACAGGCAGGCGGACTGACCCTCAAACCCGACAAATGTGTGATAGGGGTATCCGAGGTCCCATACCTGGGTCACCGAGTGGGCAGAGGGATGCAACGCCCTGAGCCGGCTAAGATAGAGGCGGTAGTCCGCTGGCCGACTCCACGTACAAAGACCCAGGTGTTAGCTTTCCTAGGCACCGCCGGGTACTATCGGAAATTTGTAGCCGATTACAGCTCCATAGCAAAGCCCCTGACGGACTTGACTAAAAAGAATCTCCCCAAGCAAGTCCTGTGGTCTCCAGAGTGCGAAACAGCATTCCAGACCCTGAAAGCTGCACTTGTCACCGCACCTGTCCTAGCTGCTCCTGATCCCTCTAAACGCTTTTCTGTACACACAGATGCCTCTGCTTTTGGATTGGGAGCCGTGCTAAGTCAAGTAGGGTCCGATGGCCGTGAGCACCCCGTAGCTTACATCAGTCGTAAGCTACTACCCCGGGAGGTCGCATATGCCGCCGTGGAGAAAGAATGTTTGGCTCTGGTCTGGGCCCTCAAGAAATTTCAGCCCTATCTCTATGGACGCTCCTTCACCGTGCTCACGGACCACAATCCTCTAGTTTGGCTCCATCGTGTAGCTGGGGACAATGGGCGACTGTTGCGATGGAGCCTGGCCCTGCAGCCATATGACTTTAAGGTCCAATACCGGCCGGGTAAGCAGAATGGGAACGCTGATGGCTTATCCCGACAATCAGACCTGGGTGTGTGAACTGTGTCATCTCGGACAGCCTCCAACCGACCCGGGTGGATCTCGTTGGGTCTGCCGGACCGTTGGTCAAGGGGGAGAAATGTCACAGGGTCAGGCTAACAGGCTATTATTTTCATGTTAAGTTAGCCGGGTCATGGAGCGTTCTTGTGTTCAGTTTGTGATACCATGACCCGGTTTATTGTGTAACCGGCCCAGAGACTGATGTGGATTCAGCCCCAGCCTTCAAAGAGACGATCCGATAATCTGGCTGGGGCTCTTAATCAGCCAGCACAGCCCTGTCTGCCCAGACGGCACCCGCACTACAGGGGGGATAACACAGGTGGGGGAACCCATTGTATTCTGTAATCCCCTCACCTGATACATCCCCTGTATACTGATGGGATTTGTGATGGGATGTGGCTGATGGGATTGGGGGCTGGGTTTTGTGTTCATTGAGTTAAGGATCTATATAAGTTTGGTTTGTTGTGCAATAAAGAGTTCTTCTTCTGGTTTTACTCAGAATGGTGGTCTGACTGACCTGTGGATAGCTGAGTGCTATCCGTATGAGGGACTGACTGGTGATTCCTCAGCCCTCAAACAGGGGTACCCAGCCTTGGGTACGGTGACCCTGTAACAGTCATCTCATCTTATTGTATAGGTTTGTTTCAGTGGAGGTCAGAAAAAAAGGGTCAGTGAGATTGGAAGGTGCATGCAGGCCTGGATCACCCAAGGAACACATGGAGCAATTGGGTTTATATGCCCAGTCAGACTCTGTAGGAGCTTGTACCCTGCTTAGCGGCATGCTAAGACTGGTGCAGTGGCTGAACTGAACCCAGGCGCTCACTTACCAAGGGCACACTCCAGACAACACACCAGCCCAAAAAGTCAAGATGAGGATGTTTCTAAGGCCGTGGCAGGTCCCAAGCATCTGCATCAGAAGCACTTCATGTGATGTCACATCCAGTGCTTCTGATACAGCTGCGCAGGATCTTCTGTGGCTTCTAGATTGAATTGGCTTGCTTGAAAGATGTCTCCAAAAAATGACATGTGGGCAAAATGACCAGATGTCAAAATTCCAAGTTGAAAAACTGAATCACAAGGTTCAACAAATGCTGGAATTAGTGCATGGAAAGAGTTCAAATACTAGCATTTAAAATAACCTGGGGTGTCTAGTTTTCAAACAAATATGGTTTGATGGAGAAAACTGAACTGGGGCAGAATGGCCCAGTTTGAAAAGGTTTTAAAATAGGGCATGTAGCTATCTAAAACCCCTAAAACACTGGTTATGTTTAAACTCGGGACAAATAGTAGAATCCATTTAGCAGGGTTTTCCCTTAAGGGTTAAATAGTGTAATTAAAATTATATAGCAATTATTTATAGCTTTGCAGGCCTAATTCAAAGATGAGGTGATTGGTGGTTGCTGCTGGGCTGATTTCCTGGTTAGTGCAAAATCACTAGCTACTCCAAACATTTATTGATTTTATATTTTGTTTATTGCCGACTTGGGGGAAAAACCCTCCCTTACTAGTCAGGGAGAATTTTCTTTTCTCAATTCTCTGTTTATTAAGCATTCTTATAAACCCCCCCCCCAAAAAAACAGTACAATGTTTGACAATATAATGCAGGATATACAATAGGTATAGAAAAAGTAAAAGTATACATGCTGCATGACTGACAACATAGTGAGGAAATCACAATGTATGTTATTGAAGCCATCACAAGGGGGCATTTGTAGTTTCCAAGACATACAAAAGGTAATGTGATAAACAAAATGCAACATTCAAGTACAACGTATATTGAGTTACAGAGATTTGAGAAAAACAAGTACCTCTTTACATAATAAGAAGATGACATCGAATTGAAAAGGGAGTGTTTGAACAGAAAAGACAAACTAACATTAAAACAAACTGCTCCGGGTCGTTGACAAAACCAAAAACAGATAATTCCTAATAAAGAAGTGATAAACAGAGAGGCAATTTTAGTTGTATGATGTAATAACCCCAAGGTCAGCAGAGGCGATAAAGGAGGCCCATGGCAACCACTTCAGGCCATTCTTATAAGGAGGTCCCTTAGAAGAAGTGACTAATTCCTTCATCTGAGAAATCATATTGACTTTAGAGAGCCATGCCTCAACAGGTGGTGCAATGGGAGCTTTCCCGAATTTTGGTATTACAGCTTTTGCAGCGTTGATCAAACGAATAGTCTGGGTTCTCTTATATCTAGCAAAAGAAAGGAGTCAGAGATGGAGAAGTAATGATTCCGGAGAGTGTGTGAAATCAGGACCATCAACTTCTAAGATAACCCTTGTTACCGTAGACCAAAATGGTTGGATCTTAGAGCAAGACCAGCAGAGATGAATGGAGGAACCATCTACCAGACCACACCTCCAGCATAACTGGGTAGGCAGGGTGAACATTTAACCAGTCCATGGAGTACAGTATGAACCACACTGACATATACACTATTCATGCTCATTACTGTGTTCCTATTGCTTACCTTTGTTTTTCTGGGAAGGGTTGCCCATATCTGTTGATCCAGGTGTGGCCTGTGCTTCTGCTAAACTTGTCTTCCTTCTGCAATGCGCAGCTTCATTTTGCCACTCAAAAGTTATGTAGCGTGGTAAAAGGGCATTGTTACACAGGGTCTGACTGATACCACAAAGAGGTCCCTTAACCCATTCCCTCTAAGCCCTAGGTTTAATTATATTTTACATAACTTATGCCTTCTATAAAAAAAAGCACCCCTCAAACTGTACCCACATTCCCCATCTCCCTTTTCCTTCGCTGACTAGTTTAAAAAAAAAAAACAAACAAAAAAAAAAACCCTGTCCCAATCTTTCACCTCATCTGCCTCATCTCTTGCTCTGTCTCTTCCCCTTGTTCTGCATATCTTTATATACCTTCTAACTTCTACGATGGCTGGCACATTGCCGACAGCAGCATGGTGCATTACAAATGTCTGTGTGTGTATTGCGCCCCATGCCAGTGCCAGGTAACATGACTTATGCTGGGTATTTGAGGAAGCCTTTTAAGCCAGAAGTATTATAAATATGTATGTATGTATGTATATGTTATATATGGTGCTGAGTAAGAGATGGGTGTTGTCCTCTACAACATACGTACAAAGGGTCTATAGCTAGTTAACAGACCTTGACCATTGTCTTCTTAGACCAACCCTTCTGCATGCTTTTTTTTTTTTTTTTCTTTCTTGGCCACCTAGGAAGGAGATCAGCTACCTCCTCCACTTGGCCTGCTCTTCCGCTTAGGGGTGGTTTTTTTTCATGTGAATACAAATATCACATCAACTTAAAGGAGCATAATCTTATAAGTGTTTCTTACTGTTTTATAGGGAGATACTTGCTACCAGCTGTTACTGCTCAACAGACATGGCAAGCATCCTCGGAGAAATCCAATCTTGTGCGAATGCGGAGCCAGACACTTGGTCAGTCTGCTCCTTCACTTACTGCCAGCTTGGTAAGTTTTTATACACTTAATATAAGTGTTGTAATGATTGCAGTTTATCTTCTACAGTCAAAGTTCTGGATGTTGTTTTGGATGCTGTTAAATTTAATCTGTTAATATATCTGTAGACATACTGGTACATCCACAAAAAAAAAAGATGCCAGGATGTCCTTGGAGTGCATACTAGTACATCCAGGATTTTTTATGCAGCAGAAAGATTTTTCCGCTACTGCACTGAAGATGCATTTCCTCCTGTCAGCACAAGACAAGTGATGCTGGCTGCCTGCTGACGGATCCAGTTCAGCCGTACTCTTGGTTAGCTCTGGTACATCGTTGTGTAAATGATGATGTGATTGGTCATTCCTTCCAGTAGTTGTCAATCCTGACACCGACTGGAAGGTCTCAGGAGGGAAAAAAAGAGACCTTGTGCGGTCTGTTCAGACCCTGTTTGCATTTCTGACTGCTCCCCCTGTTGGCTGATCAAACAGGTTGCGATTAGCAATCCTGGTCTATGAAGTGTGATCAGTGCTGGGGAGACAGGGAGAAACAAGGTTTCTTCCTCTTTCACCATGACGTTACCGGCATCCAGAAGATAAGAAAGAGAACCCCCCCATCACACAGAGCAGAATGAGGGTTAAAACAAAACTGTGACTATTCCACTGTAGCTACTGAGCTGGTAAACAAACAAATCTTGGCACAGCAACAGAAAACTGAAGCCATCTGCTTATCCTTGCTTTTTTTTGTATTGTTTTTGAAAATATTTGGACCCTGCAGGGGGGAATGTTCCGTCAGGACTAATTTCCGTCCATAAAGTGCCTTTTGTTTCAGATGAAGGGATATTACATTATGGTCATAAATATCTTCAGACAAAGACCTCTGAGGTATAAAGGTAAAAATGTGGTCCTGAATGTAGCAATTCTAAATCTGACACTGTATCGATCTTAAAGGATCTTGGCAGAACCCACACACATCATTCATAATACTTACATTACATTTAGTTAGCACCAGCCGGTAATAAAGGTGAAGATGGGTTATAACTTGTATCATAAACCTGTGTCAGTTTTGTTTAAAATAAACATTTTCACTATTCAACGTTCTGATAAAAAATACATAGACCAGTGCAAGCCTACTAATATAACCCTGACCTTGCTCTTCAGTATAGGCCTGTCGGGCCAAGTTACAATGTGGAAACTCTTCAGCAATCCGTAGGAATGGAAGCACCAATAGTATAGTGTCATGTCCTTTTTATCTCCCCAAAAGAGAAGCAGAAGTAAACTATACATCGCCACCCATTGATCGTAATTAAGCAGTTACCGGTACTTTTGCATCTAGTCTGATCTGCATTTACAGTATGTGTATGTGGAATGTTATATTAAGTGCACACCTTTTTGACAGGTGAGCGTTATAAAGTCCTAAGTATTAATAGGATAGTAAATATGGCCCCTGTGTCGTATAACTATTGCAATATGGTTTTTTTTTTTTTTCCCCCCTCTTTGCAACCTATCCAATCTTGGCTAATCACCCTAATTTGATTTTAAATTACATGTTTTATTGATTGTCCTTTGCATGCTCCCCCCCTGTTGATCCAATGAAGACATAGTAACTCTTGCTCTCTTATCATGTTGACTTCAGTTGGTCAAGGCTCATGAGCTGCGAGCGTTAAATATTGATGACAAAAAGTTGAAGGCAAGATGCCCCTATTAAATCTCTCCAGCCTTAGAACTCTTCAAATTCATCTGCAAGGTTGTAACATGGAACATTGTGAGTTCAGTGGTAGCAGATGACATGAGTTGCTCTGAGCTTACATTTTAGGGGCTGTTGTAGGTATTTTTTAAGAATGTTTTTGGAAGGATGATTCTTGCTGTGCAAGATGAATGGCAAATCTTGGCACCAGGTTTTACTAAATGTACAGTTACATAATTCATTCCACGTGACATTTTATTCTCTGACGTTGGTTAAATGATTACATAATTATGCGTTTGTAATGAAACCAGCTGGCCTGTTGGCCGTCATTTTATTGTATTACCTAGTATGTCTTAATGTAATTTCACTGCGTGATGCGTATTTTACTTTTTATCTTCGTCATCTAGGACAGGCCAGGTTTTATGATATTCTTTATTGCCTACCAGCTCTTGAATTAGCGTGGTCGCAAACATTTCCCGCTTGCTGCTTTAATAACTCTATCGTATATTGCAATTATCCCTCTCCTGCGTCGCCTTCCATCACAGAAAAGCCTTTTATCTGTGGAAAATTAGTTTACAGTTCTTGAGTTGAAGCAATACACCTCATTATGTTGCCTTCCTTGCAAGATGTGCAGATTATTCAGTGTTTGAATCATTGTGCCATTCATCGGAAGCTTCAAATGTTAAGGAGAAACCTTTTAAACAATGCATAACATTTTTTTTTTTTCTCGGTTAGGGCTTGCACGGTGAATATGTGTCACAGCAGGGGATGAGAGGCATAATGTGCTTTGCATATGACAATTTTGCTGGGTGAAATATTGTAATAAAGGTAAAGGTGACCTTTCTTGGGAAGATTGTTTAACCCCGTCATTCTCTTGGGAGGCTTGCAACTTGTCCTGATCAAACCAGAGGGGCAGAAGAAGATGAATATGTATGTTTTTTCAGAATCTGCGACTTTAAAGGAAAGTGTACATCGGCCGTGCCAGTGATACACTTTCCGGTGTCAGCACTTTTCATTTCTCAGATGAAACTCTGGAAGTGGAATACATTTTCTTTTTCATTAGAGTGATCCTAGACCTAAAGAATGTTACTGTCAAATCTTTAGCATGCTTTTTCCCTTGTTCCAAGTCTCCAATTTGTGGAATATTATACACAGGTACACAATTGCGTGACGTTTACATCAATTTTCCTACCATTCCTTGGCTATATTATCTGTATTATAGTTGACATTTTGCCATGTAAAAGCTTGTGAATGTCACCTTATTTCTAATTTCCAACAATGAAGCCGGTATAATTAAGTTTTGTGTTCAGCAGTAATTGGAATGAAAAATGAAATGGAACATTGCATTTGAACCAAATTAAAAGTGTACATTTCTTCCCTGTAGTTTGTAGTCGATACATAAGCATTATTTAATCACGAAAAGAACCAGTTCCATGTATAGCCTATTTTTGTGAATTTGAACTATTTTTATATAAATATTTTTCTTTCAGTAACATTTAACCAGTTTATTTGAAACGTCTCTAATTTTCAAATTTTCTCCTTTTAGTGTTACTGTCAGAGATTATCTGCTGTGAGTAGTGAATGGGAAAATTAAAGGAAGCAAAATAATTTAAATAAAGATGATGCTGAAAGAGCAGTGGCGTCTCCAGGTTTCATATTTAGGGGGGGCACATGGGGGGCCAGGGACCAAAGTAGGGGGGCCAATTATAAAACGGTACATATACACTATATATTATATATATATATTATATATATACATATATACACACACACACACGTTAGACGTGCATTTTTAACTACATAATATGCACTTATCTCTTTGAAGTAAAGACTGTGATTAAAATATGATTTCAAAATAACAGCTAAAGTGACAGTTATTTTTCATTCTTTAATATTAGCCCCTGCTGACAATATATATAAATATTGCTGCAGATATATAGAAATATTACACCCTGCTTCCGATATATATTAATATTAACCCCTGCAGCCAATATATATTAATATTAGACTCTGCTGCCAATATATTTGCCACACTGACTGCAGATCAGGGGAAGACAGTGAGAGTCAGTGCAGTGTTCCCTCCTTCTGACTGCACCGTGACATTGAGAGGTCCTCTCCCCTGTAATCATCCCCAGAGTCCCTTTGTCCCCTCATTCACTAAACCATAGCGCTCTTTTACTTACACCCTGTAGTTCAGGTATAGATCAAATAAACAACACATGGAAACAGCACATGCAACTGAATGAGATTAAAAAAAAACTTGTATTTGCAGGTATACATAAATAATGTATGGAAACATAGCATTGCAGGTATAAACCAACAGAACACACAAACCCAGCATTGCAGGTATATATCAACTGGAAATCACATGTACACTCAGCACCGAAGGTTTAGATCAAATAATCAACACATGGAAACAGCACTCCAGGTATTGATCAACTCAATAAGACATGCAAATCCTATATTTGCAGGTAAACATTAATAATGTATGGAAATATAGCCAATACAGATGAACAGAATGACACAAAACCCAGCTTTGCAGATATAACTCAATTGGAAATTACATATAAACTCTGCATTAAAGGTATAGATAAAACCCCCTAAATTACAGGCATAGATCACTGGTCACAAAGTGACCCCAAAGCCAACCCTGGTGTCCACGCTGCCCACATAGAACCTGACCAGCACCTAAGTTACACATTATGTCAACTTTGTCCCCAAACAGCTGAACTTACGCCGTTTTTGTCCCATAAAGACCTCTCCCTCCCAATCTATCTTATCTACCCCCTCTCCCTCCCAATCTATCCTATCTACCCCTCTCCCTCCCAATCTATCCTATCTACCCCCTCTCCCTCCCTATCTACCACATCTGCCTCTCTATCTACCACATCTCCCTCCCAATCTATCCTATGTACCCCCCTCTCCCTCCCAATCTATCCTATGTACCCCCCCTCTCCCTCCCAATCAATCCTAACTATCCCCTCTCCCTCCCAATGTATCCCATCCACCCCCATCTCCCTCCCAATCTACCCCCTCTCCCTCCCAATCTATCCTATCTACCCCCTCTCCCTCCCAATCTATCCTTATCTACCCCTTCTCACTTCCTATCTACCTCTTCTGACTCTCTAACCCCCTCCTAACTTTCTAACCCCCCCCTTTGAAGTTCACTTACCTTGGGCTTGTCCAGCGGTGAGATCGCGAGGTCTCTGTATCCCTGGTTCTGCCGGCTTCACTGCTGGGCGCCGGATATGACGACATATACCGGCGCTCGGCTTGAAATGCCGGCACTGCGAACCAGGAAGAGGCCTCGCGGTCGCGGAGAAGAGTGAGAGGCGCCGAACGGTTGCTGAGAACTTATTCCTCAGCAACCGCTCGGCGCCTCTCACTCTCTCCTCCGGGTCTATTAAAAAAAAAAAAAAAAAGACGGCGTTTCAATTGGGGGGGCACACCGGGGGGCACAGCATGATGTAGGGGGGGCCATGGCCCCCTCTGGCCCCCCCCTGCCGACGCCACTGTGAAAGAGTAAAAACACTTAGTGGCATTGAAAAAATGAAAAGATGTCGCTTAATATGTGTAAAATCTTACCTATACCTGTACCCCCCTACTAATCCTGGAATAGACACAAACGTCTCTAGTGGACTTTGTGCGCACCCACAAACCTCTCCGCAACATCACAGAATGATGTGCAGGTACACAGTATGTGAACAGAAGGCAGCCTGGGTGACCGCGCGCATGCACCAACCAGGCAGCCATATTGGAATGGTCCAGGCACTGGCACCATGCAGGTAATCATATTTACATCTAACACAATGTATGTATGTCGTACTTAACCGGCAGTGGACCCTGTCATGTGCACACTTTTGCATGACAAGGCCCTCTTTAGATCCCCTTTTTGTATGATGTGTGCATATGTAGGTTATTGTTACTCCCTGACACTAGTGGCATTGGTTCTTGTGGGATTTTGGCAAACAGAATACTCTGTAATTTCCTCTACCTCATCTGTATTCAGGGAATTTATCCAACCCTTTCAGCAGTGAAATCAAAGCTCATCTGCTTTGCTTTTGTCCTGTGCTTGAAAGCACCATGATGCGCTACTTTTGAACAGTTCGAAACATTGGAAGACTGTGCTGATCCAGAAGCGCACCTTGTGCCTCAAATGTGGTACTTTGAGTTCTTGGCATCCATGTTACTGTTCACAAGTATCTTTGCCTCTATTCTCCTTTTTCATGCGAGTGCTGTTTGTACAGCCCGACATCTTGCTTTCAGATATCATTAGGAGGAATGGATGTCTTGATGCACCAGAACACCCCCTTCCCAATTTTTTTTTTTTTTTTGCTCTGAAATTTCCTCTTTTTCCATGTCTGCTCCTCATAGTTTGTAGAAACTTTGTATTGGACACATTCTACTTTCTTTTCCTTGACTCCACATGCAACTATCCCCAAATAACCTTTTTTTTTTTTTTTTTTTTTCTTTCTTTCCCTCTGTCCTATTTTCATCGCTCCCTCTTCATTCTCATTCTTTGTTTCAAGTCTAACTTTGTCAACTTACCTTTAACCATCTACATGCTTGAACATTTTATAAGTATTTGATGAATCTGAAAATCAGCTTAAAGCATGAATTATATATGCTAATGAATATAACTTTTACATTTAACTGAGATAGGGGGGAAAACAATGACTGCTATGGGAGAGAAAGGAGATTCAGTCCACAAAAGGACTGAGATAACTGTGTTTCTCTTGTAATTTAATGTTGCATAAATATATAAGGCATACTTTGAGAGGAAATTAAAGTGTGGGTATAAAAACTTTTTTCAATATTTTTCTTCAGGAGTGGTTGATCTATGTGTGTGTTTTGCTTGCCGTAACCCCATTAGGAAATTAAGCCATACTGATGGGCCATTCTGTCTATTTTGGCTTCATGTCCTGGCAGTTGAGTAGCCGTGGTCTTTCACTGGGAAGATCTATGGTACCCTTTTCTTATAAATGCATATATATAGCCCATTTATTTTTTGCTTCCAGGCTGCACTGTTTTTGATTTTGTAATATTATCGTAGCCAGATGTGACAGAATGGGGTTTGGTGAAGCACTGTTTCACATTAAAAAAAAAAAAAAAAAGTTTGTCAGGATTACTTCAAAGTGCTGGAGATGCCTGGAGGAGCTGCTTGGCAAGGTTTATAGTAAAAATAATTAAAAAAATAAATAAATAAAAATGTTTGCACTTTTAATGTGCAGAACCTTGGACAGATTTTCAGCATGGCCACACTTGGTTGGCATCCTGGATCCCTTTACAGGCAAACTGAAAGGGGTTGCTTTTGTAGAATGCCTGTATATTCCCTGCAGCTCCGGTCCAACAGTGTACTTTTCAGCAGGCATCCCACCTTTTGGGCTTGGAAAAGGCATTGAACCAAAGCTTGTGCAATCCCTGTATAATGGCTGACATCAGGTGACCAACTATTGTTTTCAGAAAACAACTCTGAATTCTCCCCTTCTTAAAATATGTTTACATGACTACCCCTATAACACCATTTAGGGTTATCACGTATTTGGAGATGATAGGTTTCCATCGCTTAATAAACAGGACCCAAACCTATTGAGAACAGTTGTAAAAGTAAACAATAAAACGCTTATGAACCACAGGCATGGTGGCCCTTTAAACCCTTCTCCAATACTTGTACATGCAGCTTTTTCTATCTTGGCATTGCACTGTAAATCCAATGTCTATAACGAACCCTCAGCTGATAAGTCTAATATATGCGGCAAATAAAGGAATATTAGTTCCATATGTAGATTCTGCGTTCTGCAGAATAATTAGCTTGGCACTTTAGCATTTTATTCTAAATACAGTTAATATTTCTTAAGTAATTCTTTTTGATCGAAGAAGTCTGCACATTTATGAGACGGGAGCTATCATGTTGTGCCTTTGCATGCATGGAAAATAGCAATACAGGAGTGTGCCATTTAGCTAGAATTCACTTTAATTGGGAATTAGTGACAAAAAATATCCATAAAGTGAAATACTTTGCTAATAAAGCACAGGTTGCTATTATTGCAGAAATGGTTTCCAAATGTTACTAAGGAAATATTAATATTGAAGTGTGGTTTATAGCTGTGTTATGTTTTGGTCACTGGAGTTTAACAATGCACAAAATATCTGAGTACTTAAATAACACAGAAATGGCTGTTAAACTAGTTGCAGTTAAACTGGTTGGCAAATTTGAAAACCAACCCACATTATGTCAACGCACACATTCTCATTTGGTGCTCCATGGGAAAGACAGTAGGGTAGTCTGGATTAGGATGGCAAATCTGGGGTGGGGAGGTGCATCTCTGCTCTTAACCGTTCGCCCTTATAACCAAAACAAGGGGATTTGGTTGGCGCGGGAATCCTTATCTGTCTTTTCTCTATAAGTGGCTTTTAATTGTCTAATAAACTCTGGAAACATTTCTATGGGCATTTCTGTTTTCCCAACATCAGACTGAGACCTCTGGGATCCTTGTGAAGATTTCATTAGTAATTTTACTACAGGCTAAAACGTTTCTATGTTTGAGTGAATTATTTCCTTTATAAAATTTCATTATATGTATCGCACCACTGTCTGTCTTCATTATATCTCCTGAAGGTGTTTGTCAATACAGACGTCTAAAAATAATTCTGCTCTGAATTCAGAAATCCAGGTTTTCCAATCCACTCTGGGAATTCTAGGCAATTCTTGACACAAGGTACGTCACTTACCATTTATCATCAAACCATCCCCAAACTAGGGATATTGAATAAATGTTTTTATAAACTCATCTATAAGGCAAGTCATGATGTGGTATAAAAAAATACTCTGATCATATATGACTGGTAAGCCAGCCCAAATTCAAAAAGAGCTTTGTTAACCCTTTAAGGATTGCAGACTATGCTGCTGTGCTGGCGTCGGAATTCCTAACAATATTACCAAAACTATGTGGTCACATCTATATGAACCACTCGGCTTCCTCCACATCAAAGCGTGTCTTTGCGTACCTTGCTTTGTGCACAGGGGTACAGTGTAGTTGTGTGCTGTAGGATCATTATTACCTTTCACTGGAGCTAAGCGGTATAGACCAAACTCTGAAAAACAGTGCCAGCCATTATCCCTCATTCACCAAACTTTACAGGAGGCCCTATGCATTCCAGTAGATAATGTCATCCTGGCATCCACCAAACCCAAATTCCTCCATCAGCCATCCAAAGAAAACGTTTTCACTGCTCCAGAGTCCAGTGGTGATGGCTTTACACCACTCCAGTCGATGCTTGGCGTTATGCATAGTCATCTTCTGCTTGTGTGCAGCTCAGCCATGGATGCTGCTGCTGACACACCGTTCTTGTACTGATGTTGCTTTCATAGTAAGTTAGGAAAACAAATCCTCCTGTAGCATCACTCACTACAGAGTTCCATTTTTCCCCCCTCTGTGAGTGTGCATGGTGTTTTGCTTTTTACCTAGACATTTCCTCTTGACAATAAAAGCACTTATAGTGGACCGGGGGCTGGATTTCATGAACTGACTTGTAGCAAAAGAGCCATCTTAGAACAGTGAGACATTTAAAGTCACAGATCTTCAGTACGACCCATTCTACTGCCAATATCTCTCTATCGGGATGGCTCCCATGTGATTGATTTTATACACCTGTTAGCAATTGGTGTAGCTTCAACACCTAAACTCAATAATTAGGAGGGTTGTCCATACACATTTGGTCATATAGTGTGGGGACTAGGGATCTTTAGCACTGGGCCTGAATCTCCCTCACACTTATTCTCTAGACTATGCTGTACTAATAGCCATCTTACCCATTCTTCTCCTCTTACTAGATCAAAAAACTAATATTGCGAGGTGGAGCAGCTGTAGCATGGGAGCGCCGAATATACTGATATAATGTACGAGACCTGTCTTTGTTACACTACCTATTAGGGCATTACCCTATGTCAGGAGGTTTTTACAAAACTCAATTAGGTTTAAGCCTCACTATGGAGAATTTTGGTTTTAAAAGTTGCCATTTATTGAATGGATGCTGACTGTCTAGAGTAATAGATGCTCTTTTTGCTACTGTTGAAAGGGGTCACCAACTATGGTCCACCATGAGGTATAAAAAACCAAAAGATTACACGATTCACATCTTTTTATTAAAATACATTGTCATTTTAGTTTTAATGCTTGGTGCTTAATTTTGTTTTTATAATATTGAATAAATAATGAATGGTTTGTAAATTAATTTTAAAGAAGACCTCGAATACCAAAAAATTCCCCAAAAATTGTTTTCAAGGTTGTATCTTCCCCTTATAGTTGGAATGCCTAAAATTGTTATTCTCATATATTTAAAAAAAAATTCACTTCAGAAATGTAGATCATAATCGTACACATAGTCACTCAAATTTAAAACATTGTTTCCTTTCCACAGTATTCCTTTTCCTGTCTTCTAAATTTTTTCCCTTATGATTTCTTTCCTAAAAGAAAATAGCCTTAGAACAGCACGTTTCGTATCCTGCAACCTTTGCTCCCTCTGTCTCCTTTAAGACATGCATAGACCAGACAGCTGAGCGATCTGTCTCTCTGGAGAATAACCTCATCCACGATTCCATACCGAATAGAAAATAAAAAATGCAAACAAAAATGTATTTGCCAGCGATTTATTTATTTTTTTAACTTAAATATTTGAGTAGGAGATAATTACGTGGAAGATAAGAATGTTGTGTGCGTTTCAAGCCTCCCAATATATACAACTGTAACTTGTAGTTCTACAGTTACCATATTAATGGGAAAGAGTCATGTTTGAGGCTTCTGTCAGATAAAACAGCATGTCTAATGTTAGTAATTATTACACATGAACCTGTTTAGCATAGATGGGCATAATTCAGAAGAATCTCATTTTTACAGTTCATTTTCCGTTTGTTCCATGCCATAAAGTAGGAAATGTTTGTTATGTTAGAATGCTAAATATTGAAATTGTTTGCAGACCATGACCTCAGAAATTCTTGAAATAACTGGAGGAGAGATTGTGCTGTAATGTAGAGTATTCTACAATTTTCATGGATATGTACGATAACGGGCTATTTCTTTCTTATCTTCATGCCATTTGAATTTAAAATTTTGTAGTGTCTGGTAAACAGGCTATTCTGAAGAAAGTCACATGATGGTTCAAGCCACTTTAATAAGTGGCACAAATGAACACTTGATGTATGTGTAAGTGTTTCTGAATTATGGGAATTATCTATGAGCGCGTGACCACCCTCTCAGAGTACTAGACTAAAACATCTTTATATGTCCTGGCCAAAAGTTACCAGCATCTACTCGGTCAATGCTACCTTCTCTACTAGGGCCATTTTAATAAGTCATCCAATACCAACCTAATGATGCTTATTACTAGCATGCATGTGAACAGACGTTCATTTTATCCTGTTCTGCGGAATACTTGTAATGCACATTTATAAGAAAAAAAAATCTGCTTACCAAGAGACTAGAACAAAGACTCTTTCCAATGTTCCACTTTATTTGCTCTTATAATGATACAAATGTCAGCTCCTGTTTTACTATATATTTGGAGCTATACACTTTTTATCAGTTTGCTCTGGAAATTGAAAATGAAAAGCACCACAGACAAATACATTATTTAGCTTAGCGCTGTTAGGTCTCTGTTTCTGATGCGCATTAGATGATGAAAGGGCGTCTTGGGTGTTATGAATTCGGGATAAGGAATTCTTTTTAAAATGTGCTGAGTCAAATAATATCTTCTGAAAACATTTTTTCATAAAATGTGCAGAGGTCCTGATTAAATATTGATAGTCTGTAAACAATCCAAAAATAATCCTAGTTCTAGTCGACTCATTTTCTTTTTAGTGTGGTAATGTGTTTTTTTGGACTTTTTTTTAGAAAGGCAATGCAAAGGTGCCCCCAACAACAAAAGTTAAGATGTTATTGAATATCTGATCCATAGATATATATTTTTTTTAATCTTTCTTCCCTGTAATAGGCATATTTTTTTCTTCTTTTTCTATGTCTGTATAGTGAATTTGTGCGTAGCTTTCGTGTCTGCTGTGCGTTTAGTTGGCACCCTGTACTTTCCCTGGTTTCTTCAAGGTTTCTAACCTAAACTCTGAGCGTTTTATTGTTACAGGGTAGTTTATTTAACATCAGAATCATGTCTGCGATATCAGAGCATCAACAGAACATAAGCCCTAAGTTATATACTGGCTCGGTACAGGGAGAAAGCATTGTGGTCATTTGGAGTTTTTTTACTGGCGCAAGCCTGCCCACGCTGTGGAAAACTATACCCCTGGGCTTGTATACTCCGAGGACTACTGAAGGGGAACCCTTACATGCTGTGTCGGGAGCAATTATAAACTACGCTTACCTGAGGGGGTGATGACCAAACCACTGTTGGTATATGAGATGTACTGGAGGGATATATGGTTTTTGGAGGCACTACTGTGTGTGCTATGTCCCTGCTGATCCCAGCAATGCATCTTAAATCCCAACGCATTGGCACTAAGTATCTTCAAGAGCTGATGGTTTTTATTGTGGAGCAGCAGCCAGATTATATTGAAGAATGTAATGTTTTTTTATATTTACACAGCTCCTGACAGACATCTAGTTGGACGTTGTGGGTATAAACTATTATTCAGTATGTGAACAGTCCCTACAAAATGAACTAAAGTACACAGACTTTTTCAAGGCCTTTTAATGCTCTTGTTCTCTAGTCTAGAAAGAGTGTGCAAAAACCCTATTTTTTTTGGTAAAATTTATGTATGTGTATCCAAACTGGTGAATGACTCTTCTGGGACCCTTAGATGAACCCAGCTTTACATGCGTCTATATCATTTTAATAAACACATTTTCCAAAAATGTACACTGCTCAAAATAATAAAGGGAACACTTAAACAACACAATGTAACTTGGAAGTTAATCACACTTCTGTGAAATCACACTGTCCACTCAGGAAGCAACACTGATGGACAATCAATTTCACATGCTGTTGTGCAAATGGAACAGACAACAGGTGGAAATTATAGGCAATTAGCAAGACACCCACTTGGTTCTGCAGGTGGTGACCACAGACCACTTCTCAGTTCCTATGCCTCCTGGCTGATGTTTTGGTCATTTTGAATGCTGGCGGTGCTTTCACTCTAGTGGTAGCATGAGACGGAGTCTACAACCCACACAAGTGGCTCAGGTAGTGCAGCTCATCCAGGATGGCACATCAATGCGAGCTGTGGCAAGAAGGTTTGCTGTGTCTGTCAGCGTAGTGTCCAGAGCATGGAGGCGCTACCAGGAGACAGGCCAGTACATCAGGAGACGTGGAGGAGGCCGTAGGAGTGCAATAACCCAGCAGCAGGATTGCTACCTCCGCCTTTGTGCAAGGAGGAGCAGGAGGAGCACTGCCAGAGCCCTGCAAAATGACCTCCAGCAGGCCACAAATGTGCATGTGTCCACTCAAACGGTCAGACACAGACTCCATGAGGGTGGTATGAGGGCCCGACGTCCACAGGTGGGGATTGTGCTTACAGCCCAACATCGTGCAGGACGTTTGGCATTTGCCAGAGAACACCAGGATTGGCATATTCGCCACTGGGGCCCTGTGCTCTTCACAGATGAAAGCAGGTTCACACTGAGCACATGTGACAGACGTGACAGAGTCTGGAGACGCCGTGGAGAACGTTCTGCTGCCTGCAACATCCTCCAGCATGACCGGTTTGGCGGTGGGTCAGTAATGGTGTGGGGTGGCATTTCTTTGGGGGGCCGCACAGCCCTCCATGTTCTTGCCAGAGGTAGCCTGACTGCCATTAGGTACCGAGATGAGATTCTCGGACCCCTTGTGAGACCATATGCTGGTGCGGTTGGCCCTGGGTTCCTCCTAATGCAAGACAATGCTAGACCTCATGTGGCTGGGGTGTGTCAGCAGTTCCTGCAAGAGGAAGGCATTGATGCTATGGACTGGCCCGCCCGTTCCCCAGACCTGAATCTGATTAAGCACATCTGGGACATCATGTTTTGCTCCATCCACCAACGCCACGTTGCACCACAGACTGTCCATGCTTTAGTCTGGGAGGACATCCCTCAGGAGACCATCCGCAACCTCATCAGGAGCATGCCCAGGCGTTGTTGGCAGGTCATATGGGCACGTGGAGGCCACACACACACTACTGAGCCTCATTGTTACTTGTTTTAAGGACATTACATCAAAGTTGGATCAGCCTGTAGTGTGGTTTTCCATTTTGATTTTGAGTGCGACTCCATATCCAGACCTCCATGGGTTGATTAATTTGATTTCCATTGAGAATTTTTGTGTGATTTTGTTGTCGGCACATTCAACTATGTAAAGACGAAAGTATGTCATACGATTAGTTCATTCATTCAGATCTAGGATGTGTAATCTTAGTGTTCCCTTTATTATTTTGAGCAGTGTATTTAAATAGACGGTCTAGTATCCCCGACCCCCTAGTATAGAATAAGGCATTCTAAACCCTTTTTACTGAGTGTTTGGTTTCCTAGACCACAATTCTACCTGTAATTTTATGTGTACCCACACAAATTATATATCAATTTCTAAGGACAGATAGAGCTTTCTTTTTATATCATTTTTAGATGTATAGTCCGTTTGGTGTGAATAATACATTAAAATAATGAAAATATTTGAAAAATACACATTTTGTACACAAGTTACAGGGCAGAAACGGTGCCCATTTACTAGCTTGACATTTTTAAATGTTATTTTATGAAGCCCGTGTTTAATTTGGGACTGCTTAACAGCCCACCAGCCCAAAATATCCCCACAAAAGTATTTTTTTGGAGAGAAGACAAGCCAGGGAGTATTTTGACAGTTATCATTCAACCATTTGGTCACCAACCTCTGGCATATAGTATATCACATTTTGCCAAATGCATCTCCTGCTGGGGGATTGGGAAAAGGGCTTTTTATTAAGCTCTAGTTGGATCAATGTTTGCTTGTATGCACATTGTTTCAAAATGTAATTTATATCTGAGAAACAAAGTACAATATTTTTATGATTGTATTAAAGATTTTAACCCGGAGAACAAAACATTTCCTCTGAAATGAAATATAAATGTTTTCTTAGATGTTCCAAAATACAAAAATACAAAGTTCTAAAAACCATGAGCGAGCTCCTCACTTGCAATTATGTTCCTATTTTTGGCATAAAGCACTAATTTGTATTTGCAGAAATGTTTCTCCTAGAAATATACATATTAAGTATCCTAATAAATGTAACCAATCTCCTTAAGTACTGCTTGTGTTTTGAGAATTATGTGCAATAGTTTCCTATTGTATGCAGCAGCTTTTTAAGCTATGCACTTTCCCTTTGGGATTTATTTAATACATTTTTTACGATTTTGTGTATTGATGTTTATAGTAATCATTTTGAATACTTGGACTTAGTATTTGTTTGGCTTTTGTATTATTTGAATAACAAATAGTAAAAAGACTTTAAAGAAATTTGTCCTCCTTGGGGAAATTATGGGAATTATCCCATTCAAAGAATAGCTTCTAACTTTTTTATTGCAAATCTAGCCTTTATAAGCAATACTAATCAATGGGGTTCAACCATCAGCATCGCAGAATAAAATACCCAATATCCATCTATCATTCTTTGTTGTGATGTGGGTCTCATTTGCAAAAAGATGCAATAAGATTCAGTAACCTTATTTTATAAAGTTACCAAAAGTCCACTTTATTTAGCAATCCAGGAAAAAACACACCAATATGTCAGCATCACATAACATTTTTAGATTTACATAAACCCCCTCTTGCAGTTGTGACGACTCTCTAGGTCCTCCCTTCCATGTGAGCAGGAACTTTCATATGCCCGACTCCAAAGCACCCAACAGGCAATGCTCTTAAAAACTCATTTTATAGTAACATTAAAACAAATGTTATACATAAACAGTTTACCCCTAAAATGTTCCAATCCTCAAGAGAATAGAACACACATATCCAAATATAAATGTAAAGATAACTAGCATAAGTGTGCACCGGTCCCAATATACCCAATTTAGGCTGTTTAACTGGTCCTGCACGTGGCTCCTGGGGGTGCGCTGCTTCTGGTCAGCACGTGGCTCCTGGGGGTAAGCAACAACAGGTAACTCATACTGAGTTTACAGTAAATGCATACAACTACTGGAGTTTCTCAAACAAGAATGATCCATCTCCTCACAGGGAGTTTCAGATTTTCTTATGGAAATTACAATGCAATCCCACTAAGACAATGTTTTCCTTGTCTAGTGTCTAACACTAGGGTTTGTTACCTCTAGAATGTTATGAACTAATCCTGTTCTAATCCTGTCTCTGTTGAAACGCCTTTGAAGTTAGATTTATCTGTAAGATGTTGATGATGGCAGTAAAACCTAGTAACAACTGTAAAGGCACGAACATCTACCTGCAAAGGTAATGACAACTTTCTTATCATTAGACACATCAAAGCTTTTAGTCTTCAAAATATAATTGGCACTTGAGAAAAACAAGAATGTTCATATAGTGTAGAATACACCTTATTACTTTTATTTATTCTTTAAAGTACATCCAACTGTAGCCTGGCTCTCCAGGATGACAGAAGCAAGCAGTTAAACTAGCTTTAGTAGTCCAAACTGGACTTTTGGTCCTTCAAGCACCCTTCCAGCCATGCACAGGACCTGTCTCTGTGAATCAAGAGTCAGCTCTGGTAGTGTTATGAGCTGTGTCGGGATTTGGTTTGACTTGTCTGCCTCTACTGGAACAAATTCCTTAAGACATTGAGACATTTGGCCTCAATCCACTTTTAAGGAACACACACTTCTGCCCCTGACATGATACCCGGGGTATCATCTATGAAATAAAACTCTGATGGCTATTATCAAAACACCAGACACCTTTTGCTACAGTTATTACATTTTGCAGCCCCCCTCCATATCAGAACTATGAAATATCTGGTATATGGCTTATACAACTTATCCAACAATATAACTAGCATCCCATTGGGCAATCACATAGTTTTGGTTAAATATATCCCTTCCCTCTCAGACTTAAAATAAAAAAATAAGTTGTTCTTAGTATGTAATACGCCAAAGCTGCCATTGCTTCAAACGTATATTTATTATAATGAAAGTTCCATTCTAACCCCACCCTTTTAGGGGTTATGTTTTATTTGCATAGTATCTATGCTATCAAAAAAAAAAATTCTGTTTAAAAGCTCTATAATGCATAATAAACATTTTTTCAGGCAGCTGCATATTAGCCATTTAATGCATGTTTAATTAATGTGCTAGACAAACCTCCCTTTCTACTACAGTATGCCTTGTGGTAAATAGACTAGCTCAGTCTGACACTCAGACTAATGAAATCTGTGACAAAAAAGGATTTCATTGTACAAGCGGTACTTCTTTATCATTACTGTAAACAATCAGAACAGTGTGGTGTTTTGACCTGGGAAAGACATGGCGACCTCTGTTTTTCACTTACTCTCCCTCTTTCAATCCCTCCTTGCTGTCTCACATTCGTACTTACTCTCTCATGCTCTCAATTTCTTCGCTTCCATGTTGCTGTCTACTTTTCCGCAGCTCCGCTTCTCTTGGAGCCCTTCAGCGAAAGGGAGCAACCTCTGTGCACAGCCTCTTTCCCATTTAGATAAATGGGGAGAAGATGTCCTTGTGGGGCTCATCGTGGCTCTACTGTTTTGTGACGAAGAAGCTAGAATATTGCAGACGGATTTGTGGAGAAAAGTGTTTCTGTACCTCTTTCTCTGGGAATCTGTCTGGATTGTGCGCCCTGGATATGCGCAAAGGCTCAACCGTTTTCGAGAAGCACTCATGGGGTGCCTGCTTAATGGAGCCAGTACAAAGGAGATGTGTACCGTGAAAGAAGGCCGTAGAGCAAGAAGAGGGAAGACAAGAAAGGAGGTGCGAAAAGGCGAGATGGACACGGAAGTGATTGGTGTAGAAGCTAGGGAGACGTTGAGAGTGTGAGAGACTGAGTGAAGGCAAGTGAAAATAAATGTAGTTTCCAGATGGAAAAAAAACCCTGTCTTTAGTTCCCTTCCCTTTTTGATTCAGGCAAATTTTCAAGGGCTCTTTCCACTTGGAAACTTAATTTGTTGTCACTCACCCTCACTGTCCAAAAAGGAGTGGACCAAAAGCAAAATGAAAGATTTGGGTTTTTTTCTGTCCATTTCCACAAGTCTAATAGGCAGCACTGTGTATAAAACTGTATTTAATGCTCAACGTGAAAAATGAATATGGTCAGAATATTCAACAGAATATGGTCAGTGGCTAGAATAAACTCTGTATTTTTAAATTGCGCTCACACATGGAAGATGTTCTTGCTTTAATTGCTTTGTCCTTTGAACATATTTAATGGCTCTTGCTTGTTAGTAAAATGCTCAGTTAGCACAGTTGTGAGATTTGTTGAATGCCCATAAAGAAAACAGTATTTTCACCCATTAACAGATAGTATCTTAATCCAATTCTAAAGCCAGAGGGAGAAATGATAAATTGACAGATTAATATGCTTTGTGGCAATCCGTTGAATTGATTTTTTTCTTTTAATCTGGATTGTTTTCCATAGGAATCAACATACTGTTTGCAGAGCATATGTATGCAGACACCATGCTCGTTGCTTATAATTTGATGATGGATTATTTGGTTTGGGAGGAAAAAAGGCATATTTCTTGAACTGTTATGTGCAATGTGTAGACATAATTCACATCTAATCGCTAGAAAGGAGCATTTCTTTGTAGTGATGCATCATTTTCAATTATACTAAATTAGTACAATTACTAGATTTATGAAGTAAATCTGTGCTAATCTTTAATTTTAATATAATTTACAAACTTTTGGATTACATGGGCAGCATCTCACAGATTGTCCCAGCTGTCCTGAGGCTACTGGGACATAAATTAAGCAGTCAGAACTGTCCCCTGTCAATTTGGCGCTGGGGCTTTTTAGGGGATCCTAAGTGTATTATAAAAACTACTGAATAGACAATCCAACAGCTGTGATTGTGTATGCATACATACAAAAGATCCAATATGTAGGTTATATAAATTGTTATTCTGTGGTCAACAGAGCTGTACAGGAAGAATGTTCTCATTACTGTTTTACTATTCCATGTTTTTTTTTTAAACTTGTGCTTTGCTCTTGCATTTAAAATTCAAATCTGAAAAAAGAATACAAAATAGAGCTCGAGCAGGGTTCAATAAGCAATGAAAAGTTAGCCTGAGTGCCGTAATATACTTATGCCACATCTGGTACTATCACTCAGCTCTTGTATGTACTCATGGAGACTGGTACCGATATTGTGCACCTTTACAGATCTTAGTATATCAAGTTCACTTTATGGAAGCTGAGATCTGTAGCAGCCTGTGGTCACTGACAAGCTGTTTGGCATAGATAGTCTTTGGGGGGGCACTAATGAGCTGTAAGGGGACAATGATGGCACAAACAAACTGTTTGGGGGTAAATGTGACACTGTAGGTTGCTTGGTGAGTTTGGAGGCCTGGGGCAATTTTTCCACCAGGCCCCTGTTGTTTCTTGTTATGCCTCGGCCTCAAGACAGTAACCTCCAGGTGGAGCAGTGTGTCCTTCAAGTGCACTGCTAGCTAGTGTTCAGGAGTCTACCATACGCAAAACCATGCAGAGGCGTGGAGTCCGTGGCAGGACATTACGGAGTAAGCTGTTGCTCTCCCCCAAAAAACCATTGCTGGGTGTCTGAAGTTTGGTAAAGAGCACCTTGACACTCCCCAACACTACTTGAAAAATGTTTTGTGGACTGATGAGTTCGAATTGTTCATAAGGAACACAGAGGTACAAATGGTGTAAAAAAAAAAAAAAAAAAATTATTAAAAAATAAAATTAAAGAAAATGGTCTTATACCAACATGAAAACATCATCCCAATGGCGAAGTACAGTGCAGGGAGCATCATAATTTGGGGCCTGGACAGCTTGCCATCGTCGAGGGGACAATTAATTCCCAAGTTTATTGTTGTGCCATACAGGATAATGTCATGATGTCTGCCAGCGGAATCTCCATAGATGTAGGGTAATGCAGCAGGACAATGACCCTAAACATCAAAGAAAATCTACTACAGAATGGTTTTAAAATAAATAAATAAAAAAAATCCACCTTTTGGTGAAGCCCAATCAGAGTGCTTTTTATGTTATTGTTGCCACTGTATATAAACCTATTGTCTGAACATTAAATGATTAAACAAATAAGAAGGGGAAATATCCTTTACGTCAAAATTCAATTAAAAAATGACTGATTAAATAACAAAATTTAATCACAGTGCTATGCGATTGGCATTGAGGTATTCTGTGATTAAATGATTTTGTGGGGGACTGAAGGATGCAGGTCAGAGGACCCCCCCCCCCCCGAACCATGCCCAATAAATTATATGTTGGCATTGCAGCTAACTAACCAAAAGACAAAAAGCAAGTGTGTGTACAGTGGATATAAAGTCTACACACCCCTGTTTAAATGCCAGATTCTTGTGATTTTGAAGAATAATAAGGATAAATTATGTCAGAACTTTTTCTACCTTTATTAAATTGCAAAACAAACTGAAATCTTTGAGGGGGGGACAAAACAAACAAAAAACTCACAATAACCTGGTTGCATAAGTGTGCACACCCTTAAACTAATACTTTGTTGAAGCACCTTTTGATTTTATTGCAGCAATCAGTCTTTTTGGGTAGGAGTCTATAAGCATGGCACATCTTGACGTGGCAATATATGCCCACTCTTTGCAAAAGTGCTCCAAGTCTGTCAGATTGCGAGGACATCTCCTGTGCACAGCCCTCTTCACCCCAAAGATGTTCAATTGGATTCAGGTCTGGGCTCTGGCTGGTCCATTCCAAAACGTTAATCTTCTTCTGGTGATGCTTTTGTGGATTTGGATGTGTGCTTTGGGTCGTTGTCGTGCTGAAAGGTGATCTTCCTCTTCATCTTCAGCTTCCTAATGGACACCTGAAGGTTTTGTGCCAAAAATGCCTGGTATTTGGAACTGTTTATAATTCCCTCCTCGCTGACTAAGGCCCCGGTTCCAGCTGAAGAAAAACAGCCCCAAAGCATGATGCTGCCACCACCATGCTTTACTGTGGGTCTGGTGTTCTTTGGGTGATGTGCAGTGTTGTTTTTGCACCAAACATACCTTTTGGAATTATGGCCAAAAAAGTTCAACCTTGGTTTCATCAGACCATAACACATTTTCCCACGTGCTTTTGGGGGACTTGATGTTTGTTTGTTTTTGCAAACTTCAGCCGGGCTTGGATGTTTTCTGTAAGAAAAAGCTTCTGTCTTGCCACCCTACCCCATAGCCCATTCATATGAAGAATACGGGAGATTGTTGTCACATGCAGCCAGTACTTGCCAGAAATTCCTGCAGTTCCTTTAATGTTGCAGTAGGCCTCTTGTAAGCCTCCCTGACCCGTTTTCTTCTCGCTTTTTCATCAGTTTTGGAGGGATGTCCAGTTCTTGGTAATGTCTCTGTTGTGCCATATTGTCTCCACTTGATGACTGTCTTCACTGTGTTCCATGGTATATCTTTGGAAATTCTTTTGTACCCTTCTCCTGACTGATATCTTTCAACAATGAGATCCCTCTGATTCTTTGGAAGCTCTCTGCAGACCATGCCATCTGCTCTGAGATGAAACTAAGCAAATGTCAGGTAAATTCTACTAGAACAGCTGAACTTTATTTGTGATTAATCAGTCACTTTAAATAATGGTGTGTAATGACTTCTATTTAACATGAATAACATGATTGGTTAATTCTGAACACAGCCGCAGTTATAAGAGGGTGTGCACACTTATGCAACCAGGTTATTTTTTAATTTTCTTTTCCCCCCTCAAAGATTTCAGCTTATTCTGCAATTGAATTGTTCACATTATAACCTATAAAAGTTCTGATATGATTTATCTTTGTCTAATTCTTTAAAATCACAAGAACCTGGCATTTTAGCAGGGGTGTGTAGACTTTATCCAATATATATATATATATATATATATATATATATATATATATATATAATCCATAGACTGCTTAATACACCCTACTCTGTGAGCTTAGCCGTTGCTGTTACATCGACATTCTAAACAATGTTCAGTTGATATTTGAACCTTTTCAAGGCGTATTCATAAAGAATGAAAGTGTGCTTGCTTGCATCTAGCATGTACCATGGCAAGAGACTGAAGTGTTGTTTCTTTATGTAACCCATACATCTGTAATTCAAGTTACAATTTTTATTTAAAAGGTCCTGGTGTGCCCTCCTTCCTGACTGATGGCAGCCCATTTTTGCATAATCAATGCTTGGAGATTGTCAGAATTTGTTGGGTTTTGTTTGTCCACCCGCATTTTAAGAATTGACCACAAATTCTCAATGGGATTAAGGTCTGGGGAGTGTCCTGGTCATGGACCAAGTTTCAGTGTTTTGTTCCCTGAGCCACTTAGTTATCACTTTTGCCTTATGGCAAGTTACTCCATCTTGATGGAAAAGGCATTGTTCGTCACCAAACTGTTCTTGGATTGTTGGTGGAAGTTGCTCTTGAAGGATGTGTTGGTACCATTCTCCCTTGGCTGAGATGCAACGCCACAAATGAATGGTCTCATGCTTTACTGTTGGGATGACACAGGACTGATGGTAGCGCTCACCTCGTCTTCCCTGGATAAGCTTTTTTCTGGATGGCCCAAACAATCAGGAAGGGGAAATAATCATCAGAGAAAATGACTTTACCCCACTCCTCAGGAGTCTAATCCCTGTAGCTTTTGCAGAATATCAGTCTGTCCCTGATGTTTTTCCTGGAGAGAAGTGGCTTCTTTGCTGCCCTTCTTGACACCAGGCCATCCTCCAAAAGTCTTTGCCACACTGTGCGTACAGATGCCCTCACACCTGCCTGCTGCCATTCCTGAGCAAGCTCTGCACTGGTGGCACCCGATCCCGCAGCTCAATCATCTTTAGAATAGCATTAGGAAAAAAATTTTTAGCTAGTCTTGCAGGAGAAACTTAATAGAGATTGCCCTTGACTATATAGCGACACCAGGAAGCTGATGTGTCCAACTCCCCTGCAAACTCCCTCTTCAATGAACAGTCCCACTATAGAGATTAAATGGGCATTGTTAAGGATGACATCACTGCTTATTTTCAGTAGGGCCGATTTTTATATACTGTAGATATACTGTAGGGCAGACTAATACTATTTCAACACAGACTTTGAATTTAATTTCAACCCTTTGTTTTAAATATAATACATGTTTCGAACACTTTCAATGTGTATCTTTACAGTTGGTGTTCACTCATTTAGTTTATGGTCAGATAGGCATTACGAGTAGCCACCAGGGTAATGTGAATTCAGTATGGATTTTATTTATTTTTAAAATTTCTTCGAAATAAAAGACTGTAAGGCAGAAAACACATTTACGTATTGTTGGCCTTTGGATGTGTAAGAGATTACAGTTATCTGCCATTCTGCTGAAAGATGCAGTAAAGAATAAAGCCTTGTTCAAGGCTATAAGAATTGATTGGATCATGTCGAACAGTGCATAGATTATTAGGGCAAAAGCCAACTACGCCTTTACAATAATGTTTATTCATTTGTCAGTGTGTGAATAGAAACGGTTATATTACTACTCTATACTGCCTGTGAGATGTTGACCTTGTGCCTATAAAATAAAATATAATAATTAAAAAAACTACCATTTAAAGGTTAAAAGGTTGCTTTTTGGCAATGGATTAATTTCAAATAGGAGTGCTCAGGTTTGAGACTTTTTTTTTTTTTTTTTCTTTCTTTCCTTTTGTACCCTGAGGTTGGGCAAGTTCTGCGTTATTTGCAGTTTCTGTCAAATGTGATTAAACCTGTTTGCCCAACATCCATGAAGTTTAAAATGAAATCACGTCTTCCTGTTGGGGAGGAAAAAAAGTTTAATCTATCTGATTTGAAATGGTGCATTTTTTCCTACTTTTTCACATTTACCCTTCAATATCCCATATTTCCCAGGTGACACAACTTGAAATATTGCGTTTACAGGGTAAATGTTTACGTGCCAGAAGGGTGAAAAAACAAATGCGTTATGTTCTTTAGTAATGGTTTACTTTATTACCTTAATGTTTAAAGTGGCATGATACAAAAAAATGCATTACTGCATATAAGGGAAAAAATGGTAAGCCCACAAAAGTGGGTTTCAGTAAGTTCTCGATGATCTCTAAATTAGAATTTCTTCTATGGGATGCAAGCTTTATCTAATGTCTCTGTTTCTAGTTATATATCTTGAATATATGCATTGTAAGAAGTGCTGCATAAATGGTTGCCACTAGGTCTCCACTAGTAGCTAAGTTCTATTCAGTAACTATGCATTACCCTTTAAATACACTTGGTCCCAAGTACATACTAATGTATTGATTACTACAAAAATCACCCTGCCTGTACAGTGGAAGTAGGTTCTGGATTTATTTTCCAGCTTTGACTTGCTAAAGAAAATATTTTTTTTTATTTTGTTCTTTGTACGTATATATTAGTAATATTGGTTCATATCAGCTGTGTGTGGGTCTTGACAGCAGAAGGTTTGCATTTTTCTTCCAGAGGAAAAAACTTTTATATTTGTATTTAACATCCATGAGCCACACTATGTTTACATGGAGCTGTCGAAGGACCAAACCTTCACATAGAACTGTTTTGCATGCGCGATCGGACTCTGATATAGTTATGGTCAGTGTATCGCATGTATCAATGAACAGATCAGCATTGGGAAAGGGAAGTGCGGTTACTGCCTGTCCAGCTCCCAGTAGACCAAGATGGAGTGTGTCTGCTTGGAGTCCTATGAACAATTTAATTTGCCATCCTGATTAATATGTACTCATCTGCTTGGCTTACAACTGAAGACTTTCTGATATGGGTAGATACGAAGGAATAATCGGCATGGTTCAGGGTTTGGGGAAAATAGCAACGACGTACTGTTTCTGGCTGACATTACTCATTTTTTCTCTAAATCCTGTCAGTTTAGTAAGTTATGATTTTGATGTTCAGACTTTGCTTTTAGAAGGTATTAAATGGCAATCTTCCCGTCTATTAAGATGGAATGTTATTTCTGCTGTACGTCATAGAATGTGATTTCAATTCCACAGTGCATGAAATAAAGTGGCATGTTGGTAAGAGTCAAACATACATGCCCTGTGTGTATTTAGCACTTATTTTTTTAATTCTTACTGTATTCTTTCTTTGGGCTGAGTTTATAGGACAATCATATTACTTTTATTTTACTCTGAGATAAGCTGTTATTGTTTGGTGGAGTTCTTTTTGCAGCACTTTATTTTCATCATATATATGTTTTGCCTCTGGCACGTTTTTGTTTCTTTAACATTTATGGCGATCACTTCTCAAAGAGATGGATTTTGACAGAAAATCAATACTTGTTCATACTAGATGTGATGATGTGATTGTTATAATCCTCATCTCAGACATTTAATAGCCAAGTAGTCACCTTTTGGCATGTATTTTTTTCCCCCTTTCATAACTTGACTTGTAACCTTTGTTAAAGGACATCCATTCCTTTTTTTTCTTGAATTGTCTCTCTCCTCTCAATTTCCCACCCTCACTCCTTGTATCCTGCCACTCTCCAAGATGGGGTTCAACGCAATGAATGTTAATAGCGTGATCAAAATATGTTATGAAGGGGAAGTTTTACCCGTCTGCGAAAAAGACGTTTCATTTACATTACTGGAATTCCACTCATTTAAACAGCTTTTATTATTTGATTGGACACATAAGCTGTATTATATGTAACTTCTGCCGCTTAATACTTGGCGTCGGATCACTCCCTTCTAGCAGCGAACTCAAATTCTTGTTTAATTTTAACCTTTAAGAAGCCTATTTTTTTCCCTATGTTGGGAAGCCCAGCATTGGTCACCCACTTCTGTATACACAGTGTACGCCATCGTATTTAGTCAATCTCTGTATTTGAGTATTTGTGTTTATTCTTTATCTAGCCTTTGCTCCTATACCCATGGGCGTAGGAACCGGGGGGACGGGGGGGGACAGATACCCCCCCAGTAACTCATGGGGGGGGACCGATAATGAAGAAATCCCCCCCAGGGCCGTAAGAACCCCCCCCCAATAGAAATGCCGCAAATCCGGCCCGCGAGACCTCGAGGTGCGGCCCGCGTAAGATCGGCAGCTAGGGCAACCGATCTTACGCAGTCTGCACCTCGAGCCCTGCTACAACAAGAGCCCTGCTGCTTACCTGTGGGAGGGTCTTCTGTACTGCACAGAGGAAGCGGAACCCAACAGAGTTCACGTGACATCACATCCTGCTTCCTCTGTGCAGTACCAGAGAATGCAGAGGGAGGCCGCGCCCTCTGCTGAAGTCTGTGAGCGGCATCGAGGAGCTGCAGTGCAGGTAAGGGGGTGGGGAGGGTGTTTGAATCAGTATGCGTGATTGAGGGAATGAATCTGTGAATGAATGAGTATATGAATGAGTGTGTGTGTGATAGCATGGATGTGTAAGTGCTGGAACCTAGGCATGATGGGACTGTAATTGCTGTTAGCAATCACACTCCTATCATGCCAAGTCAGCCAGTACATGCTGAAACCTAGCTAGCTGCCCCCCTTGTGTATTGATGCTGCCAGCAATATGGGGTCTGCACATCACTTACAGCCACCCTGTACCAGCATGTACTGGCAGCCTGGGTATGATAGGAGTGTGATTGCTGTTAGCAATCACACTCCTATCATGCCAAGTCATATTGCTAATTTTTTTTGTCCAATTGTGGTGTGTTGCTTTTATTAAAAATGTGAGTTTTTATTATTATTTTTAAAGGCGGGCGTTTTTTCGGTTTTGGCTAAGTGAACCGTGAATGTTTTGGTCCAGAATTTTGGTGCATCCCTAGAATAAATAGAACTATTTCATTTTTAATTATCCTGAGTCCTGAATTTGTAGTCACAAAACTTTCTAGGCCCAGAAATCAGTGAGAGGAAAAGGAAAGGTTTTGTGTCATTTACTTTATTTTAATCTGCATATTTTATTTAAGGCCATATTTTCTCACAGTGAAAAATGAGTGCAGCCCTCGCACGTGTACAATTCTGATGAAGTGGCCCACTGCAGAAAAAACTTGGACACCCCTGGGGTAGACAGTGAGAAGGGGGGGTAGGGAGAGGGTAGCTAGTGAGAAGGGGGGGTAGGGAGAGGGTAGCTAGTGAGAAGGGGGGTGGGGGGAGGGTAGCTAGTGAGAAGGGGGTGATAAGGAGAGGGTAGCTAGTGAGAAGGGGGCGATAAGGAGAGGGTAGATAGTGGGAGAGGGGGTAGATAGTGGGGATCTGATGGGGGGAAATGCTGCCCCCCCCAGATTTTTAGGGGTTCCTACACCCATGCCTATACCATTGAAATAGTAGATTTGCTGGTCAGATTGGAGGTGTGATTAGCAGTTTAAAAAGTAATTTTAACACTTCTGTAACAAATACTGGCAAATGTAACAAATGTAAAAGCCTATGAATTTGTAAGTAGCTATTTCCCGAAGGTGCAGCCGAACAAAGCTGAACGGAAAGGGCAGTTATGAGATGTGAACGCTGAGCAACATATTTATAGGAATAAAATATGTGGATGGAAGTGAGTGTTTACTACTGTGTAATAAAGGAATTAAGACATTAACCCTCGTGAAAAAAGTAGCACAGTCTGCTAATATGGTTGTATGTATTTGTATGCCTTTATACCTGTTTTGAGGTCAGTATGTCTGTTTCCATCTTTTTAGGATACACAGTAGCATCAGTAATCCGTTATATTTCTCATGTGTTACATTGTACTATCATTGGGAATTGTAGCACTTTTGAAACATGGATTCTGTTTGCAGACGTATGTAAAGGCACAGAAACGTTTCATTTTCCAGTTTGCATGTTAAGCAGGACCAAATCAACCCTGTTTTAGGAAGAAACGTTGCAGGGTTGGCCCTTCATAAGGCATTTTCTTCTGACTGCAGCTGCCTGTTGAGTGAATATACACTGTTCTTTGGTAACTTAAAGATAGACAAGGAGTATACAACAGAATCAGACTGGTAAGAATTCCATTTGTACATGGTGGAGCATGAGAGGTGATTGTAACATGCGATTGATCATAGAAATCATTGGACACTTGAATATTGTCTACGTTGTGTGTGCATGTAATGATTAATGGTGCATGGTTAACTACATAAAAATGATCTGGAAGGATCGAAGCATCTCAATGAGAAAGTATTAGAGATATTCAAATGTATGGAGATTGATTTCAGAAGCAGATGAATTTCAGAGGAAATATAAAAGGGTGGACTATAAATGGAATAACCTTCTAGCAAATGTTGTTGACGTTTTTATATTGTAGGAAATTAAACATGCATGCCTTTCCTGGATTTAAGACAATCACTAAGTAAGGCTCATGGGATTAGAACAGGTAGAAAAAAGGGCTTGTTAGATGTCTCAAAGATCATCTGACAGTTGTAGCTCACCTCTGATGAAAGCATATTTCATATTCACCAGTTAAGGAAATAAAATGCAACCAAAATGTCAAACGTCCAGAAAGGGTTGTTAACATGTGCTTGTACCACTGAAACTTTCCTCCAGACCTCTCTTTAATAGGAATTGCTATGGCATGATTTATAATTTATAAGGGTTTCCTTTTGATCTCCATATTCCTCAAAAGATTGAGTCATGTCTTCTGCTGAACACATCTTTAAATACACTTATGCTTGCTGCTTGTAGTTTGGTTCTTTCAAGGGAAACAGGCTTAAAGAAAATGTCCTCCACCAAAAAGTGTCATTGATAAATATTTGTGTAATCTCCACGTCTTGGCTTTTATTATAGGTCTATGTATATTCTCGCATTACAACAACAAAATGTACAACAGCTGATTGACTTTTGAGGCATCCTCTGGAGGCTTATAGGGAGTGACTACAAATTCACCCATCTATTATGTTTTATAGAATAATGCATATGCGTAAATATTTGTTAGCAAAATATGGTTTAATTGAAACTATTTAATCTTGGACTGGTACACTAAAACACAGAGTACTAATGGTTAAACATACAAGTTTGAGTATTTATGGTGTCATGAAGGGATTAACTGTAGTACTGTGCATAGTGGTGCAGCACTTAAGAAAGGTGTGTGTTATATCATGTTGCCCCAAAACACACACACACAAAAAGCTGGCCACTACAATTTTTGGCTGGCTTCTAGATCTAAACCAAATTTGTTTACATATAATGATATTATGTAAATAAAAAGGTTGCAAGTGGAACACCTAGATATGCATTTGCCCCTTTCCTCACACCCCAGCTATGTGCAGAATCTGTTCTGCCGAACTAAGCACGTGATACTTCCACGTGTGTGTGTATGTATGTATGTATTAGTTGGAGCACCTTCCTACCTGGCTATGCTTAGGGCAGCAGGTCTTGGGGGGGTGGAAGGCACCCTGTTGCAAAACCTAGGGGCACATCACCCTCTTGGCCAATCAGGCTCCCTGGTGCCCCGCTTCGCAATCAGCCGGTTACGGGGAGGGGGGGGGAGATTTTACACTATGAATGCTGTGGCCCCTCGGCACAGCCTTCATAGACTGCATGTAGAGGTGCTGTGTATCTTTAAGACACGTAGCACCGGGATATGTTGTCATTTCCAGCGCTGTGCGTTTGGCGCACCTTTTAATTCAGTGCAAATGCCGACCTGTAAAGAGTAAGTTCTTAGCTGTTCCTACCAGTGATTGGCTGCTTTATGGTCTGGCAGGAATAATTGGAACATGGAAGAGTGTGGCAGTTGCAGAGCTGCAGTTTCTACCTGGCAAGCGTTTTTTTTATTTTTATTTTATTAAAGAATGCCTATTAAAATACACATAGTGCTTTCATATGAATGCTTCTTTAGTGCGGCTGTCAGGGACAGTAAACTGTCTAAAGGCTGCATAGCCTGTACTGCTGTCCCTGGTGGTCCAGACTCCAAACATACCTGCGCAGGTAGCAATGCCTTTTGTGATGAACCTTCGAGCTGTAGATTGCTATTGATATTTTTTTGTATTTACCTCTTGCTTGTATGTTCTGATGGGGTAAAAGGGATGTAAATGCAAACCCAAAAGCTCTCCTAGCAGTATTGACAATCATTTTATCTTTGTCTTGCATATTTAATCTCATAATTTGGGGCAAAGCCTCCTTCACATCAATCTAACTACTCATTCTCTCTGCGACTGATAACTTCTCCTGGGGGGTTAAAACGTTCTCTTGTTTGACCAGTTTAATTGGCGGTCTCTGACATCACCTTATCGATCAAAGAGCAGCAGTCTGATGAGGCAAGTCATTTAGTGAACGTCTCTCTGGTTTCCATCACTGTTGCCGCCGGGGCTGTCTGTGACATCATTTAATGTTGAAAACTATAAGATTATTTTTTTTACGTTAGAATTCTTGATTTATTATATTCTCGCCTCCGTTGTGCCTTATTTGTGCTTTAGAAATCCATGATGCGTTCAGTTCATATAAATTCATCTCGTCGGCCTCTTGGGATTTTAGTTAGGTTTGCAGAAAAATCCGTATTAAAGCTGCAGGGTTGTATGATGGTTACATAGTAGCAGCGCCTAATTGTTCATCTGATCACGGTGTCTGGACAAATAAGGTTTAGATCTCTAGTTTAAGTTCTTAGTTCCAGCAGGGTTAATACAACACTCCTTTTTATGTGTTTTATGTATTATGTTTTGCAGGACTGGAGAAAGATAATGTGTATATGTTAATGCTTCTGGGCAGCCAGGAATTCCCAGGTTCAGTCCCGCGTATACAATGACATTTTAAGAAACCAGGTGAAAAGTGTAGCATTGACAACATGTCTTAATAGCTCTAAATTTTGCCTTGAATCATATTAACTTAATGTAAGGATTAAGCATGTTTATCTTCCTCATCATGTGTAGCCACTTATACAAAGTGGGAATGATGTACACAAGACACAGGTTCATTGCACTGTATTGGTATGTTACCTTGGGGGATACATTTAAGTGCCCACCGGGCGGCTTTCCATACGTAAAACATATGCTGTTTTTTTTATTGAGGCATATTGGCGGAAAAACGTGAAAAATGCTCTGTCCGGAATGAATGCCGGTCTGTTCTAATATAACAGACCCCTGTATTTGATTGTAACCCAATGTCAGGGCGCCAGCATGAGATCTCTGGCTGGCCCAGTCAGTGTATTAAAAGTGCTGCAACGTTTCAAAAGTGGTTGAAGAATAATAGCAACAATATAATGGCCCGAACAGCAAGAACTTTTTGATTGCTGCGATGATTAAATCACTTTCCAAGCGTTTTGAATGGTACTCTATGTCCTGAATTCCAGCGTCTAGATGTTAAAGGCATAATATTTTCATCATCATCATCATTGGTGCTCTATAAAGAGAAAACCAGGTAAAATAATCTTTCCTGATCATTGTCAGTCTGTCCTTGGCTTTTCTTAAAATCAGCCCCACGTTTTTGGGCTGTCCGTTTTTACCATGCTTTCAGCCCTTCCATAACCTTCAGATTATTCTAAAGCACCAATCTCGCATGTTTGGATTTCTTATCAAATTCACTAAAAACTATTTAAATGGTGAGCCTGGCTTTTCTATTAGTATTTCTATTAAATAATAGTATTTCAAAAAAAGCCAATACTGTTCAATGAATCCCCTGCTGTCAGGTTTAGAACATATTGAACACCTTGTTAAAAGCTTACATTAACACATAGATTATCGCTGTTAGCTGCTTTAAATCACATTGGGGTGTTTTTCTTTTGTTTGTTTACTTGTATGTTACTTTTATATGAAAAAATCCCTTTTAATATGCAGAGCGTTTTCTCCAAAAAATGAATTTGCATAAGCTTTATCTTTATAATCGGCTCCGGATTCTTTTTGTAAATGTATATATTTTCTTTTTCTTGGAGGGTATTTTAAGCAGGAAGCTTTGTGTTTTTCCATATTTTCTAAATGTCGCTTGCATTTTCATGTTTTGGCTCATAAATATGTGAGTTATAATAAGAAGCATAATAGCGTTAACCAATGTCAGGCCTAATTGTTGCAAATGTATGCAGCAGATTAATGGCTTGTCTTTTTTACTGCTCGTCTATTCGTTAAAAATAATATATTAAAAGTGCTGATAAAGTATTATGCATTCCGGGAGAGTGGTGTCGTTCTCCAGGTTGATTAAGTTATAAACCATGATTTGTATTTAAATATGATTTGGAACACTGTTTGCGCGACATGCAGACGTGCAGAACTTTGGCTTCAGTTCTATGAACCGATACATGCAATAGGATGTTATGTTTGCCGAAAGTTTTTAATGTTACCCTTGACCAGGGGTGGGCAATTAATTTTCCCATGGGGCCACATGAGAAATTGGAATGGTTTTAGAGGGCCAGACCAACATACGAAGGCTCCATGCACATTGCCGTAATGGGGCCGTATTCCAGCCGCCCGATTTGCGGCCAGAATACGGCCGCCATTGAAAATGAATGGCGCTGTAATACGGCGCGGTGAGCAACCGGTGTTTCACCCCGTTTTACGGCGCGGCCCCCGTGTCTGCCAATGGAGAGGGGAGCGGTAAGGAGCACTCCCATCTCCTCTCCGCAGCAGCACGCCGTAGTTTCGCCTGGGTTACGGCCCGGGCGAAACTACAGCAGTGTGCATGAGCCCTTAACTTCATTCTACCAATACCTGTATACTGCATACATATACTATCCCTTCTTAAAAAAATGGTAAATGACGAGCGTGGAACGATTGTCCTGGCACTCCCCAAGGTCCGCAACGAGCATCCTGGCACTCAGAAGTTACAGTGGCATCACTTACTCAGCATCGGGAAGCAGTGAAACTACAAACTCCGAAGCCTTGTCCATTTTGTTAACTTATGTGCTGTTCAATAAAGTTATTCAAGCCTACGTCATTGGTAGAGGTGCTTGAATAAGTAAGGCCTGAATAACTATTAGCACAGCACAGAAGTGAACAAAATGAACAAGGCTTCGGAGTGCATAGTTTCGCTGCTTCCCGTTGCTGACACCGGACTCATTGGTGAGTCACCAGGACACTCTTTGCGGGCCGGTCCGAGCTATTCAGCGGGCCGGATGTGGCCCGCGGGCCGTGCTTTGCCCAGGTCTGCCCTTGACGGAAACCATATAGCAAGCTTAGAGTAGGATGGGAAAATATAAACACTCAGTGCAGTAAAATGTAAATCAGATGAGGATTATGGTATAAAGGCCCAGACTGCTTCCAGAAACATTAAAGGTGCAAAGCCGGCCTGACTGCAAAATGTTGTCACCTTCCCCAATCCTGCTCTTTTTTTTTTTTTGTTAGGTTAAAGGGACATTTTTAGCATCCCTGATATCCCCATTATTATACTTTTTAATATGCATTCTCTCAAAATGAAAAAAAGAGGGAAAAAAAAGCTCTTTCCTGACACAGAAGCTGCAGTTGCCCTTCTGCTTTGTGGTTTGACTATTCTTGTCACTGATTAGCTTCTTGAAACTGACAGTGGCAGGCAAGCACTTCCATTGAAATCAGTGCGTGTGCTTTCCTTGCATGCACACGGGGTCTGCAGAATCCCCCCCCCATATATTTACAAAAGGGCCAAAATGACCTCTTGGCTATCATAGGCATTAAAGAGCAGATGATGGCTGAAATGTCCCTTTAAGAATTTGTTAATGGTGTTTGCAAATTGCAGTAATCTTTGTGTGTATGAGAAGCCTAGGTTATGTGAATATCTCTCCTTGCTTTGTCTTCTCCAGTGCAGCGGCAGAAGCTGAGAAATAGGAAGATGAGCTCTAAAAACTGATCACAATTGTGCAGGTTTTACTTCTTGTGGACACGGACCCCAGCTCTGCAGAGATAATTAATCTTTACATTTAAAACAAACCTCTCTGCAACTATTACAGATATAGAGTTCTTCTGTGTTGGATGTAGAAAGAAAAAAAGAGCAAATTTATAAAGTTAGTGCCTTTATTGGCTAACTGAAGTATGATAGATTTCAAGCTTTTGAGAGTACCGAGGTTTCTTCATGCGTACGTCGAAAGAAGAGACCTAGAGAGTCTCTAAAGCTTGCAATCTATTATATCCCAATGCTATTGCACTGATTGGAAAACATAAAACACATACATTAAAATGCATATAAGTGCAGTCTCGTTTATTAAAAATTCTTAAAGGGCTGGTTTGGCTTCACCTCGTGGTGGATGCACGGCTGCTTGCGCACGCTGTGCAATGGCTAGAAAAAGCCTATGGGATCATAAAGGGGGGTGAGGGGAGAGAGTGAGAGGATAAGGGAGGGAAGGCAGGCAGGCAGGCAGGCAGGTAGAGAGCAAGATAGATAATATGTATGTATGTTACAGTGAGTATGTTTGTGTTAATGTGAGCATGTGTATAAATGTGTGCCAGTGTGTATGTTACCGTGGGGAGTCAAGGGGCCAACAGCCTTCCTCACAGGGCCCTAGGTGCCTGCCCTCCCCTGCACATAACTGTGCTAAAAACATTTTATATGGCACATTTGATTCCCCAGGCACCCCAAAATTAAATGTAATTCTGCCAGTAGCTATATTTTTGAAACCTAATTACTGACGTTCAATGTACAGAGGCATCTGATTGAAGAAATGATTACTGGCTGACTTTTCATTACTCTTATCTGTCCCTTATCCCACCTTGTCCTTATCTCGTGAGTCAATAAGAATAAGAGAAAAAGGGATTGGTGACTTTACAGAGACGCAGGGACAGTGGCGAACGACTGTAGACAAATAGCCATTTCAATATTAAAGCGTTTTGGAGCAGTTCTTGGTCCTACATATACAGTATGCACTGTCTATCATGTGCCTGGGGGAGCGTTGGCCTGTGCTCCTAGCTCTCTGCTCTTTCAAATCCGCTGAAGTGCTCAGACATGAAAGTGCAAAGGTAACGTCCTTTTTCACATACACTCCGTAACTCGCATATAACCCCTAACGCTTTTTTCGTGATGTGTGAAATCCTTTAGAAAAACAGGCACACACACACACACACACAATTTCCTGTTAAATACTTTGGGTTGTATAAATGATAGCGAGTTCTTTGATTCAGTGAGCTGATTTTTATCTGAAGTTCTCATGATCAGCATACTGTACTTCTTGAGGCAGTGGCCCTTTGGAACTAGAGTTGTGCTGTCCTGCGTTAGACGTTGTGTTAAATGTCTGCTCCGTTGAGTCCTGGTAATACGATCTGCCAGGAATGGAGTTCAGCGGAATGCAGTGGAGGGAATGTCCAGGTGCTCCTTCCAGGTACTTTTGGTTAATCTTGGTTAAAATGAGCTTAAAGCGCAGCTGCTGTTATGAACATCTCTATCGGATATTCCCAATAGTTTCAAGGTGAAATCCAGGTATTGGTATACTGCCATAGGTCTATATGTTCCTAATATTCTGCCCCTCTCTCACCCTTGTCGCCGGCTGTGGTATTCACATCTCTTTGATTAACCAGTACTAATTTCATTTTGTTTATGGATGAAAAGATTTTGGGCACAGCGAATACTTAAAATTCATTCCGTGGTCACACCGAATTGAAATAAGATGAGAATGAGCCCCGAACACAAGCTGAGACAGACTGTGAAATTGCGTGTGATTGAAATAATACTTGGATTTTCATTGGCCGCGAATGAAGATTAAGTTATCTCGTAGCCTGCTACGTCTTTTAGGATTTTCTCCAATTGTTTGGGAAAGAGGAAGGCAGCCGATTAATGAAACTTATGCAAGTGATGTATCGTATTTTACAGGGGCTGTGTTGCCCTGGACCTAGGATATGTAAATATTTGACTTCAGCTGTTATGTGTAAACCTGACCGATGCTTTAAAATCAATTAAAAGACTAATTTGGTATTTGCTGATCACATCAGAAGAGCTTGCAAGACTTGTTGGAGGAGAGCAGCGTGTTCTGGCATTCCAGCTACTGTCTGCTTCAAGTCCAGACAGCTGTTTCGCTAAGTGATGGCCAAGGGATCTATAGTCCACAGCAACTGGAACAGCAGAGCTTGCCTATTATCCCTGCTGGCTAGTTGCTGTTCACCGGCCAGTTGTGTGATTTATTATATTTTTCTGCCTCCTTCTCTGGATGCGGCATTACTGATAATCTTAAAGTGTCTTGACCTTGTAGGAGCCTCACAAAGCTCCGGGAGCGATTTGTGGTTCGTACAGGATGCCAGCAGTATTGTTCTAAACCTAACAATACTCTCAGGATTTCCTCTAAGAGCGGCTTCTGCTGCTGCCGCCTGGATGAATGTGTGAGGTGTTTGGAGCCCACTTGCTGCTTTGTAACACAGTACTGCATGCATTCATGATCTCCGAAGTTGCTGGAGTGAATAACTAAAGCCTGATCAGCTGACGGCCCCTCTCCAATCAGATAAACTGTGATGTAAGTGTTTAGCAGCTGCTGGGATCTGAACTGGCGTGTGGAAGTCTAAGGTGCTCTGTACTCGGCAGCATGGCTATACTGTTGTGGAAGAACTAAGAGGAGCAATAAACGGCGATGGATGAGTCAAGTATTCTGAGAAGAAGAGGACTTCAGGTAGGCAGACAGACAATGCTGTTTAACAATTCACCTTTCCCTAGCTGCAGTTTCATGTCTTTAAAGTTCCTGGTATATTCGTTCAGTGGGTTTCTTTTTCTGGTGGAACATAAGCATTTCTCCCAACAGGCTCCTGTGCCAGAGGGCTGTTCAGGTACGAGATATGCATGTCATAACACTCTCTCCTTTGTGAAATGCTGGCGGCAGATGGTTAAAAACATATTATGATGATCCTAGGCTTTTACTAATCAAGCTCTTTTTATAACCACTGCTGAAATACGTATGTTTTGCCAATAAGTTTATGAAAATTGTGGCAGTTCCAAATAAGTTAAGTCATTAGCATTCTGTAAATATGGTTCTTGTTCTAGGTCTGTTGACAGCTATCATCTCCAGAGTGCTTGCATAGCTGTATGTTTCGTAATGTTTTCCTCCTTAAATGTCCACACGGGTCTAACACTGTACAATATTGCGATTTCTTGCCACATCTTTTATATAGTTCGTTCTGCAAGCTGTTACTTTTAATTTGTTTGTTGCTGTGAAGTTCAGGAGATGAGAAGCTAGCTCTTAGACTCGCCCTACCCGGAGAATAAAATGTGAAGGCAGCGAACTAGATGAATGAAACCAGTAATGAGTAATGGATTTAGTGTGTGGCAGTGTGGGATTGAATCCTAATTTATTACGATGCCATAACGGTTTACGCTTCTAAATAACTTTTTATACTGAGAGCTGGCCAAAACCCAGATACTTGAGCAGCAGAAGCCCCGTGTCGTTAAATGGCCATTATTTAAGGGATTTTCATACATAGAAATGAGGAACTGCCTGTTAGCTGGTGAAATTCCTGGAGCATTTTTCATGCCAAGCTGTCATTTGAGCTACATCAAATACAATCAAATTATTGTATAGTTCAGATAAATGTCATTTGAGCACGGGGGGGGGGGGGGGGGGGGGAGACATGTGTCCCAGTACTATCTGCTGCTGAAGGGGTTAAAAACCCCTTTCCCATTTGTTTCAGTGCGATGTCATTCTAAACTTTTATCAAGTGTGATGTTATCCTTTACTATTCTAATCTTTATTAAGTGAATCAGGCACTGACTTTGTATATTTCATGCAGATTGCACTCTTCATATCGTAAAGATATGTTTAATAATAGTAATAATGATAATTTTGTATTCTGCAAAAAAGCCAACCTTGTATCTTTGAATTTGTAATATGATAATAAACAAAGTTTAAGGTGGTAAAACCTTAGTGTGTTACTTCAATTAAAGAATATTATGGATACTGTGCATGTGCGTGTGCATAGGAATCAAAAACCGAACTTTGTGACTGAAGACTACTGTAGAGAATCTCTCTACTCTGTGCCCTAATTATCAAAAAAATGAATGGCTATAGGCAGTCAATAGAGTTGGTCGACAGACTCCCCCTCTTTGCGTTATCTATTGTTTATGATCTTTTGCATTAGCCAGTCAGACTGGTAAGTCCACTAGTAGCAGTCTGTGAAATAATACAGTTTGCTAATTACTATCTTATTTTTTTTTTGTTGGAATTAGGTTCTCCTAACTCTTCTTGACCCATTGAATTAAACATTTTCCCTGCATGTTCTCATTGTGTGAACAAACTGAATACTGCTGCACTTAAAATTAAAATTTTTGCACTGGAGTGAGGGGTGCAAATATAACCCGTGGCGAACAGATGTAGCCTTCTAGTCTCTATACCAACTTATCTGTCCCCATGGTTATTTCTCATTTTTGCTGTATCTGGTTCGCAAAAATAATCGTGCAGTTGCCTCCTATAATTGGCTGGCCAGTGGTAAAGAACACGGGGCAATTGTGTGGCCTCCAATTCCCGAAGAGCAGCTCATCCCTGGTCCTTGGTTTACTAGAACCAGACTTTTAGTGCCAGAGAGTGCCACCAAGTCACAAAGCTAGTCAATGTCTACGTTTCTTTCCCTGTAATAATCCATTTCCTCCAAACACCCCCTTTAATTGTTCATGTCTCAGCATTCAGAACTTACTGTGTTGTGCTAATGTGAACAAACATTATTAGAAGAGAACATGGGGGGGGGCTACTGTGTGTTAGAAGAGAGCTATGGAAGACGAGCAGCTAATTAGGAAATGGAGAAAGGAAGTGAATCGGAGTGGGAGAAAATGAGCTGATGCCTGAAAATAAGAGAGGAAGTGAAAACAAAGGAATACCAAGATGGTGCAGCACCCAGCTTGTAGCATCCAATGTATTGAGAAATGATTATCCTTTAAGTCACCCAGTCTGAATGTAACACTACTTAGCTACGAAATACTGTTTTCATTATTCTTCAGATTTCTGTTTTTGGAGCGGCTTGCGTATTAATGCCTGGGGCTTTAGTTTCTACTCATTCACATGACTGTAACAAGTCATAAAATCCAGAGATCAGGTGTGCTGGTAACTTTCTCCACTCACTGTTAACTTCTTCTGTTGGCTGGTAGAGCTTTATTATGTATTTCACTGTGCACTTAAAAATTAATAGAAGTGATCGTGAACGGCTTTTGGACAAATGGATTTCCCTGTCTTGCATTCTGGGTAAAAATGTGTTATGACAGTAACACATTTAGAGTGTCCTGCTCTTATAAATGTAAAGTGTGCTATATGGTCATTTTACTTATCTATCAGTATGCATATATAAACATTTACACCAAAAATATAGAACACTGACAATATACACTAATTTTAAAAATGAAATAATGTAGAAAGATCTAACTTTTTTTAGAGAGGCTCTTAACAGTGCTAGTTTTATTTGATGTATCTTTTATAGCTTAGGGCTCTAAGAGGTGTATTACCGATTTGAATGCTGCTTTAAGCTGCCTGAGGACATTCTATACCGGCCACAGACAGTTTTGTCTTTTCAGGGTGGAGTGGAGGCACAGCATTGAATTTGTGCTCTCTACCAACAACTGTTACTTATTTTTCAGTTTTTTAGTTCTAGAACTTCTGGTGGTGGAATTCCACTGCAGTAGACGTACCGTTGAGGAATGGTTTATACAATTGGCCTGTCCTCAGGGGAAAGGGTTAATCGCCTTAAGGCAACATACCTGGCACATAGCAGTCAACATTGAAACAATGGCTAGTATATATATATATATATATATGTGTGTGTGCGTGTATGTATATATATATGTATGTATATATATATGTATATGTGTGTGTATATATGTGTATATGTGTGTGTGTGTGTGTATATATATATATATATATATATATATATATATATATAAATATTATTTTTTTTGAAGACAGAGGAAAAACACCCATGTTGGAACAGATACAATGTTCAGTAATAAATGATTACTGTGTTCAGAATGTCTAACTGTCTCTTGGAAGGTACACTAATTCCAACAGTCATCAAAATAAATTGCAAAACATATTGTTGGCTGTGTGGCTTACCTAATTTTTGGTAATATGTTAAAAAGACAAAATAAAATTACAAAGTTTACTTTTCTGCAGTTGGGAAATAGGTATTCGTTTTGTGTAGTTGGTTTCTGTAACTCGTATTTGCATGTGTGCTGTTGACAAAGTGTTGTGTGCGCATTCACTGCTGCCGTGCCCTGCAATATTTTTATTTTATCTGCGATTGAGTAATGTTGGTCCTGAAGCAAAGCAAGATAAATGGCAATGCTGCTGTTTCTCCAACATGCGTTCCGCGCACGGCTGTAATAGCCATTCGTCACATTCTGTGCCCACGCGGTAATTCGTCAGGTGAGTGTCTCAAACATTGTGTGCCTCCTGGGTAATAATTCTTAGTTCTCTTCCAGGAAAATGCTGAATTTAGAAGAATGTGTTTCATAGAACCACTTGGCCATCTGGGAATGAAGTTCACATAGTGCCTAGTGTTGGGTTTAGTGGAAGGATAATTGTCTGGGGCTGTTCTTCGAGGTTTGCTAATCCTGCAGCATACAAAGACATTTTAGACATTTTTGTATGCTTCCAACTTTGTGGGAACAGTTTGGGGAAGGCCTTTTCTATCCCAGCAATTACTGTGTCCCAGTGCACAAAGCCAGGTCCATAAAGACATGGTTGGATGAGTTAGGTATGGAAGAACTTGACCGGCCGCCCAGAGCCCTGACTTCAACCCCATCGAACCGCTTTGGGATGAACTGGAATGGAAACATCGGTGTCTGGCCTCCCAAACGCTCTACTGGATGAATAGGCAGAAATCCCCACAGAAACACCCCAAAAATCTTGTGGAAAGCCTTCCCATAAGAGTTTAGAGTATAATAGCCACAGGGGCTGTGGTGCAACTCCATGGTTTTGGAAAGGGATGTCCCGAAAGGGTGTCTCCACACTTTTGGACATATATTGCGTGTCTATATATAGATATATATAGATAGATATGTGTGTATGTATATATTTATATATTATACACACATGCAGTATATAGTGCACTCGGCTTAACAGTTTCAATAGACTCAAATATGCCCGTCTGCTAGATATGCTATTAAGATACAAATTCTATAAGGAAATGAAGGAAACACTCATGGGCCTTTTTCAAACCTCAAAAATCAGTTTCATCCAGGGTACAAAAAACGATCAATGTTTGGGGTCACAACGCGACCTGTTATCAAGATGATATATATAATTTTATAAAGCTTATAGTGATTGGAACTAATTTTTAAAACCATGGGGTTTAAATGATGAATGCCAGGCATAGCAATGCGTTCTTTCTACAAGGCATGAATTACTGTATGTGCTGCTAAAGATCTACCATCAGTCCTCTGGGTATTTCTGTTTATTTCTGCACAGTGCTACCTTTTCCTTTCTGTCAGGATGTATTATCTCATCATCCACATTGTGCAAGGAGCATGTCAAGGAAACACGCCAAGGTGTGTGAGCACCAATAGGGTTGAGTTGAATGAAATGCACAGGAAAGCTGTGCTGGGTGGCTTTTTATGAAAACATTGAAAGCCTTGAATGATAGAATAAGGATTCTGAATCTTTCAGGGTAGTTACTGGACACATGAATTGTCTGTGCCTTGTTTTGGAGTCTATTTTGCATGGACGCCAGTGCATTTTACTAAATGCAAGTCTGAGCAGACATTCTTTAGTGGAGTCAGAAAAGGAGACTTTGGTCCCATTTACTCCTACCCTAGCAGAACTGCCATTGGAGTCAACAGGATTAGCTGCAGCCAGTAATTCTCCCTGAACACTGAATAATACATGTTCCAATTTGCATGCAGTAAAATAGATTGGGAGTCCATGCATTAAAAAGCCAAGTGCTGAATTGAGACTAATGCAAAAAATATTTCTGTAATGATCTGGAAACTGGGGTCACGCACTATTTACACACCAGTGACTTAACAGGGGCTTTTCAAGTACACAATAATGTATCTATTGCATGTCATAAACTTAGAGAAAAATGCGATTTGCGGATCCTCTGCCGATTTCCTCATTGGTTATAAGTACCAGTAATAAGTATCATGTTTAATTTGGATCCTCTCCATCATATGAGTGAAGGGGCAAAATGCACAGGTGTTCAAGAAATGAAAATTTCTGGTGTTCTAAAGGACATATTAGTGGCACCACCCTTTGTTCAATATCTTTAAGTAACGTATGTGTAAATAATGTGTATTGGTCCTTGAAACCTAGTAACACTAGAAACATTGGCATGAGCAGAACAATATTAGTTAGCAAGTAAAGTGTTTATTAATCGTTAATTCCTCCCCAGTTTTATTAATCAAATGCTTCCTGGGAGGGGACCTTGCCCCTAATCTGCTTCTGATCCAGTGCCCAATGCAGGTCTCGTATTGCTCTGTGGATGAAAGGAGAAAGTTGCTGTATGAATGCATTGCTCTCTCTTGCTAACTGTTGGTTCTTCCCAGACCTTAATGTTGTCAAGGACCCTGAGCATTACCCTAGACTGAGGGGTCTCAACCACAAAGTAATTTATTTTCTTTAAATTTATATCACTTCTGGGTATACTGCTATGGGAAGCACAGTGTCAATGTGTGAATGATGCAGTTCCATGTAATTAATGCCAAATGTTTGACATACCAGCGTACTAATTATACTTTATAAAGGCTTCACCTTTTCGAGTGTTCGGTGAAGATTATGGAGGTCTGTGACATTTTGGATTGTAAAAGTATATTGAAAAATGTTTTTTTGGTTTCTGCCACACAAGAGAAAAGTAAATACCCATTTTAACAATATTTTGTTCAATAATCCCAATAGCTAATGTTTTTTAGCTTCAGTTTTTCCTTTTGTTTTAAAGACCATACGAAGCTATGTTTCTAGTGATTGTAAAAACCACCATATAAAAATATATCATTAAATATTATAATTACATTAAAACGGTTTCCTGATACATAAGAAGGTTGTCTTGGAAAACCTGAAGGAAATATTGCACCTTATAGTTTTCAGGCTGGTGGGTAAGATTACTGGAGGCGGCTGTTTTAGGGGTATTTATGTGCCTTATTGGAGGGCCATTCAAGATAGACCTTTCTGAAAATCACATTTACTTTAAATGTAAAAATTGCATCAACATATTTTAGCCTAAGGCAACACTGTCAGAAAGGCATGAGTCTGCTCACCAGGGAGTGGAGATCAGTGTCTCCGCTAACACAGATTTGTGATTTGCCTCCTTGTGTGACTTCACATTGCCGAGGTCTGGATATGACGTGAATTCTGACATAATCTGTAGATGCTGGGATAGTTTCCTGTTCTTGCACTGGTTCATATTGTGCCGTACAGGAAACCTACACTGGTTCTTTGTCGCTGTTTCAACATTTTTGTTCCTATCGGCTATCGCATATCTAAAAACAGGAATCTTAACCATGAAAGTTAGGGTAGGATGTGTCCCCCTGCATTTAATACAATTCCATTTCTTTCTCCACTAGAACATGCGTCCCATCATCATTGGTTTTGATCATGTTTTAATGAATGCTGCTTGACAATTACAAAACATTTTGGAAGCAGGGCTGGGCGGCTTTCAGAGTGAAGCAGAAAATGTAAGAACAGCTCAACCCATTTTTCCTGCTGTAAAAAAGCTCAGTGTGGGAGAAAAGTCCTGAAAAATGGTTTAGTAACACAACACCAAAATAGTTTGTAGACAACAAAGTATTCAATATTGATTAATGCCCAGCAAACATTAAACTAAATATACACTGCATAAAAAAAACCATGATTTTTGTTGTTGTTACTCTAGACACCTAGTGGTCGTATGTGGAATTGACACTAATACGCAATCATCTCATGGTGGTCCAAAATAGCGTATTCCGCAGATAAGCTCCAACATTTTGAGATGCAATAACAAGACATCTAGACTTGGTTAGGAGATGTTCCTTAATGTTACATATCTGGTTTTTATCTTTGTTCATATTCTGCATAAATAACTCATCTAAAAGGATGCTTTTTACAGCCAGTACTACAGGTATTATGCTTCATTGTATACCTTTACATTTTTTATTTTTTTTTAATCGGTCACAATGGAGCCATGCCAAAAAAAATAAATACAAAAACATTTGGAAACATTTGCTATGAATTTCTTAAATTGAATTAACACATTCACTAAAGCAAAGCCTTTTCCTTTCCTCCTGTGTATAGTTTTTTTTTTTCTCCAGGTTTCCTTTGTTTGCTTCGTTCCTCTTGGAAGCTTTTTGCTGTGTTTCCTCTGATTGGATTCTTTCTTTTGTTTCTTATAGTTGGAAAAAACCCTCCAGTTTTTATTTTATTTTTTTTCCCTTTCCCCTTCAGCCTGGACAATATGTGTGGAAACGGTGTCAAGATGAGAAACAGGCTTGAAATGGCAGTCATTTCTATAATCGAATCAGGATAAATGACTTGTTTGGTAATAAAGCGGCACCACCTGGTTCATTCCCCCACAAAGTGGAATGCAGCAATCTGTTTGGCGTGTGGATCAGGCCCAGGAGCTATAGCACAGAGTAAACAGGGCATTAATCATTTTGGGAATATGTAGGTGTCCACTGGACTTGGGTGTCAGTCTGTGAAACCTTTCGTCAGGTGAAATACTCAACTGTTGTCATGTTATATTACACTAATGTAACTGCTGTAATAGACTGGCTTTATTGGCTAGATCACCTTTACACCGAGAGAGCTGAAAGTAAATCAATATTCAGTCCGTGTAGGGAGATTCGGTGCATCTCCGCTTCTGCAATCAATTGTGTTTTGTTTGTTTTTTCACTCTTTCAGACATGTAACCAGGTGTTTGTATCATGTTCGATCGCCGATATCTGCTTCTCTTCTCTAGAGGTCACTGCGATGCTTTAGTTTGTCTTTCTTTGGCAGGGATAGACCGTGTCATTACTTTTTCATGTTGGCTGTGCTGTGCAAATGCAAAGCGTGGGTAATGGGTTAATCAAGCTAATTCAGATGACAGAACGCCAGCATATTCTCGATGAGCGAGCTCAGGGTGAAGTATGCATTATGGGGAATTAGTCAAAACCTGATACTCTCTCGCTGCCTGAGCTTCGCAGTTTATTCCTAGAGAAACAGATCAGCTTTTTCCCCAGTTTGCTTCACTGTTTGCCATTTTTAGTGAATTATATTTGCTTAGATCTAGCGATATAGCTAGATTTGCTGCTAATGAAAGATTTGGTCCCAGCCATGAAATTTGTGTTTAGCTGGCACACCACAATTCCGTATCAATAAATAGGACTAAGGTGACACACTTCGCTGTCTAAAGTAGGCAATGCATACTGGATTTATAAATTATCTTTTTTTTCCAGTTATTTTTGTGCGAATCCATGATTTAATTTCTTTATATTTGAGTTTTACAAACTGAGACCTTTTCACTTTTTTACCCCAGTTGAACTGTTCCATGTGACGCACTCTACAAGGTTTTCAGAAATACAGACTGAGGCAGCTGACATCCAATTACAATTATTTAGGATTTTTTGCATTTGACGTAATCAATGAACTCGATATCCTAAATAATAAGCTCTATGTATCTGACCATTGTGTTTCTCTTGTCAAATATAACTTGACTGCTTTTATTGAAATAAAGCATCTGTTACCTAATGTAAAGGAACTAAGATCTTGGGCACTTTTTAATGTCTGCAGAGTTTCCTTGAAAGTGTCTGTATGGTATAGTCTATGTACAGTTGCATGAAGCAGATTTTCATAATGTGGCTCTCTTGTCCTCTATTCAGTATATTGGGTTTGCATGAAGTCTACAGGATCTAAACTCATGATTTGGGCTTTGGAAACTTGTGGTGTATTGGGCTTCCATCGCAGTCAGCATGAGCTGGTATTGCATCTAGAGTCAAAAAATATTGAGCCCAGAACCTGACATTGTGCAGTGTGCCCAAAGATGGCACCGTGAAATATGAGGCTGGTATTCAATTTACTTCCAAGGCTGGCTTTCGTTCCCGTTCCGCCCCTGGTTATTATATAGTGATATAGTGGGGCAGTTTTAGGTGTGCTATACTTCTTTTGCAAGTACTTGTTGAAAGCAGAAATTCGTGTTTTCCGTGGTTTGTCAGGTGGTATAAAACTGTGTGGTCGCGATTGCTGCAGCCCTTCACAACATGAGCCAGAAGATTTGAAAACTTTAATGAATACAAACTTATATTTAATAGCTTTTCAAACATGGGCACAGTGGAGATGTTCTGTGTGAGGTCTTAGCAATAAATTGCCTGTTTTAACAGCTCTGTGATTTATTTCTTTGTGTGCCTTCTTTATGTGAAGGCTTGTCTGAGAGTACAAGTCTGTGGTACCCCCTGACGCATTTAACATTTCCCTACTTGTTGACAGCTAGAGAATTTTTTCATGTAAGAATATGTCAAGGGAAAACAGAGTAGAGCTGAATATACAGATTGATTCCTAAAAGAAGACAACATGCTTGCTAAGCTCATCTATATAAAATAAAATAGAGGAATAAAAGAAGAGTATACCACCTGGCTTAAAGCTTGGGAAACCAGTGAAAGGACACGCAGATTATATCCGAGGCAGTGAACAGGTAACCCTCCAGCTGTTATTGAAACAGACTTTGATGGCACATTATTAGGTGCATCTGCTGCCCTTTACTCCTAAAGTCTCAAGCCCTAATTGGTCCTTGGTTTTTTTATTTTATTTGGGATAACCATATTTCTATACCATGAATTTTTACATCCCCCTCCCTCTGCCACATATGCTGTGAGGCTGTTCCATTTATCTACTAACCCTCCAGGTCTGGAGCTGTGGCTGAAGTGCAGGCCACCAAGACCAGCAGGCGATGCGGTATCAGGAGAGAGGATTCAGGATAATATAGACGTTACGAACAACCGTTAGTTTGTTGCAGAAACCGCTTGCATGGCATAGGGCACAAGTGACAAGAGGTTGTGTGCAATTTATTGTGCATGTTGAGTGTTACCAATATATTTTTCTACCTCAATTTATTCTTTCTTTTTTTGCTAGCCTTTGCAGTAAGTTACTGATGTTAAATACTGTTGCTAAATTTGACTACAATTATTCACAAACCTTTTTTGTTTAATAATCTGCCTAATGAAACCATAGGTAACATATAATCTGTCTGAAGTTGTGCAACACAAGACTGCGTTGAAGTTTCCTTCTTAATAATGGAGGGAATTTTATCTTATTTTTTCCTTAACCATACCAAGGACTGTGGATACCCTCATGTTCTGTCTGAAATGGTGTTAGAGATGGTTATAGTGTGCATTAAAAGTCCGATACCATGTTAGCAGCTGTCTCCATCGCTGGTTTGGTTTCAGAAGATCTAATGCATAAGGATGTTTTACAAGTCAGGCAATCTTCTACTTGGTACAATGTCTTGTGAATAAATGATTACTCTCTGGAGAAAGGTCATCATCTAACATTAATTATGAAAGAAAGTGCTCGGGTAGTCTACAAAGAGCGTGCTCATGACCCATGTTGTGGTGGTCATCAAGAGTTGGAGAAAAAGCAATCTTTCAAGGTTTCCAGAACTGATCTGGCCGTACTTTGTCCTAATTGTGCTAGACAAAACTGCCTTATTTTTATAAATACTTTTCTACTAATACATATTGATATTTCTTGGTACAGAATTGCTGCTTAGTTCTTGATGGATGTAAAATGCAGATGCATACCATAGCAAGCCCTCTGTAAAGAAAACATTTGTCTTACTGCATCCCCCAATAGGTCCTCTATTATATCTATAGAAATTATTTAAGTATCGTGTTTGTGTATAATGCTATTTTCTATAATATCACCTTCATTTTTAGGTTTTATTATTCCTTTAATACAGTTAAAAAAAAAAACAACTATTGGTGTTAAGAGATAAAAAAAAAAAATGCAATATGTGTATTTTAAACCACCTACAGCTGCTCTAATGCAAGTTTACATTGGTTCTCACACCCCAATAATGTGAGCGGGGTGTAGACTGCAAAAGAGGAATGCATTCACATGCTAGTATTATCACTTCTTCCCACGGATCTCAGCTTCCGTAAGAGAAAATAGTCCCTTAATATTAAACCAGTGATCTCTAAAACAATCACACTAAACGAAAAATGAAAAGTATGAGCTTTGATCAGATTTAACAAAATGTGTATATATATATTCTCAGGGTTTTAGTCGCATGCAAGTGCCATTAATTGATGATAGTATTTCCATACCATTAAAATATTAAACATATTTTTGAAATGATAAATTCTCCAACACAAGGTGGCCTCTATCAGCATTTTGATCCATTTATTTTTTCCGCTCATTTGTAATAAGAAATGTCTAATCTGGATAAATATGAGAATGTTACGCTGTCAAAATAAAATGACTTTATAGGAATATCTGATGTAAATTGCTCTTGGGAATAAACTTGCCTTGGTGTCAAAGGCCATCAGTAAACTGCTTTGCGATGCATTGCTTTTCCCTCTGGCGCCATAAGGTTTAATAAACATCTGTCACCGAGATACTAGGTGCTCCCTCTTACTGTATAAACACCTCTGAGAAGTCCTAGGAAAGGACTATTAAACCAAGCACTGGCTTTTTATTTGACATAATTGTTACAATACGACAATTTCATTCTCTGTAGGGCCTGCAGATATAGTGATTTTGCTCTCAGCCAAGTGACTTTGAGTTCCTCCTTCACACGTATGACAGCCTCATCAGATTACCTGACCTTTTTATTTGGTGCTCAGCGGGGTGATATAAAGTATACATTAGAGCCTCCGCATCCATGAAGTAGTCATTTGGAAAAAAAAAAGAGAGAAAATATTTCTTACTAACAAGATATTCTCATGAGTCACCTGACGCAATGCATTGTTCACGTAAAATAATGCCACGGTCTCGTATGATGTGTCTATATCAGCATCGATGTACATGGTCCATATGCATAGATCTTCATGTCTTCCTGCAAATATTATAATTCCGGTTACATTTCGTTCATTTGATGCAGTTCTGTACTTTTGTTCCTTTATAAACACGAAACATACATTATATTTCTCTGTATTCAGTGACCCGGCTCTTTTTATCGTAGATCTCCCAAAAAGCAGCATAGCCCCGATGTGTGAATTGTTAGTTGGTGGATGTATTTTAGCTCCGGTCATCTAAGTAGACCTTTATAGGGGAAGCAGTGTGTTGTGTCTTTTTGGTTTGCATTCTTTGGCATGTGCTGCAGGTATTCAGTTAATATTGGTTTAGTCCCCTGCCCGTAAGCAATGGTTTAATGAACATCGTTATACGTCTTCCGTGTTCAGTTACCTCTGTAAGTACCATGGACAGGGCTCCTGCTCACTCACTGCTAGAAAAAAAAAAACCTAATTTCAGTTCTGTTCAGCTCAGCCATAACCTGTTGTAAAGATGTGCTTGCTCTTGATATTTTAATAGAAAAACCGACAAGCAATTGCAGTGCCTTGGTTTGAGGTGCATTCCATTTCTGGTAGTGTCGCTTGAAGGAATAAAACACTTTTTTTTGTCATTTTGCTATTGGTAATGCGTCATAGCAAACCTTTAATGGAATTACCTTAGAATTAATGCCATTGCTGTAACTTATATAAATAAGCAACTGGTGGTTGGTGGTGGATACTAATCACAATATGGCATTGGTGAGAAATTGATGAATTGTAACTTGAGCGGTATACCTGAGAACTTCCTATTGTAGGCTTCCCGGCGTGTTCCCTCTTCTGAGGGTTTGACTTTGTGAAGGATGCTGGGCTAACCACACAAGGGCCAGGGCTACCCCAACATAGCATTAAACGGATTGGTGGATTTGGCTAAACACTGCTTGTCTGCCCCAGAAAACTAGGGAGAGAGACCCTGGGAAGCAACGTTCCACCTGGACACTCCAGGTCATGTCCCCAGGCATGGTGAGCCAACATTATCTACAATAATTGTTCTTCAGCTGGTAAAGTAAGATAATTACACCAGTAAAGTCATACTTCTTGCATTCATTGATTTAAGAAAGTGATGTTTATTTTGAAAGTAAGGTCAAAATTTAAATTGATAAATATAGTAGTCCCCCCCCCCCCTTTCTCTTGTGTAACGCTTGTAAACATACTTGGTAATTGCCATTCAACTTGTGTTCTGCTAGGCATATAAATGCATAAAAATTCAGCCTGTGATTCTGCTTTTAATAGGCAGTTAAATTTCACTCCAATAAATAGAAGCTGTCTGGAAAGTAGCAGATCCTATCAATAACTCGAATGGAAGATGTATTGCGATTATAAAATAACTCCTCTAAATGGGACGTAATCTGCTAATACTTGCCCATGAATTCTGTGCCGTACGGTGGCACTGCGTGGAGAATGAAAATAAGAAGGAATCTATGCAGATTCAGCAGTACACAGGGTCTTATTAGGTTTTACCCCAGGGGCCCAAAACGGATTATTCCTGTACCCCACCACCCAGAAGCCATAGACATAATGAATGGGACTGTTTGTAACTGGGGAGTGTATGCACAAGAGTGGCGAGTCCAATAAACGTAATTTTTCCCCAAAAAGTCCTCTAGGGCCCAGTTAGACGGATCAGATACTTCTAGTTATATATTATTTTAACATGTCATTAAGTAATGTTTTTGAAATTTAAATACGGGTTTATATGGCCTGTGACGGGATGCCCTGTACCCCGACTGTGTACTCCCATAGAAGGGGCTGCCGCTGCGTTGGGGCTGAGGCTAACCGTAGCTTAGCGTGTTCAGCGCATGTACTGTCCTGAAGAGGACAGTGAGTTATTACAGCAGCCCACCCCAAGCATTAGACAGAACTAATGTTAAGGGTGAAAACAGGACTTTTATTGAAAACACACCAGTGTTTAAACATTACAAGGGGATAATTTACATACAGTAGTAAACCACACATAGTTCTCCATCAGGCCTTCCTTTGCACGCGGCTCAGTATTTGCACTCGGCCCACCTCAGCCCAGTAGGGGGTCGCTATTGTAGTCTGTGGGGAGGACGGTAAACAGGGGCGATTCCCTGACTTCTGTCTGAAACCGGCTGGATATCAGATCTTGGTGCAAATACTGGCCGTGGAGGTCTCTGTCCTGTAAATCCTGACCCGATGGAGATTAAAACACCCCACACATAAACCCCCTCCCAAAATGCAGGTGCCGCAAATCTTTGAACCCCACAATCTTTAGAGTCTCTGTTAATTGGGGAAACATAGTAGTACCAAAGGATCCCTTGTACCAAACTTCCCCAAAACAGAACCCCTTCCAAGGCCAAGGAAAATAGTCTGTAGGGAGGAGGCTGGTTAGGTGGTTTAGTAGCTGTAGACCCTAAAGTTAGGACAGGCAAAAAAAAAGGTTTTATTGTGCTGTTGGGAGAGAAGGTTTATGCATGTAGGATTAGATGGACGGCACCCTTCAGGTATATGTTTTAAGTGATTTGCGTCAGTGTGTGAAACGCAAAGAAGATGTGAACATAACTCGCGTAGATGTGACCTTTCATAGATAAAATCAAGATTACATATTCGGATATTTCTTGTGGAACAGTATGTGTTTGGAAAAAAAAATTCAGTACCCATTGGAAGCACTTTGTGAGCTGGGCCCACCTAAAAGTTTGTATCTTTATGCTTAAATTGTTATGTGATATCCAAGTTAAATCCAGTGTGCAGCATGATGGAATATGATGCATAATGTATGTATATGTAGAGAGTTTTACTGGGAATATATAGACTTTGTGCTCTACCGCTCATGCAAAGTGTTTTAAAGGAAAGGAACTATGGAACATAAAAAACTTCTGTATTGCAAATGACAGTGAGATGAGATCTAATGGTTATTTGGCGTTATTAATGGCTGTAGAATAGAGCCGCTTTCAAATGAAGAAATGCAAATAAGGCATTAGAGCAGCAGAGAACGCAAATGAATAAAGCAATATATTTCTCACTTATATCTAACTAAATGGATCCACTAGGAAAATGAAACCCCAATTTAAAGATTAATTGACTTTTGGTTAACAAAAGTACAGAAGGTAGAGTGTAGCTTAAGCTTATTTGAATTACATTAATGGCCATGAGTTTAGGAGCCAGTTAATTGAAGAGATTTTAAAGCAATGGCTGGGACTGGCCTGTGGGTAACAAGGCAAGGAATGGCGTTCGCAGAATCGCATTACCAGACGCTCACTTTCTGAAATGCAGAGGTAGCGGCGGGAAGATGCTCTTTTCAGCTTGTTAAGTCTGGGTTAAATCTAGAAAAGGACAAAAGCAGATAATATCTCTGAGGTGCTCAGGTGGATAGTGCATCTAATAAAAAATAAACCCCTGAGTGCTTGTAGGTTTGGATCATGCCCATATATTTGTAGAAAAACTGTAATGTAGTAAACTAGACTGTTTCATTATACTACTAAACATATGTTTTAGAGTAATTAAAAACGATATTATTATATAATAATGTTATTTAATCTGTATAAATGTCACAATGTACCTGTGGTGCCCGTTATAGAGGTATAGCGTTATTGTAGAACGGGTTGAGATACCAGCTGGTTTTATTATAGTGAGAGCCTTGGCTTCACACTTCAGTGATGCGGCAGCTGAGGCTAAAGCATTTTGTACCTGTTCCACCAGCTATACTCACTTTAGGGCATCTGTGAAGAGCACAATTATCCTCGCTTCACATCCTAAATTGTGAAGGTAATTTGTCCGTCTGACCTAACGCCACTTGAGAAACGAACCTCGAGGTGCCGCTCGCCGACCAGTCCTCTCGGGGTGTCGGATTTTTTTCCCAAGGTTCTGTCAGATGGCTTTGTATAGCCAAGTAGCGCTCATTTCCATTACAACTATAGCGAGGAGTTGAGTTAATGTGTATTAACAATGGTACAGCATCAACAAGAATGTTTATTATAACAGTACTGTTAGGTTTGATGTGTATTATTTGGTTTAGAACAGTTTGCAATTGCTGATGTACCTGCTATGTCATGGGCTGCATTGCCAGTCTCGGGGAGAAAGATGTCTGCCTGTGGTCTGTCAGAGACTATCTTGAATCTAAGGCAAGACCAAGGACTGACAAGGTCTAAGTCTATACATCAGGGAAAATCAGCAGACGGGATGGCAGTTGGTTGACCGAAGGGATGGTTCTTATCTGCTGTCAAATTCTGTGTTTCTATGAGTGAATGTAGCCGCGCAGTTACCCCCGAGTTTAAATGTCCGATGCTTTGGGCATCCCCTTACTTATGGTGGCAGAAAGCATCTGTCAGTGGAGACATTGCTGGAGTGTGGGGATGACCCACTTCTTCTCTGACCACACATACTGTGATCAGGAATGCGGGGCCGGAAAGACATGCTTCCAGATGACTTTGTGACCAACAGACAAGGTGATCAGAGTGAGAAGAGCAGGAAGCAAAGACTGGGGAAAAAATGGTCAAAACGTTCCAAACACCTCATACTCCTCCGGGAGTCTAAAAGACATGATGGATGTTGGGTAATATTCAACAGTGAGAAGTTACGAAACATAAATAACGGTATTCTATGGAAAGATTACTAAGCAAAATTACAAAAGCAGGGTGCGGTGGACGAGAGCTTGCTGGCAATACCCATCGATAACCGCGTAGATGCAAAACAAGAGCTTGGTCTATTTATGCGGCATAAGATCAGAACGCGCATGCATCTCAAGCTCATGCCTTTAGAGATCAAATGATGAGTATCCACACAGATGACAATAACCTTGAAGAACAAGATTTGCATTATGTTTGTGCATATTAACCATTTAATTTGTGAAGCCAGCTGTTTGTGATATTGTAACATATTAAGGATCGAAGGCAAATCAAGCATGTTTTTACATTAGAATAAAAACATAGATGAGGCTGGTAGATATTCATGGAGCAACCTTCCAGCAGAGGTGGTAGATGTCAACATTGTAAGGAAATTAAAACAGGTCTTAAAAAAAAAAAACAAACTATAAAACTATCCTGAATCTGAGAAGATGGAGGGTCAATTAATGTCCTAACATCAAGAATGAGCCATTTTTTTCTGCAGTAGAAAATTCTTGTATCTACTGTATGTTTCTATAATGATTTCTCTTGATCTCTTTAATGCCAGCAATTCCAATGCTCTACTTAGACACTGACAGAGACAGATTTTCTCCAAGGCGCCATGCTAATAAAGTGTTTTTTTGGTTTTTTTTCGGGTGGGGAGTGATAATGGTAGCAAAAGTCGACCCCTGTCCACTCCTTACCAAGGATAGATGAACTGCTACACAGAGACATTAGCAACAGAATGTTTAACACCCGTATAATTTAGTAAAAAGGTAAAACGGAGCAATTCTGGTAAAAAATAGAATGTACAATGTACTGTATGCATTCAAGGTGAGTACCATGAGGATAGAAAGCAGTCTCTGGCCAATAATAGAAATGTAATTAACCTTTTGACTGCAAACAAGACTTTTTTTTCTGTATTTTTCACATTTTTTTTTTCTTCCTCTCTTTCAGAAAGAACTGAGCCTTCCGAGACGAGGAAGCCTGTGAGTACCTTTTGTCGTGTATACATATATATATATATATATTCTCTGGTGGAATTTGACATTGAATTCATATTGATGTTTTATTCATAGAGAAAATATTGCAGAACACGCACGCACAAAGTTCGGAATTACATTTTCAGATGATAATTAATGTTTGTTTACCCAGCACACAGCTGCCGGGAGGATGGCAGAATCTGTAGGTTAATTTTAAAAATCTGTGCCGTGTACGTCCCAGACCACACAGCACATAGTGAAATCGTATGGATAGAACACAAGTGTCTGTACGTCGTGTTTAGGAGAAATCTGATATTTAATGTCTCTTGCTGAACATGTTCAGTGTGCTGTAGTTTTTACATGATATACATTATCTAGTGATCACTCCTATCCGCCATTATAGCCAGAGAGCGTCAAGTAAAGATTATTATTATTAAACAAACTTTTGAGCAGCTGCTGCTAGGTGGCTAAATTTCATTAACATAAATATCAAACAGCTTACTTACATTGTACCCAGTAGTGCCTTATGCGATGTATTTCAGCTGCGATCTTTAAGGATATTGTATATTGTTCTGTATGTTAGTCCAGTTTGTAAATAGATCTGATCACGTACCCAAGACAAGAACACTGTGTCTCACGTTCCCTACATGAACTGTGTTATCTCTTTCGCACTCTGCACTGCCATTCTCGTGGTCTGGCAACATTTCACATAAAGGTACCTTCTAAATTTTCATTGACACCTTGCAGAAATGTAGGATTTGTGACCCAAACCTCGTTGTGCTTGGCCATACAGTAGAAGAAAGCCTTGTGGTGGAACTACACGGCTACACTATGTGTGTTAGATACTGTAACTAACCTTTTTTTTTCTCTTGTGCTTTCTCTCGGTGTGTTTTTAATCAGAAGAGAAAAGAGGTTAACACGGTAATGACCTTTCTCTATTTGCTTAGTAAATTGGTATTACGTGGAGCCCTGTTATCAGGCTCAGAGTGCTTTTGCTTCTTATGTATTTCTTTGGAACGGTACAACATTTGAATAACCGGTTTGTCTAAACCTGCTATATTTCACACCAGAAAAGTCATATTGTTTTCACTAAAGTTGGTGTTTTTTAGGGTATGAGCTTGGCCTGTACACTGGGTAGTTAAATAGGTGAGATTCCTGAAAGGAGCTTGAACTGTGGACCAAATTGTGCAGGACCAGCTCCTAATTCTTACAGGAGAAACCACAACTCTCCTGAAAGCTTCCTCTTTAGTGAATAAAGCCCAAAGACTTATTGTATATGTGGTTGGGCAACTCTGTTACCATTCCCTACATGATGATTGTTCATATTAAAAACCATTATAAGCACAGGGATAGTAAAGCGTTAGTAGTTAACTATAGCTCTTTACCTACCCTCGGTTTTACTTAATCCAGATATGAAATTTCTAGGCTGAATTTGTGACCGGCCATTAAAGCCAAATTATATGTTGACTTCTTGCCTCTTATTGGTAATGCTTTTTTTTTAAATTTATTTATTTATTTTTCTTTCCCAAATGATCTTATGTAAGAGTAAGATGTAAAAACTGCTTGGTTGAAGTGTTCGTGACCGCAATACTGTCCCATTGGTAAAAGGAATAACCTGGGGAATTTCGTGAGAATAATCCAGGATGTATGCAAAGAATACCACGCTGATAATAAGATCAGTCTTCTGTATTTGCATGGCCTAGGATTATTTTATTTATTTTAAAGTAGTAGGTTTAAAAACATGCCTTTACAGCCCTCTTCCTTTCACAAAACAAAATGTTTTTTTGTTGAGTCTGGCAGTCGAGACACAAGGGGATGAATTATAACCTCCTTTATTGTCTCGGGAAGAGATGTACAGAGCCGTTGACACCATCCATATGACAAATAGATTCCTCAATAATATCTTTTCTTTGCTTTGACTGTGATGAGTTATAAGATTGATTGCATAACCGTATCTATTTATATCTGACCGAAAAGATTTATCTCCTTACTGGAGCCATTGCTTTTTTTTTTGTACCGTCATGACAGAAAGTATTCATAAAATAGTCTAATATTTTTAAGGGCATAATTCCTATATTACTATGTTTTATTTGTTTAGCAGCAAGACTCGCTTAAGGACAGAAACATTTCATTATTTTAAGGATAACTGGTTATTTTTTTTCTAGAAAAATAATAAATAAATTTACAAAGCCCTGCTTCTTTCTGGCCCGAATAAATCATGGGACTGTCCCTAATTATTATCCAAAAACAACCTAAAAATAGAGGGAGCGTAAAATGACATTTGCAAGGCTGCCCTATTTTTAATTTAGTAACTAAGTGTTGTATGGAGGACTAAGAAGACTCGTTCTGGCTCGTGTGCCCTATCTCAACCTGAGCTGGTAAAAGCAAAGCTTTAAAAAATGACACTACTGCGTTGTGTTTTGACCGGGAATCGTTTGATGTTTAGTAAATCTTTGCGTCCCATTGCCATGATTTGGCTTAAAGGGATAGTATGTTGAGCCTAAACCGCTGCCTTACTCCATGGATCCTCCGGTCCTGGCAGGTGCTCCTCCTCAAACTATATATTTTGCCATTCTGCCTGGGGATGAAAAGGCAAGAAACATGTAACTGCCAAACAGTTTTATAAAGTTTACAAACCCGAAAGAAGTGGGTGATTAAGCAGTCATGCCCATATGGTCACAATACCATTGTCAACAATGAATCAAGTAGCGTTGTGTTGATATTTATAACATTTCAGCAGTATCGACAAGACGTTATGGGAGTCAAATCATCCTAAAACTGTACAGGCTAAGTTCCTTGGATTTATGCAAAACACAGCAAACACACTCTTTTTATACCCAGGCAACCAGTAAATGCTGGAACCTAGGCATGATGGGACTGTGATTGCTGTTAGCAGATTGCTGTTAGCAATCACACTCCTATCATCCCAAGTCAGCCAGTACATGCTGGCTGTAAGTGCAGACCCCATACTGCTGGCAGCATCAATACACAAGGGGGGCAGCTAGCCAGGTTTCAGCATGTACTGGCTGACTTGGCATGATAGGAGTGAGATTGTTAACAGCAATCACAGTCCCATCATGCCTAGGTTCCAGCACTTACACATCCATGCTATCACACACACACACACAAATTCATTCATTCACAGATTCATTCCCTCAATAAACTGACAATCAGGCATACTCATTCAAACACCCTCCCCCACCCCCTTACCTGCTCTACAGCTCTCGATGCCGCTCACAGACTTCAGCAGGGGGCGCGGCCTCCCTCGTTCTCCCCACAGAGGAGGCAGGACTGGAGCAGAGAATGGACCCTCCCACAAGTAAGCAGCAGGGCTCTTGTAATCCTGGCTGCCGATCTCACGCGGGCCGCACCTCGAGGTCCCGCGGGCCGTATGTTGGACGCCCCTTCAATAGCGTGAACTTAAGTACACGAAAAAGCTCTTTATCAAGCAGTAATATTTGTATGGCGGTAGTTTTTAGTAGTAGTTTGTATGGCTGTTTATTCCAGAAGGTTAAGAGACTTTTTGGAATTTCTGTTGAATTGCAGAAATGGCAAAATATGCAACATTTTTAATAAGTGATAAGAATCAAGATATACAATAGTATGATAAATCACATATAAATTATTATCTAACATTATTACATATTACTGATAAAATATATATATATATATTATTATATGAATCCATTTGTTTCACACTACTTGTGCGACTATCTTTCAATGGTATATATTCTTAATCAAAGACTTTTGGTTTGGCATATTAACAGATCCCCCATCATTGCTTACGAAATAAAACCATTGGAAGCTGCCGTCTTATTTGAGCATAAGATAAAGAGTGTCACATTGCCATTAAAGCGCAACCGGGTGGCGATATATTGTGCCTCTGGAAACCTGTTCTATTTAATGGTATAAATGAGCCTCTGGCATTTAACCGGTTAAAAGATTAAAACGTATATAATCCCTTTCTTCCCTAAAACTGGCATTGATTTTTTTTTTTCTTCTATTAAAGAAATAATTACAACTTTGATTTGCAACTTTAGTTTAAAGACGCAGAATCGGCAGAATCAGCGTTGTTGGCTGAAGGAATCGTTTCTTTATAGCTGGATCTGACTGAGTTTATTTGGAATGATAGTGTCTTCCTTCTTGCTAGGGGGGCATGCTTGAATTTTAGTAAATATTTGAAATCACTGGCTACTTGTTTTTTAAATTTATTTATTTGAGCTTGTTTACACAGTATTACGCAGCGTCTTTTAGGCAACCTACATATGTTAGTATACATTGAGATAAAAGTATCGAGAGTACCCCTGGCAACAAGATACAGTTTCCGTTTAATTCATTGGTAAGTTTGTCTTGTTTACTCTATTGGATTTATTAAACGAGTAGGAACTATATAGATATATAAATATATGTTAAGTTCTATACTTTTCTTGCATGAGAACTATATATATAATGTATGGGTAAACCAAAAGAGAGAGAAATTACATTTGGACAGACACTATCCTTAAGTACTATATGTCACGATAATTGCCATTCTGTTTGACTAAAATACAGTTTCAAGCCAATTTTTAAAACGTCTTGCCGCTGGTTTTCTCTCCATCTCATGTGAAACCTTGGTTACCTTGAAAAATGAGGCACAAAATAGATTGATTAAGGTGTAATTACAGTATTTTTTTTCCTTGAGAATTAACCGCTTCTTACTAATGAACAATGTCAGTCAACAAAACCTCAGGGATACAATGTAAAATCAAGCAAGATGCAAATGAAATATTTTATTAAATAAAGGATGCAAATGAATGCCTGTCAAGCCTTTTCATGATCTCCCGGGGCAAAATGTAGAAACTTGGCAAGGCTGCAGCTTGGATTTTGGAGTTTATTTTGGATTTCTAAGCTGGCCTTTAGACAAGATTTTTTTTTTTCTTTCAAGTCCCTTTCTTAATCATATAAAAAGGTAATATTCTGTGTGATTACATGCTAGTTTATGTAATTTAGGCTTAATAAAGCCTTGTGTGGACCAGCATTGCATGTGTCTTGTAAACAACACAACATGTTCCCAAGCTCAAGTACAAATTGGAGATGGTGGGAGGATATATTCATTTATTTTCTTATTTCTGTTTTACAAGTTTTGTTTTATCCGTTTATGTGGTCTCCCCCTTTTTTTATGGCTACCTGTTATAAAGATAATATTGTGGAAAGTATATAGCCATACCTGTTATCTCTGAGTACCTTTTGTGGCAAGAAATGCATTGAGAAGCCGATGCTCAAAAGATTATTTTGTTACGGTGGGAATAGTCTAATTTCCCTTCACATGTGAATCCTCAAAAGGTCAAGGCATTCAGTGCAGATATGTCACACATGCATCAACAGAGCAGTAAAAGAAGTCATTATAATTCTTGGTAACATAAAGTAAAGCTAATACAGAGTATAAAATAATCCTTTTGAAATGTAAACGGCAGGTGTTCTGTTATGGATAGATTGCAAACAAAATAAGCTATAAACCCACTGAAGAGGACAACCAACAACATGCACAGGTCTACGTATCTGCCTCAGGGGCTATCAAATTCCTAATAAAATAATCTGGTCTGTGGAACCAAATTTTATATTGAATGTATCATGAAGTCATTAATGGTATAGTTCTATTGATGTGCAAATAGTAACACCCTATATTATGTATGCCATAACATCTTGTTACTAACCAAAGAAGGATCTTTAGCTAAATTGTGTTTAGCACATAAGGCTGTTTTAGAAGCAACCTTAGTCATATGTTTGCCACACTGACATTACTCGTTCTTAGTGACACGTAAAAGCCACGTGTGTGTGTATATATCTATATCTATCTATTTATATAATGTGTGTGTGTGCATAAATTGTTAGTATATGTTATCCTTCTCTCACTGCCCATACAAGATCTTCATAGTATTCTGTGGGTGTTCTTATCACAGGTCACCTGTAAAATGAAGGTTTTAGTGCATTTTTGGAATGAAACAGAAAAAGTTGTGTAACTCGGCGCATAAAACATGTCTAGATGTCTGTCATAGAAGCGTTAGTTTTCTGGGTACCCACTTAAAGTTGCATCCAGTGCATGAGTTGAATCTATCATTGATGAGGTTACAATATCCAGGGTCCATTATAATGTTTAAATGAGCCAGAAAGATGTGGCCATATACTGTAGAAAGAGCTTCAGCAGACAGAGATGAGTGGTAAACTTTCCTGACATTATGTTGCATTTGTTCATTGCTTTAGGTGAAGGTGTGCTGGATAGCATGGTCTAGTTTTTCTTGAGCTGCATTCCTAAAATACTTTGGTCTGTTGTGGTATTAGGCCATTTGACCAGACTTGCCGTCGGCCTCGAACTCGGCCCTCATCTGCCTTTGTAGCTCATTTATAACAAGGAGTATTTTAAATGGAACACGTGTAATCCCTTTCTCCTGATGTCATCAGCAGCTGCAGATTTGTAGTATTTGAAAAAATAAAAATATGTAGGGAACTTGGCAAAAGAGGACCAGCTGCAAGTTGAGAATTATGTTCCAAATCCACAGAACAGGGCATGTTTGTGCAGATTTATATAACAATAAAGGGTCTTGCATATCATTGTTTTCTCTAGTTATTTTATTTTGTTTACACCCCCCTGGCTGTAACTTCCATGGGACAGGTCAAGGGACATTCTTGAGCCACCCAGTGACAATACCCCTTGTACCCATCTGCTTCCTGAAACAGATGTGACCGTCGGTGCGGGACCTCCATTCATGCCCTAGCTGCCAAGAGCTGTTGTTACGGCTGTTACTTTCTTTCGCCTATTAAAAATGTAGAAATGGTTTGGGAAGCCGGAAAGAGTCAAGAGTAAGGCTAGGTTTCCACTTGGGTTTTTGTCCTGCGTTATTTTCTTGAAGAAAAACGCCAAGAAAACTGCCACTGCATTCTCCTGCGTTTTGGTGTTTTTTTGGAGTTTTTTCTGGCGTTTTAGCCTTTCTGTGGGAATTGCTTTTTTGACCTTAGGCAGTTTTTCCAGCCTTTACACGTTAGAATTTTCACCCAGCTAAAAGGGGATTGGGATAAATGGCAAGTATCTGCCTCCTGATGTCATTTACTTGGTAGAGTTCTACTTAAGCGCCCCGGCAGACCCTTTTGTCTCTTTTCTGTGGTTTGTTAGGCCTGCTTTATTCCGAATGTCTGCTCCTCTAGGAAGATTGGCCCCAAATGATGGTGCAAATTGTTTGCTGTTGCTTTTGGCACGCAGGATCCAGTTGATGCGTCGCGTATGTTTGTTTGTAATGGCATGTTTGTTCCAAATGGTGTAAAAATCAATATGAACTTTGTTTTGTTTGAAACGGTTTGTTTCCAGCCTATTTCTCGTAGGACACACAGATACTGGGTCCATTCTCTGCATTGTAACTGTGGAAAAAAACGCCATAAAAAACGCCAAGGCAAAACCCACATGGCTTTTTCATGGCGTTTTTTTCTCTCCCATAGACTTCTATTGGAGAAAAACGCCAAGATTTCCTTGCAAAAAACGCCAGAGTGTGAACATGCTGCGATTCTGAAAAACTGCCACAGAGCCCCAAAAAGCAGAAAAACGCCAAGTGGATATGGCATTGTGCGATTTCCTATTGAAGAACAGCTAACATCTGGCCGCAGCGTTTTTTTTGTGTGGCTGAATTGGCGTTTATTATGGGTGTTTTTAGCAACAAAAAAAAAGTGGAAACCTAGCCTAAATAGGATAGAATATTAAACTGTCAGTCAATCAGTACTATGAATACTTATATTTTTAGTATGTTCCATGTTTTGATAGTTTTTTGTTCTGTTTTAAGTTTTACTGCTTCTCATAAATTGATTAAAGATACAGTATATGTACAAAAGTATTGTCCATACTGACCATTACACCAACTGGGACTTTTGACATTGCATTCTAAACAAATTATGTAGTTGCCCCCCATTTAGTAGAGCATTTGTGTGGTCCTGAACTAATATTGTAAGGGAAGGTCTGGCTTGCAATCTCGGTTCCAGTTCATCCCAAAGCTGTTCAATGGGGTTGAGGTCAGGGCTCTGTGGGGGCCAGCCAAGTCCACACCAAACTCATCCATGTCTTTGTGGTCCTGGAGGGCCACAGGTTGGACACCCCTGGGTTAAGGTCTGTACTCTGATTGGGCTGCTCCAGAAGCCGGATTTTTTTTTTTTTTTTTTGCCATTCTGTAGTAGATTTCCATTGATATTTAGGGTTGTTGTCCTGCTGCATTGCGCAACATCGACTGAGCTTGAGCTGGCGGACAGCAACCCTGACATTCTCCTCAGTCTTGCCACTCTGTCCCCAGAAATGCCTTATACCCCCCTATATGCCACTCTGCCTCCCTGATATGCCTTATACCCTCCTATATGCCACTCTGCCCCATGGTATGCCTTTTAAATCCCTGTGCTCTTAGACTAATAGTTTTGTCTGTGATTCTTTTCAGTTGTACCTTTTGCCTGAATGGCCATTATTGATGCTACCCAAAAACAGAGAACTTTAAATGCATGATACAAGGTCAGAAAATCAGCTGCAGCAGACACTTATGCTGCCACCCAAACTCTTACCTACGCGTTCTGCACGGTTCTTAAGGGTAGGTTAAGGTCAGACTTGGCAGGCGCTGTCTAGCGAGGACCTTTCGTGTCTAGTTTTTGCTTGGCATCATAGATAACAGCTCTGCCATTGCATGATCTGCAAATGATGATTTCTAATGTAAGACACAGTCCGCTTTGCAGTTCCCCTTGTTTTTATTTACTGCATTTCTGCACAGTGCGCTCCTGTGTAGGGAAGGGCTTACTACGGCGCATGTTTTTAAGCTGCAGTAAAGAGTTGCTGAGGCTTGTCAAAGAATGGTTTAAGTCCTTGCAGGGCATAGAATCAATATCCATATTAACATTTTGTTTAATTGTAGGGCTGAATTAAAATATTTCCTGTGATGTCAGAGTAATACATTCCAAAATGCCACCCCTATTAAAATGTAACCGACTGTTTTAAACCTTTGAATTATATCTGCCTTTATATAGGCAGATTACGAAACTATCCGTAAACCATCAGATAATGTGTTTTTGAATGTTTGTTGCATGTGATTTTGAGTTTTGCAGGAATAGTACCAAACCTCATCGGATGGCTGTGAGCCTTTTTTGGAATAAAGGTGTATTTTGTGCTTGCCTGTGCTTATCAGGCAAAGGGTTAATGATTACGTGCGCCGAGGTGAGCAGCTTTTAATGTGCATTGCGGGTATTTTGTGTGTGTGTGTGTGTGTGTGAGAGCTGTTGTCAGTCTGCAGGAGCCGAGGAAGGAAACCTGCCAGTGAATATCCCGTCTGTGCGAGACGCCGCTTATTATGCGCTCTTCAGAGCCTCATTTGCGATTCTGTTAGTGTGCACTTTGCAAAAATCCGTGCTGCAATCTCCGTGTTAACCTGAGCACAGCAGCTGACATCTCCGTGTTACAGCTACATGTGGAAGGACCCAAACTTGCAGCATCCCCCCCTGAGATTGTTAGTCCATTCCTTTATAGTGGCTCGTTTTGGCTCTCCATCAGCTCCAGGATGCTGCCAGTGGATGTGTGTCATGGTCTCTGTAGATCGCTCTAAAATATAACAGCCATGAAAGCCCAGCGGGAGAGGCTGCGAATTCCGGGGCTGACCTTGGAGTAAGTATTGTCTCTGTTTAATATTTTGATGCTTTCTGCATGACATTAGCTTTTGTGCCACCAATAGCCGTTTAGGCAGCATTTATACTGACAGCCCCAGGGGGATGAAGGAGCATTCTTAGTGCTTTTGTACGATGGGGATGCTGCCCACCTAATACTGCTAGAACACAAGCCGGCGATTTCCATTTCCAAAGACCCGCAAATCCAGAGACCTCCATGTTTTGACGTTTCATTGTAGCAGATATGTTTTGTAGGCCGTGGTGTGAATGTGTGTATTTGTCTGTCTACCTTCTCCCCCTCCCCCTCCGTGTTTGTCCCAACGCTGCCTTTCACACAAGGCCTGTGTGTCTCCTGAATAACGAACAGCACTACAATACGTCGAGGCGTCATTGAAATGCTGCTCATGAAAATGTATTGGCCTTAATCAATTTTTAATACATCACGACTAGCAGTAATTCTGTTAATAATTTTAAAGGGAATACATTTGTTTTTTGTTTTTTTGTTGCAGCTTATCTGTAATGCTGTGTTTTGTGTGCATTTCTTTGTCCAGCTACCCTGTGTGAAATGATTTTTTAGTGAGTGCTTCGAGCTGCGTGTTCTGTGTACATATCTGTGCGTGTCTATGTGAATGTCTGTCTGTGCGTGTCTATGTGAATGTCTATGTCTGTGCCTGTCTATGTGAATATTTCACCTGTGTAAACAAAATCTATGATTTACACAGTAAAAATTGAGGAGAGCATATAATATAATAAAGCCCATATATTTTTTGTATTTATGGACTCAGAGTAAAACACACTGCATGAGCAAAAAATGAGAATATTTCTATTCTATATCATATTCCTGGGCCTATGAAATAAAACATGTGATCTGGTCTTTTAATTACCGTATTTAGAGGCTATAATAATATTCAGATGGTCGCTGCTACTTTTGAATGTGTCGCCAAATCTTGGGTTTATCTCTTCACTCCATATCTTTCTCTGTGTTGTCATTCTTTTGACCTAGGAACTTTTGGTTTTCTTACCTTTCCTCTCTTTGACCCCCTGTCTGCCCCCTTAATATCTTACCTTGTCTGTTTGTGTTATGCCACTTTCTTGTAAGTTTGTATTTAGTTTTTTCCTTGTCCTTATTAGTTTTGGACCCTATACAAAAAAAAAAGTAAAGCCGGAGTTCCAAAGTAAATGATTTTAAGAGCTGGGTGTATACAGATAGACTGGGGCCTTACTCTGGGAAACAATCAAATTATTTGAATAGACCCAATGCAATCTTTGCTCCTCTTTTGATAATCAATAGGCTGGATCACTGAAACTTTATTTTTGTTCAGCAACATTCCATACATTCTGACCCGTTTTGTTTGTGGGGTAACTTTTCTTCATAGGACTTACTTGTAGACTATTGACTATGGACAGTCTAGGAATACGGTAAGTCCTTTGGTTGCCACATCGGTGAAATGCTTGTATGGTGCTGAACAAAATAAGTTTCTGCTTTGGAAACTATAGTGACTGATTATTAAATGAAGAGCAAAGATTTAAGTGGGTCTTTCAGAATATTTTGTTGTATCACAGTTTTGTGCGTACCAGCTCCCTCTTACTCCGTGACTATTTGCAAGCTTGGTATGGCTTCATTCTAAACTTTTACTGCTTGGAGGCTAGTGCTAGTTAAGGATGTTGGGTAGAATCCAAGAATAGATGTCCAGACAAGGTTCTCTAATCCTGTTAGCTGTACCTTTACACCCTCAGATGTCTTATTCTGTATTGAACATTTATGAAATGTAGTAGAGGAATCAGGTAGTTTTGGAAGCAAAAGCTTCCATCAACATTAAAAAGGCCTTTCAGGCATTGCCCTCCAGCCCAAATTAGTGTCCAATGCAAATGCATCTCATTCAGCATTGGGTTGGCCGTAGTTTTGGGTTAGTGTCCTGATGTAGCAGTATTTGAAAGAGAACCAGACTCCCAGGAGTTGTAATTTGAGTAAATGTGAACATTAATGACTTGTTTAAGCAGCTCCATTACCTGACAGTATTTTGTAATATATTACATAATATATTTTGACTGTTCCCATTAGATATTTGATAGGAATTTGATGAGTCTGTAATACTGAAACATTTAGAAGTTCTACAGGTGAGTTTGTTTAAAAATCTAAGTCTGGCCAAATAAATTACTCCTTTGGCCTTGAAACGTTAGCAGGCAAGTAGATGTTTTATTATATTAATGAAGGTTTCTCGCTGGCTCGATATGCCACATCGGTTTTAAAAACCTGAGAGCTGAAGTTGCTGCAGTGTGATGAACGTTTTGGATCATCGCCCATTCACTAAGCAAAAATAATTTTACAGTCTCTGTTCTTCAATACCATAGTTGTGGTCACAGATAATTCCCTAAATGTCTGTCTTTTCCACGCCATTCATTTTCATCATAGTATAGTTGTTGTGAACTATACCCAGAGTCATCAGGATTCAGAACCCTCTGGTGTATGTGAATCCAGTGCGAGTTGATTTTGTCATCCCCCCTGCTTATACCTGCTCTGCTCACTGCCAGTGACGTTTTGACTTTGCAGTCTCACTCCAAGAAGCCTGAGCCCAACACCAACCAGCCCATGCAGTCCCTGTAGCCCATTGTATGCTTTCCATTTTTGGAGGTAAGGAAATTTCCTTTTTGCTACCACTGTGCGTGTGTGTGTGTGTGTATAGTTTGTGTTTTGTATAGTTTGTATACAAACAGTTTGTTAATACAAGATTTCAACCCTAAAAAAGTTTGGAGTCCAGTAGAATGATGTGAACCATAAAACAAAGTTGTTCTGCATACATGAGAAATTATAGGTGTACTTTTTTTTTTTTGAACAATATTATTATTTATATAGCATTGTCATTAGATTTTTTTTAATCTTATTATGACATGATTAGGGCTCAGATAAAGCACAGCTGCACAAACGCATACATTAAAGTTTTTGGGCTTGATAGTTTATTGGTTGATTTTGGTTATTGGTTTTGATTTTGTATGTGTGTACGCAACATTTGGTTTATGTGTAAAGTGATTCTGGTACCAATGTTTCTGATTGCACCATTCAGTTGGTTGTTAAGCTTATAAAAACACTTCAGGCTCTACACCAGAATCTGTTTTTAATACAAAATCCTCAAATTGTGTCCTATATGTAATCAGTACAAGTGCTTTTCAGAATACTTTGTTATACCAATGTCCCTAAGATGGTCGCCAAAAAGGTTTTGTATAATATCAAATAATCCATTCCTCATATATGTGGTGCATATCACCAGTACACCAAATACAAAGCAAAATGATTAACAACTCACAAATATCACAATTAATCCATAGATACACTAGCGGCTAAGATGCGATGTGGTTTCCAACATCAGCAGTATAATGTATATGGGTTAGTAGGACCTCTGTAACAAGAAGTAATCTCAGAAGTTCATAGGGTGCTATATAAATTGTTAAACAATGTCTAAATCGCATATGATATTTGGAAAATGCTCACCAAGTCCTGGTGAATCAAAGATCAACTTAATTCTCCCAGTAGCTCTTGGGGAGCATTATGTCTTCCCCTGTGCTATATAGGTGAAGTCTCATGGTATGACCAAGGGTATTTCATCCCCTCTTTGTTCCTGTAGGAGCACGCTTCTTAGTGTACAGGGGTTATTATATTTCAGCCTATTATGTGAATTTAGTTCTCTGTGTGTGTGATATATATATATATATATATATATATATATATATATATATATATACACACCTGCAGTCTTGTGAGTTAAATGACGGTAAGACAGTAAGTTAAATGTTAAGTTCTACTGTAACTTTTGCAAATGGTATTCATCTGTCCTAAAAGACGCATTTTTCTGACTGTTTGTAATGTCTGCTCTGCATTTATTATGGCTCACCTGCCGTGGTACAAGTATCAGTAATAAGAGCTGGTATCTCTATATATAATCTTATCAATGCTCCGTAGCATGTATGAAATGTTTCCATATGAGTCACACACACTCGTTTAACATCATACTGTGTTACAGATTAAGTTCATAAGAACAGTGACTATTTCACACATCCCTCTGGTAATGCATTGCCTATCTTTAGGTTGTTTGAGTGGTATCTTAGTGTGCTATAACAACCAATTTATAGCCATTCACTAGCAATACGGTGATGCCAATCATGGGCTCTTACTTGCTCTTCTATGGGGTTTATTTACTAAAATGTCCATTGCCAGAAGTTTCAGTTCCCGGAAATCAGTTGGCTATCCCTTGAAACTTTCTCTGCAAGAAGGGATTACTCTAACTCTGCACAATACATTGTGTGATCAGTGAAAATCACCCATAGCCTTATTTATTAACACATAACCATTAAACAGAGGTTATTCAGCAAGGAGGAGGTGAAATGGCTTTATTTTGTGCTTTATTTTACATGTCCATTATAATTGTGACCTCCTATAGATCTCAAACAAATGGCTACTAAAACAATACAATGTATCTAAATTGTAGCAGCCTTGATTCTGCAAACAGGTTACCTCGTATTATGTTCTAATTGGGGTAGAATCTTTATTGGATAGATGCTATATAGGATTTAGGGAACGCTCGTTGAACGAGAAGTTACATAAATAGTCTGCTGCTGGTAACCTGTTTGCAGAATCAAGGCTCCTACAATTTAAATACATTGTATTGTTTTAGTATCTTATTGATAGGATTAAAAGTTAAGTTTTAGTGGCAGGATTCTAGTCGCTTGTTTGGGATAAGTCTGTACTAGGGTTTGATTACCCTTTAGAGCCCTGTACTTATTTGGTTTGTGTTTGAGCCTTTTTCTTCCTTTTTCTTGACCTCTTATATAAAATTACCGTATTTGCTCGATTATAAGACGACCCTGATTATAAGACGACCCCCCAAAATCTGAATATTTAACTTAGGAAAAAAAGAAAAAGCCTGAATATAAGACGACCCTAAAGGAAAAAAGTTTTACCAGTAAATGTTAATTCATGTAAACTATTTTTTTTTTAAGTAAAAGCTATGATTGAGAAAAATATTTTTTTTGTTTTTATTTCCTTGTATTTTCCAACCTGTCCCCCAGTTACGCACATCTGCCCCCAGGCTTGGCACACCAATATGGCACTGTGGCCCAGGATATGCCTTTTAACCCTCTATATGCCACTGTGCCCCATGGTATGCCTTTTGACCCCCTATGTGCCACTCTGCCTCCAGAAAAGCCTTATACCCCTATATCCCATTCTGGCATTAAGGGGGTTAAAATGCATATTATGGGGCAGAGTGGTATATAGGGAGGTATAAGGCATTCCAGGAGGCAGAGTGGCATTAAGGGGGTTAAAAGGCATTGTATAGAGCACTCTGCCTCCAGAAATGCCTTATACCCCTATATGCCACTCTGGCATTTAGGGGGTTAAAAGACATATTATGGGGCAGAGTGGCATATAGGGAGGTATAAGGCATTTCAGGAGGCAGAGTGCTCTATTAAATGCCCCTTTAACGCCACTCTGCCTCCTGAAATGCCTTATACCTCCCTATATGCCACTCTGCCCCATAATATGCCTTTTAACCCCCTAAGTGCCAGAGTGGCATATAGGGGGTATAAGGCATTCCAGAAATGCCCTATGCCCCCATTTAACACACACACACACACACGCACACACACACACACACACACACACCGGTGCTTCCAATTTCCTGCTGTATTGCCGGGGCAGCGGGTTGACGTCTCCTTCCGCTGCAGCCGGAAGGAGGTGGAGTTGGCAGCGGGGGTTTGTCTGCGTCCGTCGCGGATACCTTCCCCGTCGCGGCACCGGTGCGGGGAACTCTGATCTCTGACAGTCGGGGAAGGTATCCGCGACGGACGCAGACAACCCCCGCTGCTAGCCACACCTCTTTCCGGCTGCAGCGGACGTTGTCTACGCGGATCGCGTAGACGTCAACCCGCGGCCCCGGCAATACAGCAGGAAGCACCGGTAAGTGTGTGGGGGGGAGACAGGCGGATCCAGGTCCCCTGCAGCGGTGCGGGGGATCTGGATCTTAGTATCATAATCAGACCTCTATTTGAGGTCTGATTAGAAGACCCAGATTAGAAGACGAGGGGTATAATCGTCTTATAATCGAGCAAATACGGTAATTTGTATCAGGAACCTTGTATATCATAACCCCCCATAAAGGAGTGCGTTACGTTTTTGCTGAAGTTTTGTAAGGCATGAAAGTGACATTCCTAGCTAGGTGGCTGTATTTATGGGTCAGGTGTGGACTGCTTCTCTCATCATATCCATCCAATGGACCGTGTTTCCCTGGCATTGGATAGGCAAGCTATAGGATCAGCACAGTTCAGCCAATAAAGTGAGGCTCGGTAACTGAAGTGCCAGAAAATGACTTCCTTTATTCTTAATATAAATATTGTCTAAAAACAGGTATTAAGCAAAATAAAAATAGCAGGTTTGTCATTCTCAGCAATGTACTTATGTGCTAGGGTTGACGAGTGAATGACCTGTGTGTTATGGGGTAAGTAATAGAATTATATTAACTTATTTAAACTGGTTCACAACCACTTTCACTGCTGTTATTTTCTGTTAGATCTGTCAAATCCTCCGTTGCACTCACTTGCCAAACATTTTGTATCTACAGAATTGTAGAGACACTTACTGTAAAGTCACTACATGTCCCATAAAACCTTTAAAGAAACTTTTTTCTCCACCAATTTTATTTAAATGCCTTAGAAACTTCAATAATTTTTTTGTTTAAATCCTCCTAAGAAAATAAGAAAGACAAAACAATATTTTAATGGATTTGCAATCCTGAATTAGGATGTTAAATATCGATTTCATGGTCCCCTAGACTACATGTTTCTATGGAAAATGTTGTCCTTGTGTAAATAACCTTGTATGCTTGCAGACAAAACATCTTCAATAAATGTGCGTCTATCTCTTTATTATGCTTTGCGCAACATCTTAGGGTACTAGCTTTGTGCCACTACACAGGGGCAACCGAATTATGTTCTATATCATGGGACCTCTGTAAAGTGCTCTTTCAGTTTTATGTCTGCATGTTGTACTTAATGATGTAGATATCATTTAGCGTAATGAGGCACTTACTGAGCACAGGATTGGAAGGTAGATCATTAAATCAATGCGTGTTTATATTTTTGCCCTTTATTTGCTTTTCACTTGATGGCGATCATCTGGCAATTAAGTTATTTCTCATTATATAATAGTGCTTTTTATTTGTTAAAAGTTATAAAAAAAAAAAATCTAAAATAGAAAATGGGAGAAAAGATGTTGGGTTATGTGTAAGTGCAACCAATATCTACAAACACTGGAATGTTGTTGTTTCCCTGCACCCTCTTGTGAATTATCACAGCTGTGGATCAATAATGGGGAATCAGAAGAGTAATAGCATACCTGTGGGGAGTGGTTCATCCCAGGTGCCACTCATCAGGGCGGGTGTCACCAAGGGAGCGGGAGGTATGTTAATACAGACTTCCGATCCTGCTCCCTTGCGATGCGTGCGGCAACTGCTAATGTGCGTCGGGGATTTGCTGTCATATCCTGGCGCACAACACTGAAGCCGCGCCCGCCGCCTTCTGCACTCACTGCACCAGAAGGACACAGAAGAAGAAGAGCGAAGAGGAGGAGGAAAAGGGACAGTGACCGAGAAAAGGTAGGAAGACATTGAGAAGGAGGGTCCGAAAGCTTTAGTAAGTGTGTGGGCAGTGCTTTATCTGGTCTGGTCAGCAATATGTAAAAATGATGTGTCCTGGAAAACATGGGTGATGTGGCCACCCTACTCTCAGTATATAATGATAGCAGTTATGCTGTACCACCGTCAATGTCTGGCTCAGTGTATAGTGATAGTAGTTATGCTGTTCCACTGTGATGTCTGCCTCAGTATGTAATGACAGTAGTAATGCAGTGTGTTTTGTGTGCGTGTGTGTGTGTGCCACATACAGGATCCTCCCCAGGTACCAAATACTCTAGGTACGCCCCTGCAGAAGAGTAGAAAGTCAGTCCACCAGGTGTTGATGTTGGGCTGTAGTTACTGAAGGTTAGGGGTTGTTGCCAGAATGTCTGCTCTTGCTATTCTACATTGTGGGTGGTATGTTTTATTTGTGTTTATCCTTACATTGGACCTAAATGACCTGATTTTTCGGTATGCATTATTTTTGATGTGCAACTTGATACACTTTTACCATTATGAGATAATGGAAATTGCAAACGGTTATTGTGGTAGAGATAGAAGGAAGATAATAAGTTCAGTTCTTGTGAGATTACGTTTTAGGTTATGATGTTATGACATCTAAGTAGAAATAACAGACAAGCAGTTGGTAGTAATGAACATGGCTGAAGGAGAGAGATGGGGGGACAGGTGGATAATCTGCATATAGGTAATTCTGGAAGCCAGATCAGTTGATTAGTTTTTAAGAGATGCCGTGCAAAGAACTGATCCTTGAGTAATGCAAATAGAAAGTGGAAATGAAGATGTCTTGCCATAGAGAGTGACAGAGAAAGAACATTTGAAATGATACGATGACATCCAGAAGAGATGTATCTGGTATACCTATAGTAAAAAGTGAGCCAAGAAGGTGATGATCAACAGTATCAAAAGCAGCAAAGAGATCCAGGGAGAAGTGACATCTGGCTTTGGCAGAGACCAAGTAATTGGATATTATGTTAGAGCCATTCCAGTAAAGTGGAGAGGCTCGAGGATGGAGTTGGAGGAGAAGAAATTAAGTGAAAAAATATCTGGAAAAAAATCAACTGCAAAAATATAAGCATGTAAGATAGGATCATGTGATCATGAGGTCTACTCCTTAAAGGGTCAGTTTACCGTTGAATGTTTTCCTTCATAATGGGGAAAAAATACTTTGTAATTGCACTAGTTGGACTTCACTCCAGCTTCCATATGGAAGCATTGTAGCCATGGTGGTCAGAAATACATAAATTGTGTTCTGAACAACCTAACCAATGTCACCCTAATCCCTGCTCGATGACCACAGATTCCAAAATGATTCTGTTATGATGAGCACTGCATGAATCTAATGACTGGAACCAAATACTAATGGCAAATGTATGCCCACTTGCCTTATTTACAGACACTTTTATAGTAACAATAAAAGCGTATGGTACATTGGGCTACTGAAATATTCTAATTGTACATGCCGAAACTGAATGATGTATGTTTGTTTTTTCCCATGTAACATTGGCAAAGAAGTTGCAAAATGTAAAAAAAAAATCTTTAGCCGTTGACTAACCTACATAGTTTTTAACATTATTATTATGCGGGCTACATAGTACTACTGTTTCCGCTTAATATGACCACATTTCTAATCATATTCCTGATTCTTTATGATCCTAATAAAACAGGAAAAACAAAAACAGCCTTTAGAATAAGATTTCATTGTATTTTTGTTGTGCTTTCACTACCAATATAATAAAATACCATACAACTATATTGTTTGCTGATAAAACCATAAAGTGCCGTCATATTTATTGTGATCATAAAATTAAAATTCCAGTTCATGTGTAGCACCTTTTTTCCAATTAAATTTGTTTATATTCCTGTTGGGCCAATTAAATTTAAAACTGATGGCGTGACAATGTATGTAATTATTTACAGTTGCTATTTCTTTCCAGCTGCTTTAAAGTACCTTTAAATCATCCTATTATTAGTCCCAAAATGTTCGTAATGAAGATTATTAGTGTTTACAGAGTGATGGCTTTTGGTAACTGTACATATCTTTGTCTTTGAATTTTCTAGTTCCTTCCCCTCTCTTTGACTTCTTTTGTGGCTATCAGTCCCTGAGTATGCATAATCTCTTCTAGTGAGCCCCCAAAGACGTTCATCTGAATTTTATGATCAAGCTTTTGGCCTTATACGCTATTTATTCTATGCATCAGCCATGCATTTTTTATTTTATGCCCAACATTATATGGCGTTTTGAAGCGGTGAATCATTCTTAGCTTCTCAATGCTTCTCTTGGCCTCCTTTTGTGTGCTTCCAGAACACCACAGTGCATGAAAACATAAAACATACTTCTTTTCTTTTATTGAAGTAAGCAGAAAAGTTTGGACCTATTCACACATAGCCCCGCTGTATTAATATTAAAATTAACTTCAATGTGTCTGGACTGGCACTTTTTAAAGCTTTTCTTTAGATTAGTGCCCCCCCTACCCCTAGTATTGATAATCATTTGTTACTTATTTTACAGTTCTTTTATTGTACCTTTTGTTCAAGGGGGTTTACAGAGATTAGTACCTGGGGAAAACATGAATGACATTGCATTCTAAATACATAGACAATATATAGTTGGTCCCCTCCTCTGCAACTAAAACAGCTTCCACTCATCTGGGCAGGCTTTCCACAAGACTTTGGAGAGTTTCTGTGGGAATTGTTGCCCATTCACCCAGTTAGAGCATTTGTGAGGTCAGGCAATGATGTTGGATGAGAAGTTCTGGCTCACAATCTCTGTTCCAGTTCATCCCAAAGGTGTTCGACGGGGTTGAGGTCAGGGCTCTGTGCAGCCGGTCAAGCTTATCCACACCATACTCATCCAATCATGTCTTTATGGACCTTGCTTTGTGCACTGGGGCACAGTCATGCTGGAATAGAAAAGGGCCTTCTTCAAACTGTTCCCACAAAGTGGGCTGAAGGGGACATACCAAGACTTTTTGGACAAAGCTACACTTCCAAAGTTGTTTGGGAAGGCCCTTTTCTATTTCAGCATGACTTTGCCCCGGTGCACAAAGCAAAAGGCCTCCAGTTTTATTTATTTACAAATTACAAAGAACGGAGGGGACATATTGTGCATTTGCTTCCTAATGTCTCGCTAATCAATGTAGTATAGGAGCTGCTGAGCCCTAATATATGACATTAAAAACAATAACACTCTGCTAGTGTATGTATCAAATAAAGAAGGCATATAAAAAACAAAATATGTAGAAGAATTTGTCCATAGACATACTGTGTAAAATGTAGCAGCCACTAGAGGGACCTGCAAGTTTGAGGAATTCACATGGCTAAGCCTTGCTAATATATGGTTATCTAGGTTTCTTTTATAATATATGAATTGTAATTATATGGTTGTATACATTATTGGTGGATACTTCTATTGGTGGATATGTCTGTTGGTATGAGGGGGGTTAAATTTGAACTGTTTACTCCCACAGAGATTTATGTTGAAATGCACATTGTGTGTGTGTGTGTGTGTGTGAGAGAGAACTATGAATATCAGGCAACACATTCATTTTTAGTTTCCCCTTTTTAGCTAAATGAATGGGCCATAAAATTATACATGCATACAATGCATGGGATAGGTTATCCTCAAAGGTGGGAAAGGAGAAAGCAGGTTTAATGCTGCTACTACCCCATCTGGAGATCCAAGGCTTCCCCGAAATCAAAGGTGAACGGCAGAATAAAATGTAACTGCATATACTAGGGCTATAGTATCCAATTAATTGTCTGGTTCTGGTGAACCTTAGGGCCAACATCTTGTGTTAGGCCTAACATCTTGTGTTAGGCCTGGAATGCCCAACAGAGAAAAGTTACACAACATCTTGTCTGCCCAATCCTAACTTTTGATGTTTTATCACAATTTACCAAAGTATGACAATTGCTAAGCTACCATTTGTGCTGTTGCAGAAGAAAATTTTTAGGGTGGCCTTTAATATTACCCCGTAAAGTTACCTGCAACATGTAAGGGCCTCTTGATGCCAATTTGATATTTACTGGTTGATGGCTGCTTTAAGCATCTGATGGCCGTGACCACACACTATATATATAAAAATAGTTACCGGCACTCCAGGGACTTCTTTAAATAATCACTCAAGAAACTGCAGTTTCTTGAGTGATTATTTAAAGAAGTCCCTGGAGTGCCGGTAACTATTTTTGGATGTTTTATGATTTGCTTTTGCAGCTACTTGGCACCGGGCTAAAAAGGTGGTGATTGGTGTGCAATTGTTAATTTTGGGCAATATATATATATATATATATATATATATATATATATATATATATATATATATGACCTAATTTGAGACAGAACTGGTGAGACATTGGTTTTAATGGGCTAACACTCATCTTAAACTGTGTTAGGTTAGAATGTGACAGCAGTGAACTACTTTTCTTATGATGCATGAAACTCATTTATATAATATATATTATATGAATGCATTCCTGAGTCATGGCTTTTATTTGTTACTTTGCTTCTTTTAGTACAGACAGTACAATTTGATCCGTTCACAGCAGATCTGTGTGGTGCTGTTTGAATTCACATATTCAGGGCCATCCCTTTTTTTTTACTACTTATTTACTACTTGTTATGTCATGTTTACCCATTGTACAGAATATGCAGAATATGATGGCGCTATATAAAACGATAAATAATAATTTGCATATAGTCTTAAAATTAACCTCGATCTGTATTCATCTGGGCCCAATTGTATGCGCCAACAGATCCGCTTTAAAGATTAACTCGACCTCCCTTAGCCAGGAAGCTTCCCGACGCTCTTCCAGCTGGCGGAGTTTAAGTGCTGATAGAGGGGGATCCGAGTGTGAATTCACTGGCTGCCGCCAGGCTGCTGATGAGACAAACTGGCAGCGGAACCTTTTCCTTTTTTCAACAGTTGTGGCTCTGCAAACCCATATCTATCCTATCGGGGGGGGGGGGAATGTGTGTGTATATATATACATGTCATACTGTCCCGCTTGTCAGATTATATGATAGCATGGAGAGATTTAATTGCTGCTCTGGAGCATTTTTATTAAACGTAATTAGTAAATTAGCTGTGATACGCCTCTAGCTAGCTTATCTGAAGGGGTTGCAACACGATGGACCTTTTGTAAGTAAATCATTTTCTCCTGTATCAATTAGAGTGAAGCAACATCTAAAACCATAGTATCATATATCAAAATTCTGCTTTCTGTAATAGAAACTTTTTTTCTCGTAATGTAGGTCAAAAACAAAATGATTGTTTGTTCCCCTTGCAAAGTGTTGTGTGACCCTTCTGCAATGCTAAATTGTTATTATATATAATATATATTCTTATGCCAAAGCACATATATAGATATATATACGAAGCGTCGGACCTGATGAAGGGAGGATAACTCTCGAAAGCTTGTCTTTTAAATATTATGTTAGTCCAATAAAAAAGGTATCACCGCATACCCTGCAATACTCTATTTTTTGACATCGTGTCTACTGGACTAATACGGCTTCACCCATTTACATTAGATATAGATATAGATATACTGCACCAAAGATGAATGTATGTTAGTTAACATACTTAGTAAGTACAATATAAATTTTTTTTATTTGTGTCAATAGAAATGCTGAAAATGCTTCAGCTCCAGATCTGCACAGCAGCGCCACTTCTGCTACCTGGAATTCCTTATTATAGCCAATTCCTACTCCAATAGCTAGCAGGAAAGTGCTCTCATTGAAATCACTGGAAGCACCAAATGTGAATGCTTGTGGAGGTCTCATTAGACTGTCTGTAAATCTTGCGAGAGCCAGCTCAGCAGCTGAATGGAGGCGAGTGCCGTGTGTGTTCAGTCTCCTGCAAGGCAAAGGAGCTGGGGTGTGGGAAACATCCCAGATCTCCTCAATGTCTGCTATGCATTTGGATGCAAAAAAAATCCCCAAAACATAAATGAGAATAAATAAGAGTTAAGTGTACCTTTTTTAATTTAACCGAGAAGGCATGTGTATATTTGCCTTGATTTGTTTGAATAAGGACCCTGGGAAGGACACAAATTATAGGGAAGAGCATTGATATTTAATTACAATGCTCAATCATGAAAAGAAGGCTGGAGGCATAAGCTCTGTGTCATTTACTCCAGCGTGCCCTTTATTAGATTTAATAACTGTATAAGCAATCGCTAACAGGGGTGAGGAGATCATTATCCTGTTACTAATGTTGGGTCCATCAGCAGATATATTTTTACATTTTAATAGGTCATCCTGTGATTGCTACAAGATCCTGCTCACCAGAGGTCACGGACATTAACAACCAAATGAGATCTTTAATAAGTTGTTCGCATCAGGTTACCCCCCCCCCCATTTCTTCTATAGAGCGGAGATGAAGGCTTGAGGCAGGCAGAACAGCAGGGTGCAGCAGAGCGCCGGGATCACCCTACATGTGCCAACAGGTGCCTCGGTATCTCGGGGCTCCATCAGATGGAAATTTCCGCTTTTGTTATTTTTACTCCGGTGAGCTTTATGCTCCTCCTTGTGCATCTCCCCTTCTATGTGAAGTTGAAGTAAGAAAGGGACTCTCTTCACACAACAAAATCACACAACAACGATAAGCGAAAACAAGGTCTCTGTAAACTAGATGTGGAGATGGCATGTTTTACACGTGTTTTGTGTGTTAAATAACTTTACATTACTGAAAAGGTGGTAGATAAGCGGAATGGTCTTCCAGCAGAAGTGGTAGGGGCTAATACAGGCTAATTAAACACGCATAACATAATCATGTAGCTATCCTGAATCTTAGAAGAGACCAAGAAGTTAAGGGGTGAGTCTTTAGAGCAGAGGAAATGATTTGCAATCAAATTCTATGATTCTGCATTGTAGAACAGATGGAAAGGTTTGCTATATTTTACCATTTATTTTTATCAAATCCTCAGTAACTGTTTTTTTTATTTTTTTATTATAAGGCCTTTAATCACGTAGATGGTTGTAACAACAATGCAACCATTGCAATCTAATTTTTTTTGCAATCAGGTTCATTAAGAAACCCGTAGACGTTTTGCTTGCTTCTGCTGTGGTCAGACACACTAGCATATTATGTAGTAGATTTGGCTCGACTTGTGATGGGACAGAGTAATGTCCCATACAGCCCCATTCATTTAATAGTGGCGCTCTACTATCCATATACATTAATGTTGTTATGCGGTCTGGAGTGTGTCTGAATTATCTTAGCTCGTGGAGAGGACACATGGGATGAAAGCAGAAGTATGTATGTTTTGATCGCTTATACGTTATTTCATTGCCTGAGCATTCCAGTCGGTTACAATGTATGATATTTTGATATCGTAACATTGTTCACATAGTGTGTGCTCTATGATCGGGGAAGAGAAATCTGCAGCCAAAGCTACACCAATTAGCAAATCAATCCAAGGTGCTCGTTGAGGTGCCGGGATTGATTGCTGGCGCACATTTACCCCTACAGTAATGATTTGTTTTTAGAATGCCCGACAATTACTTCTTTGCTGAACAAGGAAGGTGTTTTCCGAATAAGAAAACCACAGTTCGTTTTTCCAGAATGGCTTTCTGAGACCGGTACTCCTCCTAACTCCAAATAACACGTTAAACACTTATGGTTGGAATGTAAGTGATTTGTGGTTTTCAAGTTAAGGTGTAAATAACATTTTTTAAGTCGTTAAAATGGAGAAGGTTCTTTTCCAAAACAGGAGGTGATGGTCAGCTTCAAATACTCCTGCGTCAAAAAGATGTTTTGCAATGCTTGGTAACCTGCTGGCCACCACTGCGTACTTTACCTCCTAGAAGTCGGATTATCCTATTGCTGGATGAGGATGATAGGATTTGCAGTATAGCTCTGAGCATAATTTGAAGCAGTGATTAGGAATAACATTAACCTTTGCAAATGTGGCATTTTGTACTTTCCTCTAAATTGGACTGAATCATTCTTTACTACAACATTAACCCTTTGCATACTTTTGCTGAGTAATACATTTTGAAGGCATTTAAACATCAGTAAAGTATAACCCGTTTCAAATGTTACTGCCATTATTGTACCCCCTTTATTTTTCCTTAGCCCCAAATTTCCTGGTAATCAGTCTTTGGGGTGATTTCGCAAACAATCTAGATCAGATTTATGCAGCATGCATGTTCATGACCTACAGCTCACAGTACCCTCAGCCTCTGGCTGGGAATGTTGGGAGTTGAGTAGAACAGATGGAGTGCTGCAGATAGTAAAGTAGCCGAGGTCTGGCTTCATCGCTTTTTATCACAATATTTAACCCTGCTCCGTGTGTGGTCTTTTTTTGTTGTTGTTTGTTTTTAGCTGTGTACCACAACATATGTTAGTAACTAAGTTATGTAGGGATCAAAATGCCGGAAAGTCGGCAAAACTTTCTCTATTTATAATTTGATGAACCGTATGGCAAGCAAGTTGCTGCGTGCCATGTTTCCCCATAACCCTTTGCTGTTTAAACATTGCTGCCAGATACGTGAGGCTTCCGTGTCGGTGTGCAAGAAAAGTAATGCTTTTTACGTTTGAGCCGTCGCTGCCACTAATTATCGGAGGCTTTTAATGCCTGCCGTCATTTTTATTTTAACATCGATACAAGATCAAAGGTGACGGCTTTAAGTCTCATGAAAGACTCCCAGAGAGAGCAGTGTGGGTGTATGTTTTCTGTGCTTTTAAGCGATCAAACGTTAGGAAAGGTAGGAATGCTTACTGAATGTGTCTTTGATACAGTTTCTCCCCTTGCACTAAAGGAGTAAGTGTTAAGATTACAGCGAAGGTCTCTTGAAAGTGAAATGGTTACAGGAACACGGATCTCCCCCGTGGGAATGTGTGAATGGTAGCTGCCAAACATATGACAAGGTGCCTCAGCCGGACTTGCATACGGAGTAAAGGTTTTGAGCAGAGCTGTGAGCTCAGCGATGGTAATTGTAGTCTGGATACGCCTTATAAACAAAAGGTCACATTGTAGCCTCTGCCGATACAAAGCAAGACGTGGGGCTTTTCATTATTTCTCCGGCTACGCATGGAATTGCAAGTAAAGTGCCTTCCCGGACTCCTCGTTGGGGAGAGTCTCTCGCACCTTAATCTCTGGGACTTTTTCCCTGTGAGTTATGGGCTGCAGCGTGTCCTGAATTGAAGAGACTAAGTTGGGATTCGCTTTCAGCATGTCGGACTCCAATTTCTGGACGGTCCTCTCTAATTTTACGCTGCCTCATTTAAGAAATCGAAACAGGCTCCGACGCACGCAGAGGTAATGTACACAAATCCGCTCATAGAATACGTAAGCGCTTTGTGCCTTGCCAGATCAATGCTATTTTTGTGTATTTGGGGCATTATTTAACAATTTTAAAACATCTGATTTTTAGAATATACCACATTTTTAATATACGTTTAAAGCTGCTCGTGTATCATGCCAGTGTTCCCTTAGTGTAGTGAATTGGGTTTCAGGATAAGCAGTAGTTCAGTTCAAAAAGTTTATGGAATGTTAAATCGTCCGTGTACGCTGGATTATTTCATTTTAAGGTAAGATTGCTTCAGCCCACGTGTGATTGTAGTGATACTTGTGTTCTGGATGTAAAGTTTCAGGATAAAATAATGTAACTTCACTATTTTCCACCATGGATATTGTAGCCATTGCCGTTGCTGTCTTGCCCTTTGGACTCGGTCGACTTATCTCCTATCACTTTGATTGATGTGTCAAATTTTACTGTAAACTGCAGCACATTGCCTCGCTCTTACAGAGACATTCCCGCTTCTACAGCGAGGAACGGGCTTTGTAGCCTGTAGGAAATACTCTTTCAGGTAAAACTGGTATCCCTCTGCTTTTAAAACTCCAACTCCCATCATCGTTACAACCGTTATAACCATTATACTCTGGTTGTTGGTAGCTGAAGGGACTGTCGGTGTCTGGTGAATATTGCTTGCTCTCTCTTTAGTGCCAAGAGCATCCAAAACCAGTGCTGAGTTTGGCCTGGGTCCAATTTCCACCAGACACAAACCCAGTAGTCCACCGATCCACATCTCAGTGAGCGAGTGCATACTACAGCTGTAGTTTTTTTATTTATTATTTTTTTGCATGCAGCAAAAGTAAATAGAAACATCACTCACAGTTTTCTAATAACAGTGAGACCCCGAGTGAGAGGCATGTCTAGTAAAGTAGCCTATTGACTGAAGAAGAAAAAAGTGATGCTAAGAGGCTGATGGGTCACCATTCATTATTATTCAGACTTTCTTCCACCTGTGCCCTTCACATACTCGCTTTGCTGGAACGTATATCGTTGATTGACGTTCCTGACGACGCCATGGGGCTGCCAACCTCTGCTGTAAGAAATGGTGCAGCAGCAGGCGGCAGGTTCTGGTCCAGTCGAGTGACCTCCACCATCATACCCAGTGATGTGGCAGCATTTTACTCGGTAGAACATGTGACATTTTTCTCTCTGGGAACAGGTGTTGAAAACTGTTGACATGGGCACATTGGAACATGTCTCAACAAACTGACATGTAATTATTTTTTTTTATATATATATATACATATGTTGATTTTTTTTTCTCTAAGAAACTGGTAAAAAGGGAATTTTTTAGCAAATTATATTTTACATTTGGTAAAAACTAAATATTTTTTCATAATTTTCTGCGGAATGAACAATTTGTGGTGGTATACCACATAATATAGGTTTAGGCTATATAAATACACAATGTTATATGTGTATATATAACCAGAGGTTTCTTAATTTTTATTTCGGAAAACTGATGCAACTGATAGACATTTACCCTTTATTCTAGTGGATTGTTTTTGAAAGGTGATTGGATTAATCACAGATAATTTGTGTAGCTCTGGGGAATACATCTAATCTTTTAATTAAAACTGAAGATTTCAACTATCTTTTTAATCTTATTAATCTAAAGGTGTCTGGGTCACTGCTGACTGCTACTTTTGACCTGAAAGATACTATAACCAATTGCAGATCAAATCACTCCAGCGACAATTATTGTGTGCTGTTACTAGATTAACAGGGATTTTCCTTTTTTCCACCAGAATAAAGCACAAAACAAACTACTCCGCTACTAAAAAGTATATTCATCCAAAAGGAGAGGTGTGTATGTATGTATATATATATATGTATGTATATGTATATATATACATATATATACACACACACTTTTTTCCATAACCTGTAAATATCGAGAGGGAATAATCCTTTTGTGCCTATGTTTGGAATTGTCTTCCAGTCCCCTTTAAACACTTGTTGCAATTATTTTATACCTCGTTTGTCGTCGTGCTGTTGATTTACCCAGCTGGCATGAATGACCACGTGACCCATTGTAGCAACATGATTGCGAGCGAGGTGCTGTCAGATGACCTTAAAGCACGATTAACTGCCTCCGTATTCCCAATTGACTATTTTTAATTTTTTTTAAAAAACCTTGGATAAAACATTTGCTGTTGTGAGAAGATGCATCCATCTCCCCAAGGTTTTTAATTAATATGATTTTTTTAGGCCAAAAAGATACCTTTTGTAATATCAAATTTCCCAATCTAATACGTTAAAGGTGGGACAGTCACCTGTACTGTATTTGCTGCCTTAATTGTGTCCACGTCACAACTAAACTAACAATGTAATCCAGTCTGAAATGGCTGTAAAGGACTTTTGTGGTTCACTTGGTGTCGTCTCATCAGTTACATGTGCTTATTAGGCAGGATCTGGGCCTTGGATAATGATTATTTAATTAAAGCTTTAATCTTCTCCTTTGAGGGCGTTAACATCACAACGCATTGAATAAATCTAGTGTATGCTTGTCTATTAATTTCCCGCACCACTCCCTGGAGATCCCCATGCTTTAAACAAGAGAAAGGTTTGTCTGTTTGCTTATCTGTTGAAGTCATTCAGTATGCTTCCTCGGTAACCTCCAGAGAGAGCCATCTAAACCAGGCAGCCCCATAAAAACCTGGGACAACCGGGTCAGATTCTGGGTAATATAAAGTCAATTGAGGGGGTAGTTGCTAGTATAATATCAGGAGACCAAGTTGGGGGCACCAAAGAAGAGGCCCTAGCCGTAACATTGTACTAAATTGTATAGATACAAATAGTAAACCTGACTTTCTAAACATGGCTATGTTGGGTTGTATTGTATCATCAATGTGTACCTCAAAAGAACTAGTAAAATGCCTGGGACAGATGACATGATTTAGAGGGTCATCTTTCTGGTTCTCAAAATTGAATATCTTGAATTTCAATCAAACTAAGATCTCTGTGTTCTGGTGCTTGTTACTTGTTACTTATGCTAACTGTGGGCTAATGACTTTTTAGATTTGTGCAACTCTATTCAGACTAATGTGAAAAAAATGGTGATCTCAAACAGCAGGTTTAGGAGTTCTGTCAAATAAAACCTACCAGCAGTGACATCTTTTGTAAAGCATGGAACTCAACAAAATGCTGAGTGGCAGTCCCAAAACTAGGTACTTGCTACCTATATCTGGATATAAAGAGTGCCCTTTACTTACAGGGACACTTTAATGAGGACTTTCAGTGCTTGGAACGATCTTTCCTTGGCCTATAGCTGTTTCATGGCAATGGACACTTTTAACTAACTTGCCTTTACTCCTCTTGCAAAAAATGGCTGCACCCATATTTTTGTTAATAGTTTAGGCAGTGTTCTGTATTCATCAGACAACTTTAATTAGTAAATGTAACAGCCTCCCAGCAGAAGTGGTAGAGGGTAATACCGTGAGGAGCTTTAAACGTGCGTGGGATAGACATATAGCTATCCTGAATCTAAGACAAGATCAAGGACTGGTTAAGGCCTGGGTCTTTACATCAGGAAAAATGGGCAGACTAGATGGGAGGAATAGATCTTTTCTGCTAATTCTATGTTGTGTAACTAAACTCTGCATGTTGATCACACACTGTGACAGTAAACTAACTTGTTAGGACGTGATGGACAGTGTTTGCCATAAACAATAGTACTTGAGTAATAGGCAAGTTCGGTGAATGGTGCGGTTCACAGTAGCAGAGCCCATGCTGACTTTTCTAGATGAGCGATAAAGATTTGGACGGGCTCCAGGGTAAATGTCTGCTGCCTTTCTTACGTCGGCATAAGGAGAGAGTCTCCTCTCTGTGATTGTTCAGTGCTCCGGGAAATCCGTCACTGCTTATTGTTCGCTCTCAGCAGAAGTGTGCGTCTTTTGATCCCCTGTCTTCTGTTTCCATGTATTAATTGTGTTTTCTCTAGTATTTAGAATGTAGTTTCCCTATCCCACCCAGTCCCCTGTGGGTTCAGGACCCGGCAGACTTAATTAGCTGAGTGATGATGTTTGGGTTCACTCGCCACAAACTGCTCATTAAGACATTTCACATCGTTTTCATTCTTTGCCGGGATTCTATGAAGTCATTGAGTCTCTGCTTTTAGCAGGCTGATGTAGTAGTTAGGAGCTTAGGAGGGATTACATGACTCCTTTAAACTGTACGGCCTACATAACCATAGATCCTATCGCTTCCCTGTCCGTTTAGTTTTATTCCATTTTTAATCACTTAAAGGGAAATCTTTACTGTCACTGCCTTTACATTAGAAATTTTATTTGTTTGGTTTGAGTTTTAAGGTTTTCTTCTGGTATAATTGTTTGAGAGACTGTTTACCGCAGGAAGCGGAAATATGTGGCTAAAGAAATGAGTTTGTTGTCTTGATCTACAGACACCAGACAAGCCAGAAGGCTTGTTTTCCCCTCAGCAATCTCATGGTGCTGCCACAACCACAAGGGATTCTGGGTAGGCGCATGCAAATAAGGTCAACAATGATCACCTTTTGCCTCTATATCCACTTTATACATGGATCCCTTGAAAGTAATTGCCCTCTGTACAGGACAGCCTTTAGACAAAACTCGGATAAGAGGTGCAGTAGCCAGATCAGCACTCAGGGACAGCTGATGCGTCCTATCCAATCTACTCCACCCTGTCTTTCAAAAGGCTGTCTGAACATGTGTATAGGCATTGTATATTCTTAATCAGAAAACAGTGCTCCATATGCTGATATCTGTCTCGACATCTCCCTCTCTCCTCTCTTGACATCTCCCTGAGTCGCCGGTCTCCCTGAGTCGCCGGTCTCCCTGAGTCGCCGGTCTCCCTGAGTCGCCGGTCTCCCTGAGTCGCCGGTCTCCCTGAGTCGCCGGTCTCCCTGAGTCGCCGGTCTCCCTGAGTCGCCGGTCTCCCTGAGTCGCCGGTCTCCCTGAGTCGCCGATCTCCCTGAGTCGCCGATCTCCCTCTATCGAGGCTTGTTTAATAATTTACATGACAGTTTTCATACTAGCCTTTACCTCGGCATAACACTTTCTCTTTTTGCGTTCCGTGGCCTGTCTCTAGACCGTAAATTGTGATCCATTTCCCTGATGGAGCTCTGCGTGACACCAGCCAATCTGATTGTGTGTCCTCTGTATTTATTGATTTGATGTGCTTTTAAGAATCACATAGTGAGAATGCTTTTGTATCCTGATTAAAGAGATGGAATGAGCCGGGACCCTGATGTGACATATCTTTACAGCGGTGACTCATTCGACAGTAACTCTGCAGGCAGTTGTGAATGTGATATGCTTTCACCTTCTCTCCTCTCGATCGTATGGTCCGATGCTCACATCCAACTTCAAATAACATAAGAATTGTCTGTCTGTCTATTACTCTGCATTGGGACACCTACTCGGCTGCATTTAACACCTTTATAACTTAAAACGTTTATTTTTACGTTTATATACCTTCAAAAGAAAGAGTACTTTTATAATTTAATTAGTTAAATTAGCAGAGTGCAAGTCAGTATGAAATGGCAAATTAGATTATTCATAAAGAATATTCAGACATCTGTTTACAAATGAAAGTGTGTATAAATACATTTAACTTTATGCTGTACATGAACTTGACTGTAGCTCCCATATTGCTCTTGTAGGGATCAATCCAAGGACTCTAACTGACCATTGTAGGTCAATCCTTCCTCTCGTGGACAGTGAACCCACTTTGTGGTTCACAATTAAGATTTGTGATTGGTTCTCTCAGTAGAATTAACACTGATCTCTCGTTGTTTGTGCATATTTAATATTATTTACATATTTAAAATATAAAGAGATAAACATCTTGCAACTTGCACACCTTATCCTTTGTGTTACTTTGCTTCACAGAGGCACGTTAATGATTCATTGGTTATGTTCCTTATAACTGATGCCAACCAATGCATCAGTCATTATTATTAAACATTGAAAAGAACAAAACTTGTGTTATGTAATGTTTAAAACTGTGCATAGCATAAATTAAAGGAGCATTTCCATGTCAAATTCATATTTGCATTTTAAATCTGCGCATATTCATTAGAGACAGTAAATAAGATAAAACTCCTCCCCCTACTGCCTCTAGTGAAAGCAGGTGGCATACCTCAGTATGCTTCTTGCCCGTGCCCAGTAGAACGACCATGCTAGTCAATGGGAGTTGAACACGTTGTTCTTTTTGGACTGGTAGTACCCATGTTCGGTGTCATCCAGAGAGTTGTATGCAGTGTTGTATATTTTCACCCTTGGTTGTATATACCATATCTCTTTCTACGCCTACAAACTGAAAGAGAAATACCATATCTATGACCATATTTATCAAAGATTAGTTGTAGACCAATAGCAACTATATGAATAAAAAGTGATAGGAATTAAAGTATTTGGAAACATTACATCTACCTAGCTATGTCCTTGGCTAACAGAACCATGTGTCTGTGCACTAATGTTTTAGGTGCATTTCCTTGTAAACAGAGTTATAGAAAATATTTGGTGTTGCTAATATTCTGTTCCTTTCTGGCATTTGAACTCCAACCGCAGTGTTTGTTTGCTAGTCCAGCAATGTATTTGTGTGCCAGTGACCGGTTTACAGCAGTTAACCCTTAAAGCCTATAAATAGACCAACGCGTTTCTTAAAGCTTTTGTTCCAATGAGTTTACAATAGTTTGTGAATGATTAAGCTGCGGAACAAAGAAACACAGAGATTATATTAATAAGGAAATCACATGGCAATACAAATATTTTTCTTTTGAGAATAACAAACAGTACTTAATACAGTATTGTACTTAGCATTGAATAAAGCTTTGTTGTATCTTATTTTGTTCCAATAAACTCCATTTGTCAGTCTTGTGATATTTTGCGTGGCTGTGTTTGCTCAAACACCACACTGAGCTGATTCTTTATGGCGATGTTAATGAAGTCAATTCCTCCATAGACTTTCATTAAGAAGTGTCCAGCTAGATAAGACTTTACCCCAAGGCAATATGATACAAAGTCAGAGTTTCTCCGAGAACACGTGACACGACAATATGAAACAGTCTGAATACATTATGCAAAAAAATAAAATATTGATGTATATTTAAATACGCAATTTAATTTGATACTATGAATACAGTATTTGGGATCCCCTTTAATATAGTGTTTCTAAGCAAATATTCCAAAATAAACAATATGTATCCATATACAGTGCGTTCAAATGTTCTGTTCCTCTGCACTCTGGCGAGACTCTGTGAATGCAGGCATCAAACTTTCTGGACTACACCTCCTATCGATCTCAGCCATCAAAGTATAGTGGTAATCGGTGCAACAATTAAACTCCCCTAAGCGTTCACTGATTGTCTGTTTGCATGGTCGCTCCCAGTTTAGTTCCATGTTGAATTTCATTTTTGTGTTAACCGCACAGAGCCTATAAAGGGTGCCGATAATGCCCTTTTCAATTGACTCATGTTGGCATCAAGTTTTACTTCTGTCTGGGTGTGTTTATTAAATGCTCTCAGTCACATTTTGATAAAGATGAATACATTACCTTGTTTTGAAATTTTTATATTTGTGTTTGCTCTCGGTGTAACACACCGCTGTCTTTTAGACTCCTGATTGCATTCTCAGCTGGCCTTGAAGATTAGATTTTCTTCTGACATTTAAAGTCTTAAGTGGATACTAACTCTTCTGTAACCGTATCTGTGTGTATTGGTATAATTAGCCAACATTTGTGGGAGCTCTCTTGTCTGGTGGTTGGTATAGATTTGGAGTTGGGGATCCTATTCTGAGTGAACAAAAAGTAAAAGCAGAGACGCACCTGAAAAAGTAGTTCTCCTAGTTTCAATTATTTTTTATTTTTGTCAATTATCATTTATGGTCACAGAAGACAGTAGATGCATTTGTCACCAAATAGAAGCTATTGCTGTGGGTTATATTAAACAAAATACGCAAAGATCAACTTGAAATGGTATAAAGTATTATACAATGTCTAATGAACAAAAGAAAATCAAGATGTGCTACTCAGGCTCATACCTGTCACAGCTAAAGAAATGTTTGTACCATCTGATTATCATTATATGGCTAGTTGGAATAAAGCTTTGGGGTAGCCACACGTAGCTGAGGTCTAATGCTGCTGGGGTGATTGTATATATGATAACATGTACATTATATTCTGTAGACATGTTCTCCTCCCCCAGCTACACCTAGATCTATTATAGTGCATCACATAAAAAGGCTTGGAAAGGCCAGGAAAAGGCCTGTCTGAGCAAAGGAACAGCGTAGTTTTACATGAGACCAACAGAACAAAGCCTGATTGTACACTCAGTCTGACTAAACAGCTGAGTGAATAAAACACGGGATGTGTCTGCAATTCATTTTCCTGTTTTGTAAAGAAGAGAGTCCAGCAGTTTGCCTTTATACTTCATTAACGTGGCGTTATACAGCCTGACCTCCCCGCTTCCTTGACGGCCTTCTTCCTGCGTCTAAGAACCTCTCCCACTTCAGGCGCTGTCACCGAGGACGGAGAAGAAGAGTCTGTCTGCCGTATATATGTTATCATGGTTTCCTGATACGCGGACAATCCAAACCAAAAGGAGAAAAACAGGGAATGTCCTGGACAGTCTTTGTGGCTTTGTTCTTTATAGTGTGTGTGTGTAAATGTATATTTTTATATATATATATATATATATATATATATATATATATATATATATATATATATATATATATATATATACCACTTTTTGAAATGCAAACCTAGAAGATAGCATGGTTTTTCAATGCTTCACTTTATATACTTTGTGATTATTATACTGGACCCAAAGGAATGTTATAAACGAGAAGGAAAAATCAAAATTTTACTTCTTAGTAGGCTTTATCCACTGGCCCTTAAGGACTCCACAAGTTAATATGAGGCAAGAATAGCATGAAATCTTGTCTTGAATGTGAACCCACATGGTTTACGAACACTCGGTTCATGACCAATTCTGTTGGGCATTCCTAATGTTTGTTCTGGCTTCGTCTGAGATTTACAGGCGCCATTTATCTTCATTGCAAATGGCACCATCAATTATTAAGCATAGATCATGCAAAATACACAAACAGAAACTGTTTATAGGAAATATGTGTCTAGTCATCTGCCCAGGTTAATTTGATACATAAACAATGTTTGAGCCCGAGCTCCGTGATACATTTAACTCTAGTAAACCGTGAATCACCTGACAGGTACCATAGCAAATTTAGATCTTCTGTACCATATGCTTCCATAACACGCCACTTAACAAAACATATAGGTATTAAGTATTGTGCTAACATCTTTGTTATATTGCACGGTTGCAAACACTTTATTTCCTGTGGGTTCTGCAGAAATTCATAAACAAAGTGTTTTAGGTTTCCAAATCTGTCATATGTAATCATCTCTTAAAGAGCGAATGTCACTTATTATTGAAACCAAAGCGGTTACAGTTTGAGTGACATTGTGAAACCCATGTGTACATATATATGCAAAGACTATACCCGGAAAACTCCATAGGTTGGACAGATGTAGTCAGTAGTAAGAAGTGTTTTTGGTGCATCGGGCAGCTGGCAGGGACCCCCATTTGAGTGTCTTAACTATTTAAAAACTTCCACTTTTCCCATAGTTGACCGCAGATGTAATAGTTTAACTTTTAATCCAACTATCTCCTAATCAGTTTTGGAAAGCAAACACAATCTATAAGTAGCTTTTAATGATTGAATTTCTTGATATTAAAAGCTGTGCAGGTGGCTGTTTAAAGGGTTCTGACATACAGCAGCTGGACACATGGATGTTCTCCAAGTGTTGGGAACGTTACTGGGTTTTATCAGAAGCCCCCACGGCATACAGAGGGCTGTGCATTCAACCAGCACTAACAATATTATTTCTTTTCCACAGTTGTCGGACAAGCAACAGGAAGAGTTTAATTGGCAGCACTCAATCCCCTGCCCTTCCCCGACCTCATTCTCCTCTCTCGGCTCACACAGGTATGAACGTCTGTTTGATAAATCTGGTAAGGTTGGCCTGTTTATGATGATATATTTCCCTGTTGCCCCTGTCATTGATCAGTATTCTAGATGGTTGTCCAGATGATTTCACTTTCGTATGAGCGCAATCTCCAAAATTGATGGCGTCTCTTCCTAGCAAGAAATAAAACATCTGCAAATAACGTGTTTTAAGTGGGGAAAATTTTACTTTATTCTTGATACATGAACCGTAAGAGGGCTGCTTGGCATATCAAAATCAATTAGCGTTCAAGCTGATTTTCTGAAATTGGAGCATTTTGCCTGGCACCTGTTTAGCTGTTATAAGTCTAAAAGCTAGCTGGCATGTATAAGGCTAGTGTTGTTACAAATTAGCACTAATCCTGGCAACAGTTTTTCACCGTTAATGGCAGTTTTATTGGTTTCCTTTAAAAATGCTTACTGCTTGTACGTGTTACTCACTGGGCAAACAACTGAATCATCCAGAAACCACAGCATTTCTTTTAACGCTTCAATATTAATTGGCCCTTTGACCCAACGAAAACATTTGGCTGCTGTGGTACCACATATGACGTAATAAACTACATATCCAGCCCAAAAATGTACATCTTTATTTGCCTCCTTATTTTTAATACCTGTTTCAGGAGGACACTTGGCCATATAATGGCTTAGCGGTGCTGGCGACGTATTTCTACAGAGCACAGGTCATCCTGTAAGGTTTTATTCCTGCCCTGTTTTCGTAACGTACTTGAAGCGTGTAGCCTTGCCGTTCTGCTCACACCATGCAGGTAAACACATCAAGGTCAGAGAGTCTTCTGAAACTCCACGCTACCTGAAATGGATGCCTCATTGACTTCAATAAGCACCTGGAGGGACCTTATCTAGATTTCAGCTCTCCCAGATCAGTTCTCTATAATTAAACAATAGCGAAAGCCTTACCAACACTGTGAAATAAGCACTTATCTAAATATAATCTCCAAATAGAAAACACTCTGTGTGTCCTGTGAAGTAGCTCCCATGATAAACGGCAAATCTGGTTGAAAATGAGCGTGTGTTTATTTCCTTTTAAATTTCTTATCTGTAGCTTGGTTCTGTGAATATATTTTCCACCCCGCATTACATTTTGCTCCCAGACCCAGCAGCCCAGCGAGGCATGTAGTTCTGTGGTTGGGACAGATTGCACGTCTCGTGTTTTAGCTGAATCGGCGTTGTGGAGGCAGATTGCAAAACCAGAACTGTTGATTTATAATGAATTGTATGTATTGCAAAAGACATTCTGTTCTACGGCATATAAATGATGGTTTGGTCTGTATACACGTTTACATGTTGCAACCTGGGAATCTATCTGCCGGGGGTTTGTATAATTGTTAAATCACTTTTTATGACATGTCAAAAAGGGTATATAGTATATCTATATATTAACTTTTTATTTTCTATTACGTTGTCATGTTTCAATTTGAATGGCATTAAACAGGTCATTATTTTTTAAATAAAATAAGGCTCCTTTTTAAAATCAATTATTAGAGCCCCATATCTCTCACTCCTTAGGCATATTCACAATGAACAGGAATCTATGAATCTCTGTTTTTCCATTAGCTCTTTTGTTTTTGCATTTACATTTCAGAAGATGTTTTCCTTTGCCTGTGATGAACATGGGGAAAAAACCCCCCATAGAATAATACAGTGATAAACAATACTATGAAAAAATCAACGAAGAGAAATTAACAAAGAACAAACTTATGCCTACTAGAACACATACAGATAATAGAACATACACAGATAATAGAACATACACAGATAGAACATGACCTTGTGTGATGTTCTCTATGGACCTATGAACCTCAAAGCCCATTACATTTAGAACTAAAATCACCTTAGGTGTAACCTCAAACTTTATTTGGTCCTCAGTCTTTATGTCTATCCATGCATGTTTAAATTCCCTCGTTGTATTAACCTCTTCTGCTGCGACGCTATTGCACTTATTTAACACCCTTTCAGTTAAATAAATATTCCTTACATTACATGTAACCCTCTGCTTACCTCCTGAAATACACTTGACTTGTGTACTTTGTAGTAATATTAAACTATCATATCCCCCTCTTCTCTCCTCTGAGCTATGAATGTCTCCATCTTCCTTGTACCTGGGAAAACTCGGTCCTTGTCTTGACAGTAAGATTCCAATGCAGAACGTAAGAGAGAGGGATCATAAAATAAATTTGCATGAAATATTTTGGCCATGGCTTTGGTTTTCGGTGCTGGGTTCAGTTATGTTTTTGTTTTTAGATGCAACGTTTCTTCTTTAGCAGATTGGCTTTAAGCAGATAGGCTTAAGAGGGTTTTCAGAGATCCTCCATGCAGAAGAGCCAACATTTATCAGTGTACAGTTCGGAGAAGAAACCCATTACACTTCGTTATCTTAAAAGGATACAGAGAAGCGAACGTACGTCACCAAGACTAGATACATTGTCTATCAGAGGCCGTTTTATGAGCTGCCACATGCTCACTTTTTCATTTAAAGATGATTTTTAGTATAAATTGAAGTGCAGTCGGCCAGTTCCGATTGTTTTGAGTTACCACCCTAGTCTCTGTCAGCAGTTAACAGTATCAATTACAATCAATCCTCTTATTCCCTGGGTGCTAAGGTAGACTCGACGCATCAAAAGCTCTTGTTTTTGCAAGCAGACGCCTATTAAAAGGACATTAATAATGAACAGAGTGAGTTCAACATATGTCTCTTTTCTGAAGATTTGCATTTGTTCCATCCGGGGTAAAGATGTACTACTCCTCATGGCTAATTACTGAACAATGAAACTGTTTAATTAATCTGGATATACATTCCTTGACAATAAGCGCTTCCCAAATGAGGCACCCTGTGTATTGCTGTTGTGAGAAGCACAGTTTTGAGATGCTGATTACCTATTCATTATGCCACCCCCCAACCCCCCCAAGGAAGGATGAGTTAATTATCTACCTAACGCCTGGACGGCGTTTAGTTTTACTCTAGCAGGTCAGAAGCACCAGCAATAATCTCTGCAATATATCAACATTAACGTTCTACTAAAAAAACATACACCATTCACAAAATCCCAGGGAGCAGCGGGATTTAAGTAATAAGTTCTCTCTGCACATATGGGGAGGGAATCGACTGGCATCAGATTTCATTTAAAAGTCTCGCAGGTATTGACTTGCAGATGGGTGGAAGAGATTTCTGAGAGCAGATTTACGGCAAGGTGAAGGTCACGGATCGGATTAGGATCGTTGTATGCTCTTTGTAAACGCTTTGGCCAAGAACTAAAAATCTTCAACAAAATACGGGGGAAAGTTGTAATATAGGCCCCCCCCCCCTAGACTTACCGGTGCAGACTCCCCGGGGTCTTGCAGGGCCGGCGGGGGACAGCTACGCAGTACGCGTATTAAACTTCCGGTGCTGGCACTTCCGCCATGGGAAGTGCCGGCAAGGAAGATTGTTAGCGTACATCGCTCAGACGTTCCCCGGCTGCGGCGATGCAAGCGTTAACAACCTCTGCTGCCGGCACGTCTGCACAATGTGCTTTAGCAATCTCCCTTGCCGGGACTCCCCCCGTGGGAATTCCCGGCAAGGGAGATTGTTAAAGCACATCGTGCAGATGTGCCGGCAGCGGGGGCTGTTTACCCGCATCGCCGCTGCCGGTGAATGTCTGCGCGATGCGCTTAGACAATCTCCCGTGCCGACACTCCCCCCATTGAAAGTGCTGGCAGGGGAGGCTGTCTGAGCGTATCAGAGAGTAGGATGCAGGTCCCCTGCACCGCTGCCTGCCCAGCTCCCGGGACTGCATGTCCCGGGCGTCGGGCGCTAGACCCCGAATATAGGCCGCACCCCCACTTTAAAGACTTAAAGTGGGGGGGGGGGAGTGCGGCCTATATTCGAGCCAATACGGTATATATATAGTTATTTCTCCAAGATGTTTGGAACCTGCTGATTTCCTTTAAAAAACTGCATGCAAATGTGCCTAGAAGAATTGATGCAGTTTTGAAGGCAAACTGGTCATCACACCAAATATTTATTAGATTTAGTTTTTTTATCTGTTCACTCACTTTGCAGTTTGTTAAATGATAAAAATAAACTATTAACATGTCTATTTTTAAAGCATTCTTTTGAATTCTATTGACTGCTGTTAATTTATCAGCTGAATAAACACACGCTTGCTGATTATATGAAATGTTACTAGTTATGTTGTCAGGACAAGTCCTAATGGCTTTACAGAAATGGATTTAGGGTCCGTTCTGCCTGCATGGTTATGTAGCCGTTTGCGCATGGTCTGCTTAGACTTTTGAGCCACCTCTCTAATATTAGCCTGCGAAGCTGCTTCTGACTCAGTAGAGGTTGGGTAGATTGTTGAGTAAATTAATAAATACTCTGCTAGGTTTGTAATCCTGCTTGTTCAAAAGCTAAATATTATGAAGTCCGACCATGAATGGTTGAAGCCACAAAGTACATTTTTATGTTGGAACTACTTTGTGAATAAAACTCCATCGTGATATAGTCATTCTAATCTGTAAAATGCTGCAAACGACTAAATGTTATGCTTGATTTAAAATAAATATAACCTTTTCTGTCCGTATTTCTGTATTTTTCCAATAGGTAGCAGCCCTCAAGACAGCCCGAGGAATTTCTCGCCCAGCGCATCTGCTCATTTTTCATTTGCACGAAGGTACTGTAGGAGTTTGGTCCCAACGTACACCAGGCAACAATTTTTCTTCCAATATCATCTAATTAGCATCCTAATTTAACGTAATTGCTTTCTAATGCATGCTAGCTATGACACATTGTTCACGTTTATTCATTTGCATGCACAGTTAGTCTTCCACATGCTAATGCTATGTTCTACTTCATAGGAGGCTTCTGAACATCACACTACTTCATGACAACTTTTGGTTTTTAAACACCATGTAATTTACATACCAAGTACTTGATCATTTAATGAGGGAGGTTATGTATTTTGTTAACTTTATTAAAATAAGTACCGTATTTGCTTGATTATAAGACGAGTTTTTTTCCAGAGCAAATGCCCTGAAAAATACCCCTCATCTTATAATCGGGGTCGTCTTATAATCAGACCTAAAATAGGTCTGACTATGAGACTAAGATCCAGATCCCCTGCAGCGATGCAGGGGACCTGGATCCTCCTGTGTTATGCCCCCCCCCCCCCAACTTACCGGTGCTTCTGAGTCCCCGGTGCTTAGTCCGGGCTGCGTGTAGAGTTCTATGCGATTCGCGTGGAGCTCTACATGCTGCCTGGACTATTAGTTTGGAGGAGCTGTGACAGGGCCAGGCTAGCTGGCTCATATGTCATATGAAGTTTAGCCGGGTCACGGAGCACTTTTGTGTCCGGTTCTGTATACTGTGACCCGGTAATATATTATATTGTGTTTATTGTGTAACCGGCCCAGAGACTGATGTGGATTCAGCCCCAGCCTTCAAAGAGACGATCCTGTAATCTGGCTGGGGCTCTTAATCAGCCAACACAGCCCTGTCTGCCCAGACGGCACCCGCACTACAGGGGGGATAACACAGGTGGGGGAACCCATTGTATTCTGTAATCCCCTCACCTGATACATCCCCTGTATACTGATGGGATTTGTGATGGGATGTGGCTGATGGGATTGGGGGTTGGGTTCGGTACACATTGCATTGAGATTGTATAAAGTTCTGTGTGTTTGTAATAAAGAGAGTTCTTCTTGGTTTACTGCGAATGGTGGTCTGGATGATCCGTGGATAGCTGAGTGCTATCCGTATGAGGGACTGACTGGTGATTCCTCAGCCCTCAAACAGGGGTACCCAGCCTTGGGTACGGTGACCCTGTAACACCCCCCCCCCCCCCAATTTACCGGTGCTTCTGAGTCCCCGGTGCTTAGTCCGGGCTGCGTGTAGAGTTCTATGCGATTCGCGTGGAGCTCTACATGCTGCCTGGACTATTAGTTTGGAGGAGGGAGTGTTAAATGGGGGGGTGTAAGGCATTTCTGGAGGCAGAGTGCTCTGTGAAATGCCTTTTAACTCCTTTAATGCCACTCTGCCTCAAGAAATGCCTTTTAACCCCTTTAATGCCACTCTGCCTCCAGAAATGCCTTTTAACCCCCTAAATGCCAGAGTGGCATATAGGGGTATAAGGCAATTCTGGAGGCAGAGTGGCACATAGGGGGTCAAAAGGCATATTATGGGGCACAGTGGCATATATGGGGTATAAGGCATTTCTGGGGCAGAGTGGCAAGCCTGGGGGCAGATGTGCAGGTTGGGAAAAAAAAAAAGAAATAAAAAGAAAATATTTTTCTCAATCATAGCTTTTATTAACAAACAATTGTTCACATAGTTTACATGAACTAACATTTACTGGTAAAACTTTTTTCCTATAGGGTCGTCTTATATTCAGGCTTTTTCTTTTTTTCCATAAGTTAATATTCAGATTTTGGGGGGTCGTCTTATAATCAGGGTTGTCTTATAATCAAGCAAATACGGTATATCAGAATAAGGTACACAAATCTTTCTAAGACCTATATAGGACACAATGTGGCATCCAGGGTGTTATCTAAAATCTTATGTAGGTCTTTTAGGTAGAATTAAGTTAAATTCCAATTTGGGTAGCACTTTTATGAGAATATTCATTAAACACCCAGAAAATCCCTTTACAATCTACAAAGTCTTTATGCAGTGGCATTATGGTAGGCAGAGCGTTCAAGATGGTAGGGACCTCTTGATTGAAGTCTACAGTTTTACTCTTCTACTTTTCAATTTTTGTTAATTTATCAGGTTATCAGGTTTTTGTTAATTTATCAGGTTACTTTAGTTTGCAATTAATTAATAAAGGCTATTTTTTACTTAAATATACTTCATGTTGGTGTATTGGATTGTAGGAGAGGAGTTTCAGTATATCTATAGCTCTATTCTCTTAAATAAGGACACTGTGTAATAGTTTTAATAAAGTATCTGAGACCTCCAATGCATTAGAATGCTGTTTCTGTGTTGTATCACCAATTTGGCTTGTAAATCAGGGCAGCATTTGTATCCCAGTCCCCCATAAGCCCAAATGCACTTGACTTTGTGAGCAAATAATAGGAAGGAAGATCAGGGATAAAACCAAGCAGAGGTTTCAAGAATAGGGGAAATCAGTTGCATGTGGACAGAATGATTGTTATGTCCAAAATTTTCCAGTTCAAGATTTCCATAGCAGTAAAGTTTCAGCTTTGGCATCGGCTCGAGTCGCATAACAATTTACCAAAACTAGTCGTGATCAGATGCACCGATTACCCGTACAATGGAAGCTGATAGATGAATACTTCTTGTAAAAGTTATTTAAATTACACTTTTTTCTTTTAGTCTCTAGATTACTGCTGTAATGTAAAATTCCAAAACACAGCCTTCTTACGGTTGTTGAGTAAATAATGTTCATTGATCTGTTTACTTTGATTTGTTTCATGCCCCCTGGCTTTATGGAAGAATAATCCCTGCATTTCGTATCTGCAACATGATTTATTCATAACTAATTTAATTTAGGTTACTCAGTCATTGGTTTTATTGTTTGTATTTTATGTAAATATCAATAATTTGTGGGCTATATTATTAAATCAGTTTTCTAATTAACAGGACTGATGGACGTCGCTGGTCCTTGGCATCCCTGCCTTCGTCTGGATATGGAACAAACACGCCAAGCTCTACTGTTTCTGTAAGTAACATGAAAATGCTTTAGATTATTTGTTCCTTTGTATCTTTCATACTTTATGCAGTTTTTATGACATAATACAACAGTTTCAGAATATAATCTGTACAGATTGAATTGCAGAGCAAGAGAAAGGCTGATTGCACTTCTCACCAGTGTGTGTTTTTCGGGAGCCAATAAAACAAATTAAGCTGCCAGTTTGGTTTCAAGAGCCTCTTAACAATATATATTTATATGAATCACAATAAAAGAGCATATAGTAGTATAATAAAATATATGAGCCTTGGCACATATTCTTGATTATACCAGAACTATAGGGTCATGGTTTGATTTATATAAATGCTCCTTTTGTGCCCAGCCGCTATTTGAATAGACCCCCGAGTAGACCTTCAGACAGACCCTTGACCCTAGTCGTGTTTTCCTCCATATATTATACCTACAATAGGACTGTTGCCCTGCTGCAAGCTATTATTCTGTTTACACTTGGACTGCCCCACCTTAGCATGTTTTATGCTGTTTTGTAGGACTGAATTCAGGCATGTTGCATATTCATTGCTTTGTATACGTGTCCTCTTTGGCTGAAGGGCCTGCTCATTCTGCAGATACCCGCAGGACACTTTTCGGGTAAACGTGCCTATGAGTAAATGCTGTGTCCAAACCCAGCCCTGTTTATAAGGGTTTCCTGGCGGGCAGTATAAAGTACACAGCCTTTCAGAGGTTGCGTTACTACCAGCCGTGGCTCCTGAAGGGAGAATAACGTTCCATCTACAATGAGCTGCTAGCAGCGCCTCTGCAGTGAGCGTTTTGTTCTCACGGTGGATTTTTGTGCTGTTGTCCCAGCCACTCCTTTCCTGTCTGTGCCTTGACTGATGGACTCCGGAGCTTGTAAGAGAACCGGAAAAGCAGCTATAATCTGCATCTTCTAATCACAGCACTAACCGAGCCAGTACAGAATGTACGTTACAGAGCACGTTCAATCAGAGGTTCTGATCTCCGTTACTATGTACCGGTTATTCCTTAAAAGCACGTCTTAGGCCTGAGAAATTTAACGGTGTTCAGGCAGTTGGGCTGCACGATTTATCTCTCTATCACAAGAACGTTTATTGGCGGAGGGGGAAACAACTGATCCCGGTTCAAAACAGTGCTTTGTGGTGTTTGCATAGCAACTTGTGTTTGCGGAGATCTTGTGTTTTTTGTTCTGTTTGGTGAACAAGGAACGGCCTGTGCTTTTTTTTTTATCTTGTGATATTGAATTTTTTTTATGTTTTATAATCACTCTCTTCATAAAAAATACAGTGTAAATCTTTATCCACTGGACTAAGCAGCAGCGAAGAAAAATCTGCTGCTTTTCTTTTCGTTAACAAGCTTTGCTTCCTGACTTCTGGATCTTTTGTGTAACGTTCTTCATCGATAGTTCGTCCTTCCATCTCCGTACGCTTTCTAGTAAATATTCATAGTTGGTGTATGTCTGAAATACTTATATTAATACTTTACATTTTTTATTTTGTTTTGTTTGAGCGGTGCTGCATTGAGATTATACAGGTCTAGATAATGGAACGCTTGCAAGACTATGATTGAGCACTTATGTGCGAAACGCGTTAAGCGTGTCTAGTTTGTTGTCCTGCTATTTATGAAAGTCTAATTTAAAAAAGGATATTATACTCGCCCGTTGCTGAGGATTCGGGGGAGGGTTTTTGGATGTGCAGTGTTTTGTGTATGTCTTCGGGGGGTCTGAATCCGACCTGGGGGGCATTTCCATGATTAAGTGGGAAGGAGCTGATGTACTTGGACCCTAGGTGTTTGGTGTCTGTAAACCGCATAAGATTTTAGGCCATATGTTTTCTGAATAAATTCTAAAACGTCCACTGTAACCTTTTTAAACGTTAAAAAAATAAAAAATAAAAATAGACATTTGAAATACAGACCTGGTGGGAAATCTCTAGTTGAGAGAACCGCTAGAGACATAATCTAGTGCCTCGTGGCTTAAGAACATATGTGACTCCTCAACATATTAAGAATGAGAGATTTGAGAAAGAATGTATGTAGTTAAGTCATAAACTATAAATTATGGCCATAGGTTGTAAGTCATTATTTTCCCGTTCTGTCCACAAATTAGACTTTTTGCTTCCCTCGGTAGCCGCTGACCCAGGAAGTCGCATGCATCAGATTGATACACGATATGCAATATGATGTATGAAAAGGTTGCTTTTGTGAATTTGTGTCGCTGTATTTCACATGGCATGGAGCTGTCATCTTCGCCAACACTATTTATCATTGCACAGAGGTGACTGCGTGTCATTCACATATATCTTTTGCTGTTTACCTATCCTGAGAATACATTTGTCTTTCAGTATCCTTCATGTGCAGAGCGCCGTGCGTGTGTCTGAGTGCATCTTGTGGTCCATTAGGTTAGTAATGCCGCTTGCCAGCCACATCTTTCACAATGATCATTACCGCTGTGGATTTCAGAAGAATGCCTTTTAAATAAACTGACTGGGCCATTTAAACTGTGTAAGGGTAATAGCTGGGCACGTTCTAAATGATGGGGCTTTTTAAAACGAGACTCCGAGATGCTCTGTACACCGATCCCAAAGCTGCCTGATGACTGTAGTGCCCTTAATATTCTTAACGCTATTCTTAATAGTTCCGTTAATATTCTTACAACCTCTATGTTTGGAAACCAGGCTATCAAAGTCAGTTTCTCGCACCATGCTAATGGAAAAGCTAAATGCCGGGGAATAACTATATCCCTGTGTTTGTCACTTTTGATCGAGCAGGGAATTTAACTATTGGATATTAGTAGTTAAAGCCAGTGCTTAACGCGCCTGTATCATCTATTAATGAAATAAATATATCAATAAAATATTGCGATGCTCGGTCTTCCCCGAGAGAGGCTGTCATGTGGGGGCATTAAGATTGCAGGAGCACATCGGCCTTAACCCCGTGTGGATTCCTCCATTCGCTGATTAAACTGTTATTATTCATCACGTTTGGAGTGGCCAAGAAATCGTGTTGAATAAACTGTATATTACAGGACTCTGTAGAGAGGCAAACCCATGCAGTATGTGGCAAGGGCCGTGCCCGTATGACATGTGAGCCGTGCCCATGTTCGTTCAGCCTGGCCCCGCAGAGAAGTCTGGGTGTGAATCATTTGCATTCAAATGCCGAAGCGAAAACTCCGAACGGTTAAAGCCAATTCATGTGAAAAACGTAAATTGTTCCACTTGACTTCAAATCTCTGTATCTAATGGATTCTCTTCAAGGACAAATGAACCAGCTCTGATTTTCATTTCAACTCTTTCAAAATCTGTTTTTCCATTAAACTTTCAAACTGCCCCCTTCGCTGGCAGCATCTTATTCCTCCCCCCTCCCTTACGATTTGATTGTTACGTTTTTTTCATTAGATTAATAATGGGCTTTTGGGGGTTTGGTTATATGGCCAGGTGTATGAACAGTTCAATGTGTATTAAATGTATCTGTAAACATTCCCTTATCCCCAAAAACGCGTTGAATGATGGTTTACGGGGGGAATCACTGATGTATAAAATATTATTATTTGACAGCATTTTCAACCCTTCGTTAGAACATTAGAAAACATGGCGGCAGATAAGAACCATTCGGCCCGTTTTCCTGATGTAAAGACCTTGATCAGTCTTTGTTCCTCTTGGATTCAGGATGCTATGCCATGCATGTTTATATTCCCTCTCTAGCCTTCTAGTCTGCCGCTTTTGGAGCAGTTTTACTTATTCTTTAGAGATACTTTAGGCACCATTCTTGAGTTTCTTTGCTATGTTTGCCTTTGTTGCTTCCACCGGAAATCTATTCCAAGTATCCACTTCATTTTAAGTGTGAGCCTTTTCGGTCCAGAGAAATGCTTTTTTTTTTTTTAACGCGGATTCATGTTAATTGGTCATTTATATGACCGAATCAGAGTATACTTACCATTTGAGTTAAGGTGCTCTGTTTATCTAGACCTCATATGCCTGTATTTCTGGATCTACTATATTTTCATTCCCTTCTGTATCAAGACACCTGTTGAGGGATTATTCTAACCAGCCTTGAATGAGCACACCCAGCGCTTCAATCCGTTTGGTTTACAGCCAAAACCTTGCACTCCAGTTGACTCCTGCTGTGTGTTTATCTTCCCACGCATCGAAATAAGACTGGAACCGCCACCCCGCGTCCTAATTCTTCCTGCACTTTAATTTGCTCTCAATATTGCAATTGAACACCTGTAATTAAGTAAAGTTATGTATACCTTACTGGCTGCATTACAGGAATCCTACACTGCTTTATCCGCGTCCCGTGAGATGCACACACATGTACACAATGGGAACATTTTCTTCCGTCCCAAAGGTACAATACGGTATTGCTCTCTAGCCACCGTTCCTGATTTAGAAAAGCCATTCATTTTCTTTCTTTTCAATAAAATGTTATCGTGATGTGTCAAAGCCGCGAGAGCTTAGTAGTTGTGCTTCAGAAGCATTCTTTCTACGGAGCGCAATTTGAAACAATGGAAATGAGTGTGCGGGTATTCCGCGGTGAGTGAGGAGCAGCATGCCGTAACCTGTCCCATCTACACATCTCTGTCCCTTCCTCATCCTGTACCATGTATTAACCATAATGTGTAGTCACGGGTTGCCTGTCAGGATTGTAGCTGGCTTTTAGTATGTTAGTAAATCCTTAAAGTAATAAGCAGCCCTCTTCTCAGTGAAACATTTAAGCATCCCCTGCATAAAAAATAACATATCTTATTTCATCTTCTCTTGCATGCGCCGTCAGTTATGAGTGGCCTTGTGGCTAGGATTACTTAAATAGATTAAGTCTAATGTAAATAATTGCTCTGGCATTTTACCCCTCGGTTTCCTTTCAGACATTAATATCTTTTCTGAAGCCTGTTACGTCAATCTTACATTATACTATACTTCATTACTTCTAGTGGTCAGGTTACCTCCCGCACCAGCGTTTTAACCCCACTGGTTAGGAATACCCGATACCAGTAAGCTGCTGGACCTCGTTATTGTAGAGCACCCAAGAACTCAGGGTTTGTTTCTATGTGGAATTGACGCAAATAGATACCCATGTACTGTTCTAAGAGAAAAAGGTCCAAAGACTTTTAGTGGACTGGTGTTACCATAATCACGTTTACAGTCACGTAAACTTTTTAGAGCCCCAGAGGTCCCTTCTTTACATTATCGTACTCTCCGTATCTTAAAATATAACGTTCTACTGAAAAGTGTGAGGCTAGTTTGATCTGTACAATTGATCATTAATGTTGTACCAGGTCTACCTGTTCAAACATTCCCTGCAATAAGTGAGGTAGGGTCATGCCTGCAGACTTCGATTTCTGCTTTTAAATCCTGTAGGCCGTATTATTTTCCATTGTTAAGTTGCTTTTGAGTGGAGTGTGTCCCTGCACATCGAACACACTAGAGTATGCCAGCCTGGGGTGTACTTCAGTGTTTTAATTCCAGAATTCATAGTAAGTTTATAGGTGCATCCATTCAGTGACAGTCAGTATATCACGTGCATGACTCTTCTTTAGGTGTAAACATCAAGGGTATATGATAACAAGGTTGTCTTACTCTCTATTTCTTACTCCTATAACATTCCTCTAAAAAGTGTTCCAGATGTCTTTGAGATTAATTACAATTGATAATGTTGTACTAGGTCTACCGGATCAAACCTTACGATTGGGATTCACCAACCGGGACTGAAATAGCAGCCATAAACTAAACAAAAAAATGCACCCCTGCTGCAGCAGTTGCCCTCTCCTCCGTGGTCCACCTGTGGGAGGACTGTCACTTGTCAGTCGGAGCGTTTGGAAATTTTGCATTTGCGAAAGGGACATTGTGGAAAGCTAAAGGGAACGCGCAACTTCAATATGTATCAAAGTGCAAATGATGGCTGAAGTGTCCTAAATAGAAAGACACTCCAAGGCAGCTCACATATTACAACTGCTTGCAGTTATTAAACGATGTACCCACCAATAAAGATGTAAAATATAAATGGATAGTTCACCATTATACATCCTACTGATAACATCAATATTTAAAATGCTCATGTTTTTCACCTTATCAAAATTATTTCCTAAAACATTGGAATGTATAGATTATTTGAAAGCCCACGTTGAGTCTTGCCTATTTTTGAAGGTTCTCTTGCCCGCTTAATTTTCAAGGGCTCCGGATCCTTGAGATGTCCTGCTACCAGGAAGAGAGATTTGTTTCTGACAATCAAATATTGTAGCTAATCAGAAACTGTCAACATAGCCTATCTGTAGAGTAATAAATTATTTGATGCAGAGGCAAAGGGTCCTGGTGTAATAAACAAGCAATCACAGGTAACACGCTTCCTTGCGTTGAACTTTGCCACTCTCTAGATATGTAGCACTATATCAGGAAAACTGATGATGATGTATTTTAAGTGCACTAAGCTGTGAATGCCATGTCTCTGGTTTTCTATCTAAATATCTGAAATTAAACGTAGGACCATGCAGGTTTTCAGGGTCTCCTCATGATGCCCATCTTACACTTTAATTAGTGTAATTAGTGTAAAACACTCGCACCCCATCAGTCCAGGTAATGAGTACAGTAATTACATTATAGTGACAAGATGCGCGGGTTGCCTATCATGATGGGGCTGTGAGTCTTTGAAGTTGTTTTGGGGGGGTTATCGTTCCTTAAGCTAGTTCTCCCTTTTTTGGGGTGCTGCGAGGTTTCAAGAGGTTATTTTTGGAGTGACTTTTCCTCTTTTACAATTAACATCTGATTGCAGCATTTAATAATCTCACCTTAATAATGTAATTTTACTGTGTTTGGTGTTTTTTACTACTTTATTGTCCATTCTGCGATGGCCTGAATGCCTGTGTGTCTATGCAGAAGGTTAAACTGATCTCCGCATCAGGCTGTAATGAGAAACGTAGTAACATTGTCTTGTTTGCTCCGCAGTCATCCTGCTCCTCCCAGGAGAAGTTACACCAATTACCGTATCAACCAACACCTGATGAACTCCATTTTTTGTCCAAACATTTCTGCACTGAAAGCATTGCTGGCGATGACAGATGCAGGACTGCTCAGCTGCGCCCGAGATCCAGAAGTCTCAGGTGTGTACCGTTTGCTCTAAGAATACAATGTTACTATGGAATGAAGATGAGTAGATTATACAATAAAATCCAATAATAAGCTTTGACCTTATTCCAACAGCCTTTTTTTTGCTATAGATCCATATGCTACAAACAAAAATAATGATCCCATCGAAGGTTTTGTCTGGCCACTATATATATATTTTGATAAATACATTTTTCTTAAAATATTTTGTTATATTTTTAACTTGCTTTTTCTTTGCCTTGATTTCTAAATTCTTCTGTCTACCTGTTATAATTATATATTAGTTTAAAATACTCCTGTCCCAAATGTGCTCTTTAAACCGTAGAAAAAGAGGTTTAAAAGAATCATGTTTGGTTGACTCTGACAGCAACATCTTGGAGCCTGGAGTATCTTTGTAAATTGCCAAATCATCGGTGGAACAAGTTGAAAATAATTTCACATTTATTCTTCAGTGAGTTCTCGCTTCGTTTGGTAATCGACTTTGCAAAACCATCCACCCGTGTTCTGGCAGTACCTACACTTGTGCTTAGCACCGGTTTTTGTTTTTAAACTATTTCTAACGGGCCTTTTTGAACTTAACAGCAGGTTACTGTAAAAAAATCTGTAGAAGTGATTTTTATTTGAAGTGATTTTGTTGATATATGAACCATATTTACTTCCAAGTAACTCAAGAGCCAATTTTCTGTGTTTTCAGCCCTGGACGTACGCCTGCATGCTGTGACCATGAAATAATTATGATGAACCATGTGTACAAAGAACGATTCCCAAAGGTAATTTTATGAAATGCGCGCTCTGAATTTCTATCTCAAATGATGTTTTAGGCTCTCATTGTTTTTCATTTGTTATTGTTCTTAGATTTTTCCAGTGACATTCTTAATTAATTCTAAATATTCAGTGATTTTATGACATGATGCGTCGGTTTAATTTGTTAATCGTTTGGTTTATATAATCAATATAGTTAAGGTTTATCTGTTTGTATATGTTCACTGCTGTCACCGAGTCTTTAAGGTGTAAATGTTTTAACTAAATTAAATATAAATTTCATACAATCCTATATCTTTACAAGTATTTTGTGATTTAATACTGGACTTTTAAGGCAATATCGTTAAGATTGTGCAGTGCATTCAGCTAATGAAAATCAATGAAATGCCTCTTAGTGTGATTTTGACTACTGAAGATCTCTTGGATGCAATATTTATTCTTGGCAATAAACTACATAGGTAATATACTTGTTGAGAATTATACACAATTTCAAGTGTAGTGTTACGATGTCTATTTACATGCTGCTGACATCTTGCAGTGCCGGGCAAATTGATTTTTTTCATTCTATCTTTTAATTAGGCAACTGCTCAGATGGAAGAGCGACTACAGGAGATCATCACCAACTATTCTCCTGACAGTGTGCTCCCTCTGGCAGATGGGGTGCTTAGCTTCACCCACCACCAGATTGTTGAGCTAGCTCGTGATTGTTTGGATAAATCCCACCAAGGCCTCATAACGTCACGATATTTTCTGGAGTTACAGCAAAAACTGGAAAAGTTGCTGCAGGAGGTAAGTGGCAGGCACAGGAGGTTCATATTGTAGACATGCAACCTATAGCACTCTGGCCTACTGTCAATATAAACATATAGATATAGTAATAGTTCCTTTGTTGGCTACATTCAAGAAATCTTTCAAGAATTGTTGCATCTTCCTCGTTCCTACTTGTAGTTAACAAGTACGGTACACAGTGTACTAAAAACCTTTGGTGCTTGAAAGGGTTAATAGGACTGTGCAAAGAACAAGCGTTCTTTACAGCAAGAGCAATAAAGATGTGTAATTCACTACCCATAGAGGTTGTGTTATCAAATCCAGATTTCCTTACATCTGGGCTGGAGGATTTTTTTTTAGCTAAGAACAGTATACAGGGATATCATTGGATATAAGGACAGGATTAGTTATAGCTTGTTGATCCAGTGGGAAATCAGGTTGCCTTTTTGAGACACAATTGGAAATCACTTCAATGTTAGCTTCTTGCCGCCTTCTGGGTTAACAGGAAGGTTGAGCTTGAAGCACTTGTCTTTTTTTCCATAACCTAAATTACCATCAGGGGGGTCTTCGGGTCTAACTGCATGGTAAACTTTTTGAAATAAATGGTAACTCTGTTACTCTCCTGCGTAGGGTGGGCACTTTGTCTTTGCATTTCGGTGCATTTCAGTTACCAAATTGCTGACATTGACTCGGCATTATGATTATGATTAACGTCTGCATTTGGCTATGGTTTTATGCAGGGCGCAGTGAAGTGTGCGCAGAGCAATGGGAATCAGACATTAGCATGACCATATCAAATGACAAACACTGGCATCAACTAAACATTTTAAATATAGTTTCAAAGGTTGAGTGACTCCTCGCTCAGAGTGCGTGTCGGTAAAAGAGTTTCATACAGTTTATATTCATCTAATATAATGTGCTCATTTAGCTCATCAGATTACTGCTTTGAATGGTGTAAGATTCTTTGCATTGACCTAAATCGCAGAAAGGTGTGTGCGTTCATGCATTTGTGTAAAAGTTAAGTACGTTGGTATCCATTCTTTGGGAGAAGCTGCAGCACGCCGCCCCCTGCGGGACACTTTTTGTGTTGCGGGGCATCTTGCCTGCATCTCTTTCAAGCCGTACACCTTGGAGGCTGGGTAAGAGGGCAAAGGCATGGGGTGAGGATTCTGCCGACTCCCTCCATATAATTGCAAGGGCAAAAATAAACCTTGATTTAATGAGGGGCACTCAGTTATGACACACATTAAATAAATGTAATATTAATGGATTGTTTCCCTTTAATGACTGTAGATATTATGGGGCTTTATTTACATAAGGATATAAAACTGATACGAGCCCTTCAAAAAGCAAATGGTCTTCTTTGAATTATTCATGTTTCCAAAATGGTTTGTCTCTGAGAACACGGTCTGGAGACTTAACAAGCAATTAGAAATACAGGAGCAAAATGCTATGTTTTGGTGAAAGACAAGTAAATTGCCCCTCTGTTTTCATTAGTCATTTCATTCAGCACACAGACAGTGGTATATTTAATTAACGCAAGCAGGCGGACTCTCTGGGGTTATATTTCTTCTCTCTCTCTCTCATCTTTTAATAAAAACTGAAATATTGGCGGACGCGAAGCGTTCCTATTCATGCTTCTGTGCGCCAAATAAAGAATTATTTCATACATTGCTCGTTACTCTCTAAGCACTTTCACAAGTTAAACAATAGAAAAATTAGTTTTAACTGCTGTACGTAGTGCTTTTATTTCCCATTAATTGTGAACGTCCTTCTGGTTTGTTTAAATGCAATCTATAGCCGTTCATGTAATCCGCCAAGTAACAAATCTTTATGCGTTTGCTAATAGAAGATCTGGTTTTATATTACATGGCTAATTAACTACAGAATTGTATATTTTTAGAGGTTTTATTGGATGTTTTTTCACGTATATATTTTAGGCCCACGAACGATCAGAGAGCGGAGACTTGGCGTTTATTAAACAACTAGCCCAAAAAATTCTTATTGTGATCTCACGGCCTGCTCGACTGCTGGAATGCCTGGTAAGGGATCCTATTTTTTGTAGAATCCATATTCAGGTAATAAGACATTTTAAGTGTCTGTGCTATTTCACCAGTGGTGTGAAATAAATAGCAGGGGCATATTTGAAGGCTTCAACTTGTATTCTATACTAGGTTTTAAAAGTCTTTCGCCATATGAAATGTTTGTCGATACTGAACACTGTGCTTACGAACACATATGTTCTACTACTACTACTATATTCTAATTGTATATGGAAACTATATTTTATAGTTGTTCAAATATGCATCTTAATGTACAGAAAATCTCATGTATTCCTATTTAGGATCTCATTTTATTTCTCCTGTTTTCTCCCTGCTGTTAAGGTCTTGCCGCTATATGCCAGTGAACCATTTTCAGAGTATAATCTATTCACTCCCGGGGTGCAACTTAGTTTTTAGGCCAATAAAATTAGCCTTCCCATCTCAAGTTCATTGTGAATGTCAAGGTCCCTATAGCTGGCCGGTTCACTGCATCATTCTGCCTACTGTTTCCTTTTGTCTTCCCGAATTAATATAATTACCCCCAATTACTCTGCTACCTATTCCTATTGTTACCTATTCACATGCATTCTAGACTGCACCTATTCTAATATGTCAACTCGCTTAGATGCGCCTTTACTGCTACGGTTTCTAAATTTACCAATGTACGGTAACTCATAAAGACAAAATGCATTTGCTTCAAATTATATCTCCGGTTTATGAATATTGCCCCCCAAAAATAAGATCTTCATAAAAAAATCTAGTCCAGAAATGTGTGGAAAAAGCTTAGCTGAGCATCATAGATCATTTGGTGTAGAAGGAAGTTCTCTGAATTTTCTCTTTACAGTCATTACATTTGGTATTTTATTAGAAGCATTATATGAAATGTGCAGCTTGAATATTGTATATACATATTACTGGTATCGGCTAATGATGTAGTGGAGACACGTTTGAATATAAACAGTCACTACACAATGTGGTTCATTTCTCATACCAGGAGTTTGATCCTGAAGAATTCTATTACTTGTTGGAAGCAGCGGAAGGCCATGCCAAAGAGGGGCAAGGTATTAAAACGGATATCCCCAGGTACATTATAAGTCAGCTGGGTCTTAACAAGGATCCTCTCGAAGGTACGTTAACCCCCTGTATTCTTGTGTTGTCTTGTGTGTTTTCAGGTTTTTTATGCAAATTGGGTCTTTGGTGCTGAGCAACCCACTAAGCAAATGACCCTGGAGACCAATAATCCAATACTTGCCATCCATCAGGTGGAATCCACCGTCACACCTTCATGCCAAGAGCAGAACATCTTTGGAGTCCACATTAAAACTTTATAAGAATTATAGAATTCAGCTTGTCTCTGAAATAAATGTAAAAAGTGCTTTGGTACATTTTACAATTTACAACCCATTGCATTTTTCATTTTCCTTGTTCACTGTATGGTTTATTGAGAGTCCTTCCGTGTTTCTGACGGTTTCTTATAGTTTTCCTTTTAATGATGGTCTTTGTATTTCTAGTACAGAAAGTCAGATCAGATTGATGGAGTATAAGTATGAAGTATAAGACAGTAAAGCTGTAGTTCTTCATTCCAAATAGCCAAGGAAAAGGAAATAAGAAGTAATAGTTTATAGAATTTGTATTGCGTTAGAAGTGACAGATTGAAAAAGCTGTAAATTATATCTGATGAAAAAATAAATCCTTCAACCTACCAGGATATTGTATATTGGTACCTAATTATGTTACTGGTTCGGTGCTACTTTAGGTATACTTGGCAATTTTCGTATTGTTTTCTGTTATAACAGCATTGAAAAATCCTTTCTTAATAAAGTGCCAAAAATCTTACCTTAAAAACAAATACACTGAAGCTTCCAGTAGCAGATGATCTTAAACAGCTGTAAAAACCCATTCATTTCTGCTTTTATGGTGACCTAATATCCCGATTAGAGAAGGGACGCTTGAATAACCGGATGGCGATAGCAGATGAATATACTGGGTTCTGAAAACGCTGCCACAACAGATTCCTCATTCAGTAGATACCAGAATATGCATTTACACAACGTTCCCTAGAGAGAATTTTCCCCCTGTTGTGTTTAAATTGCCATCTCTACCTTTTTTTGAACTGCCAGTCTCCAGAAGTGGATTCAATCAATGAAATAAAATAGACAGATGTTTAATGGTATTTAGATGAGTTTAAAAATCTCTCTCCAGGCATATGAGTTTCACGCTTTAAGTGCTGACTTTGGGATTCATTCCATTAATACCCACTGTTTGCAAATATTATGTGCTTCCCAGATAACCACTATTGGGCACGATCCTCTTTGAAATAGATTTATGATTTGACTTGTTTGCCATGGCTTTATTTCCCTTTCTGCCAAAGTGTCAACACATTTTAATAATTAAAATAAGCACTAGAGACTTGTCTATTTATTATTAATTTATTCTATTATTATTATTATTATTAATACATTTCTGACATGAAATTTTTTTTTTCCATAATAGTCACCATTCTATTGATCTTGTTTGCATCTGCAATATAGCTGTTAAAGTCAAACCTTTAAAAATGATGTCAGACTTGCATAAATAATTGTACCAGGGGGGTAGTTTGACAGATGAGTCTGAATTTAAAACAAAAGAAAAAAAAAATATATTATATATTTTATGTTCTTTTTGCAGTTCTCTGAATCACAATCATCGAACAGTCAGAGCTTAGTTAAGAGTTTGTTTAAAAGTTTGATTGTTGCCTTATATTTTTATGCAAATTGTAGCTAAGAACAGCTTTTTTTTTTTTATTTTTTTTTTTAAGAAATTGCTTTACTGGCAAATTATGACAGTGGGACCGCAGAAACGCCGGAAACGGATGAATCAGTCAGTGTAAGTCACAGAGGATGATGCTTCTTAAATATTTGTAACTTGGAATGCCTCTGCTCTTTGACAAGAAGTTAATGCTTTTTTCCTTTAAGAATATTATTTGTTTTGTTAAAAATTGAGTTTAAACTTAAATTTGTCTGTCAAATGGCCTATCTAATAAAGTAGCTTCATAGATCTTACTTGTACGGTTTGATCATACCCAGAGGTTAATGAAGACAGTAGTAATGGGCACATAGGAGGAGGAGACCTACTGAAGTCTTCAAGGGGTATGTGGTGGCCAAAAGGCTTACCAGCCCATAGGCAAACGTACAGCTGTATCGGCCACCAGCTCACTGGGCTTTAGCCTGATTGGCCAGTATGGGCCTGTGTGCACCCAGCATTATCTGGTATGTGGTGTTCTCCAACATATTGTATACGTTAGAGATGTTTTGTTAAAATAAAATGTATAACACTTTTCTCGATTCTTCTTTTAAAGAGCTCAAATACGTCCCTGAAAATTAGACGAAAACCTTGCGAAAGTGATTTTGAAGCGGTGAAACTCATTAGTAATGGAGCTTATGGGTAAGTTTACGGAAACTCTTTATAAAAGATTCAGCATGTTTTGACAGCGCAGAATGATTTGTTTTTAGCAAGCACCGGCACAGCACCAAGCGCTGTTTAAACAAATGTGCTAAAGCCTATGAGAACTCTGCAAACAAGAAACTGTCTTTGCTGCATTTCACAGAGGACCTCATTTTATTGATCTTTAGTGGTTCTAGCCAACAGTTTATAAGGGGGATAAGTCAGAAGAGCTTGCAGGTTTGAGTTGAATAAGTTCAGTGCATTTGGTTTTAGTTGAAGTCTCGTCTTTTTTTTTTGTATTGATTTGATCTGTTGTGGTCAGTTGCTGAGTATAATGGGAATTGTAGTCCATGTGAACTGGTGTTTGGGAAGTTGGGAAATGCTTCTTTAACTATATTTTAGCCTGTTTACTTTCTGTCCTATTATTCTATTTTTTTAAGGGTCCTAGGTGATTTCATGATTCAATATAAATAAATACAGATGAAGATGTATACATCACAGTAATGATTTTAAAAGTAGTCTCTTTTACTCTTGTCTCTACCATCTATCCTTTCACCACTTGGAGCCATGAGCAGCTGCTTAATCCATGAGCGCTCCTTGCCAACTTGTTTGATTTCGAAAAGAATGGATTCATTAAAGTGTTAACATAGTTTGCCTGTAAATTCATGATTAACAAATAGTTTCCTGACCCAAATTTCTGGTTTCATAAAGCTGTGATATCAGCTGTCCCTCTCCTGTGTTTTGTTCTTTCGTTGGCTGTGTTTGTATACTGAGGATCTAGAACCAGATCTTTAGGAATTTGTATTTCCTCATCTCTGCATGAGCTCTTTATCTGGTTCTTATAGCTTTTGTGTTTGCTGGAAAATGGTTTGTCGTCATGAAATCATTAATGAGCTTATTTCTTTTAACTCTCTAAGTTGGAAGTTCTGTTGGAGCTTAGAGACTGTCGTGAAAGTGATTTTCAGCAAACGCGGTTTACAGAGCAACGAGCCCCCGTGGAACTTACTCTAACCAGTAGTTTTGCGTTTGCCGGAAAACTAGAGTGTTAAACGTATCCAGTTTGAATTTGATACAGACGTGTAAATCCAGAATAACACAAGTGTGTGACATTGTGCTTGGTTTCTCAGCCCTGCATGAACGTGAATTAAAATGATTGGTTTGATGATGATGATGATCTGGTGTTTAAATATTGTGGTATACTTCTAATTTACATATTGCCTAAAATTAAACAATGCCAGGTAAGTAGCCATGGGCTACCATTTGATCTGTAACTGGTTTGTAGAATTCCCTTCAGGTAACTGATGAATTAGCCCCTAGAAGACCTTATTTAATCTTCATCTACACACCAGTGTTGAGGTCCAGTGTTGGTTTAAGGAAATCGTATCTTTGCAGTCATCAAATAGAACAAATTATTTTTCGCATTATTTTAATACTTGACCATGACTATTTTTTTTCTTCCCAGATAGCCAACAGAATAGTTTGCTAGGCTTTTCACATTTTGTAATCTATTCCACTCGTAATATATTTGTTTAATAGATTAGTCCTGCACGCTTTGTTCGGTGATTAGTTTTGAGTGATCATTGCCAGGCGTAAGCAGAAAATCATAGTTTAGCGTAATGCTAGGATAGTGCTTAATAAAAGTTAATAGCCAGTAATGTGGTTGAAGCAATATTCGTTAGTTTGATCACAAGGCAGGGTAATGGATGTCTGATTGCAAACCTTTCTACTTCTATACAAGCTCCTATTTTGTGTGTTGGGTTCTGCAGATAGCAGCTGCTGTTTGATCCGTTTCATCACAGACCCCTGCCTGTCTTGCTACTAATGCACTAAAAGTGGCACTGTGTCAGCGCACTGTGATTACAATTTATTCTTACGTTTGCTGGAACATCAAAACTAAAGCCAGGTTGAGTTAGAAAATGCCAAAAAACACTTTTCTTGCAGCATTTGATGGTGGGCACGGGTGAGGTCCATCGTACCGCGAGGCCATGGGAGTAATGAGTGTCACATATGGGCCCATGCGCGGGAAGACACCGGTGGTCCCCATAACATTTTGGTGCCCTTGTCAGATACAGATTTTGCTTCTGTGGGTCGCATAAGAATCTTAATTATAGGGATAAGACTTTCTGTGGGATTTACTCATTTCTCTAAGCCTTATTTTGGCGATTGAGTTATTGGCGAGTCAGCAAAGTAGTTAATGGGTAATTAATAAACCCTATTTTTTTGTGTGTGTGTATTTTTCTGTTTCTGCATATAGCCACAAGAGTTACATTATTTCAGTGCATCACTAGATAAAGCATATGGACATGTTATGGGCTGGCTTACTACTAATGGCACCAGCCCCCCTGCTGCCTTATGAAGCCATGGTGGATAGTGGATCCTAAACATAATTTCCTTTACTTTGTTTAGAAAGCCTCGGTTGTAGAAAACAAAGTGGACTTATATATACCAACCAACAGAATGGTTCCACCAACAGAAACTTTTTAAACTTTGCACCAGTTTCTGTTGTAGGAGCTATAAATGTAAACATAGTTTGATTTTATTTTTAAGTAGATAAATAACTATATGTATAGTATGTATAATATCATTTCCCTGGGAAGGATAGATTTGGGGTTGTTGTGAGTGCTGAGGACATTGAACTGATGGCACAAAATTTAAGAGAAAGTTTCCTTTTCCAAGGAGACAAAGGGCTGTACATGTAGATTTATACATTATTCATCTGTCTTGTGTTGAAAAAGATGTTGCATTGCACATTAAGCGAATGTGACACACGGTTGTATGTGAAGGATTATTGTGTATCAATAGAAGGTGTGACTTGCCAGTCGCATCTGCGGTAGTTTTACTCATTATGAGTAAGATAAATGTGTTCCAGCGTCAGGAAGCATACAAACTCATCAGAGTCAGACATGCATGAGTGTTCATTACTCCATACATGATGCTCACGACCCCCTCTGTGTGCAGGTATCTGTGGGGCAACGGCTTAACCATTTGTTAAGGTTCATTAACGTCGGGTGCATTTTGGAGCAGCAAACATCTTATTTAATATATAGGATGTATATTATTGTTATTTTTTTAGACCTTTAAATTATATCAGGCTAGACAAGAGGATACCATAGTAGAATAAAATATTGTTCCTGCAATGGAGAGCCCTTGTTGCCACTACCTGAACGTGACAAAGTATCTCAGTACATAGATAACTGTAATATGTGTACATATACTGCGTATATGTACAATATATATATGTATGTATGTGTGTATATATATATATCTATATATATAATCAATCTATGCCACTCATACACTGCTTTAGGAATTCAATTTTAAAAACTCGTTTGTCATTCTGGTGAAAATGTATGTTGGTTTCTTTGTGTTTAGTATACAAAGCCTTATCTCCTCTACTTGCCTGCGTTCCTTCATTGTGAACCCCTTTCGCACATGGGCTTAAACACGGCAAAGAACAGCAGTATAGTCTGCCGATGCGTGATGCTTTCTCTTTTTGTAGATTTTTTTCGACGTCCATCAAGACTTTTTTTTATGATTTGAAGTCTTTTTTTCTGTGGTTTTAGGGAACAGAAGCTATTCAATGAGCACTGCTGGAAATTTAAAGAATTTCTTGCTTTTTAAATTTTTTTTAAATTTGTCTCGAATTCATATGTATCCACCAGAAGTCTGTTCTTGTTTTGTAAATGAGCATGATAATAGTTTCTCATTGATACGCTAGCACTAATGGAACACTGGCTTGATTACCTTTTTGTGGATACAACCATAGATTTTGTCTTTTTTCAATATGAATGGCTAACAAGCTTTATCAGCAATCTAAATGTTATAAAAGGAAAAATATGAGGTTTCATTTGCAAAGATGGAAAATACAAAACCGCACACAGAGCTGAGAGTATATGTCCAGCTCTTGACGTGGGAAGCATTAAGTGCTTATAATGTATTAAGACAAATTTATTTAATTATATATATATTTTTTTCTAGTGCTGTTTACCTTGTGCGTCATAAAGAAACCCGTCAAAGATTTGCCATGAAAAAGATCAACAAGCAGAACTTAATCCTCCGAAATCAGATTCAACAGGCGTTTGTGGAAAGGGATATACTAACATTTGCAGAAAATCCATTTGTTGTCAGCATGTATTGTTCATTTGAGACAAGACGCCATTTATGCATGGTCATGGAGTATGTTGAAGGTAAGTTCATTCAAGCCTCTGCTTCTCTCAGTTGCTACCGCAAAAGTAATTTCAAAAGGAGCCCATAGATTATGCCGTGTTTGTTATAGACAAAAGAAAATCAGTCTAGTTCGCTTGTGCTTTAGAATTGAATCATTGTGTCTGTCTATATATTTACTGCGTGTAATAAAAGAATGGATGGACATAGGAATCTGGTGCGAAATGTGGGTATCAGTTTAATTTTATTACTAGCCAAGAATGAAAGCATCCACAGTGATCAGTATAGGAATTCAGAAAAGTTTCGGCTTTAAAAATAAAAACATTGTCCTTTGGATATCTGCCTTCGGTTTTTGAGGGTTTTCTGTTTGGTTATTAGTGAGGAGATTCATAAAATTCTTTCTTTGTTTAGGAGGAGACTGTGCGACCTTATTGAAGAATATAGGTCCATTGCCAGTGGACATGGCACAGATGTATTTTGCTGAAACGGTTCTGGCCTTGGAATATCTCCATAACTATGGAATAGTGCACCGAGATCTGAAACCTGACAAGTATGTAACACGCGCTTTGATCTTCTCGCCAAACACTACGTGGTAATATTCAGAGGTGATCACAAGGATAATGCATTTGTGTTCTTTCTCCAAAGCCTCCAAAGAGTAGATTCTTTGAACGATCTTCATGGTATTTCAGTGGGCGTTTTAATCAGTGAAACTATTCAAAGCTTCTCTATGCACCGCAAATTAAATATTATAAAATATATTCAAATATTGTATATATTTTTGATTTCCTAGGGTCTTTTTTAGCTTTCTGCATGGAAACAAAATACAATCCAGAGACCGTTTTCTGTGTCCGAAGTGTGTCTGCATCTTGCAGCACTACAATGTCCTATTCAGCGTGCTCCAAATATAATCGGTTACTTCAATTATCTCCATATGACCTGATGTGCGGCAGATACAGCATAGACGGTTCTGTCTGGACTGATTGAAATCATCTCCGCCAAAATAAATTCTCACTCTGTTAGTCATCATCATGCCCTTTATTCATCTGTAAACGAAACATTGTAACATCAAGTAATCCATCCCAAGAAGTTACCTGTGTATCCTTTTTCTTTTTCTGAAATCAATATACACACTTACACAGTGTCTTAGAGAAGGAATAGTTGACCATGTATCAGGAATTGTGCAATAGACCCGTGTCTATCCATGCAGTACTAATACACAGTATATACTGCATATAAGACCATCTTTTGCTTTTTTTTTTAATCCAACCAGAACTGTAAAAGAGTCTTTAGTGTAGTTAATGCCAAATAAAAATGCTGTTAGAAGCAGGACATCTAAACTCTACTTTTTACAAGTGGAAAGCTCTTCTGTAGCATAATTATGGGCAAACAATATTATAATGTCGCTGACATGTTTTATAAGCAGATATAGCCCTATGCCTTGCTTTACAATGTGTGGATTTAGCAGCACTGTGCCGTTATCATAGCAAAACATATTACCCAGTGTCATATAAAGAAAGTTAAGGTGCCAGACAGCACGTGTACGCTTATCGCCACCTCTTTGGGGATACGGAGACCTGTATTTTTAATTTATTATTTTGCTGATCATATAAAGGAAGCCATTTTATGGCACGGAATTTGATTTAGAAGAGGAGACTCTGCGATGACGCTGTGAGTCTTTGTGTTGAAGGGGTTAGCAGACCTCTTAAGCTGGTTCGCGTTCATTAATACTATAAACATGCTCCCTGATATTTTATTAATAGGATTCTTATGGGATATGCAGCTATGAGACAATGCCTAGGATGAGCTGCCTCAGAGGATCGTAATAAAAGCGAAAGATTTCAATCATTCTGCATTTCATGGCCCACAATAGCTAACCTGCACACATGCTATGGACACTGGAAGGGCACCGTAGTGATATCAATATGGCTTTAGCCGCCTCTTTGTGATTAGAGAGCTTAGCGAGATGGAATAACAAAGCAAATGACAGACGTGTGCCGATGATTGCATGATCACTGCTAGTTGATATATCTGAAGAGACAAAAAATAATAATAAACTAGGATTATATGGGACAGGACACAGAGATCCTTTCATTAATAGTTGACCTTAATTAGGGAACCTTGCTAAATATTTAAAACGACTAAAGGAAGGATTATCGTCTTATTTCACGGACCCGCATGTACCTGGCGTAAACAATTGCGTAAAATTATATGGCGATCCAGCATAGGTAACAAGAAAGCAGTGAGTTCTGCTTAATTATCTGTTAATTACTAGACCTTAAACAGCTGCTTTTGTGTTTTCATTCCTCATTTTTTAAATAAGCATTTTGCTATTTTGTAATTATTTTATCCGTGAACATTATTGGCGCTCATCTAATTTATGCTTCCCACCCAACTCGGTGGAAATTGCTCTCCAAGCCTGCTCCAGGCAAAATGCTCTTTCCAAAAGAGAATGCATACATTAAATATATGTACATTAAATATATGTAAACATAAAAAACATTTAAGTATTCGAAGAAGGTGAAGAAGGTTTAAATTCTCTATCGTTCTCTATTCTAATATGGTTGCCCTCTCTGATGTTTTCTGAATTGCATTAAGTATTTACTTATTGGTTGTCTGCACCAATTTTCTCAGGATTTAGTTCTACATCAATAAAGATAATAAAAAGATTTCCAAGAGAACGTAATACGAACCTTATTTTTTGTAGTTAATATTTAATAGTGTAAGTAAATCTGTAAATGATATAAAGAGCACTAGATTTCAAGTACAATATTTATTTAGAAGTTTGTATTTGGTGCTTCTTTTTAAAAAATGTTGTTTGACTGAAACATGAAGACAACTTATGGCCTTGTAAAAGTGTTTAACGCTCTATTGTGTATTCATAACTAGGTCAGGAGTAACATCTCCTTTTGTACTTTTTCTGTTTTAAATAATTCATACCCCCTGTGTTTATTCTTGATAAAATTCAGTGTTTGGGTTGCATACTATATTTTTGTGTACATGTAACGCGTCTTTTCACTGTACATAAAAGATAATAATTGGAGCGTATGCTGTTTTGAAATGTCTTGACAGGATTAAAAATGTTTTTTGTGTCCTTTTGCTAAGCAGAAAATCAATATGTGAATTTGTAAACGTATATTTATGGATTATCGCCCATAGTGTAATCTCTGAGCGCTTTAATTCACAGCTTGTTGGTGACATCCATGGGGCATATCAAGCTTACGGATTTTGGACTTTCAAAAGTGGGCCTTATGAGCATGACAACCAACTTGTACGAGGGACATATTGAGAAAGATGCACGCGAGTTTCTTGACAAACAGGTATAAACATGAGCTACGTTGGCCAAAGGCAACCAAGAAAGTCACTTTAATAGTTTGCTGGAGTTATTTTTTTTTAATTTTAGTTATTTTTTCCAGCTTTGTTATTTTTAGGGTTTAATGGATTACACTTGTAGGCACCAATGTGTATTATTGTATGGAGCTGCTTTTAATTTTGTTATTCATCTAGCTCAAATACTTATCACCAAATGAGACGAATGTATTGAAGTGAACTGTATTTGTGTACAATTCTGCCTTAGATACTAATTGAAATTAGTAAAGTCCTAGAATCATGAATTTTTATATATATATATATATATATGTGTATGTATGTATGTATTATTTTTTTTGGACCCCAATATCGAGTGATCATTAGAGTGTGTCACCTGTCCAACATGATGGCAGGCAGCATTAAAAGGCAGATGTATGAATAACGCAACTAGGGAACACCTGTGATTCTCAGTAGAGTAGTTTTGGAGCTTGTGATTCATGGCACAATTAGAGTTGTTAAAATCCTAGTTATGGACCATTTCCCTGTTCATGCTTCATTACCTTTTGTCCACAATCCGGCTATTCTAACGTGACTTGGATGTATCTATCCAAAATATAACATGCGTGGCTATATGATTCATTTGGCTTTATTCTTTCACCATTAGTGAATTGTTCATTTTTATTTTACTTTTTATTGGTCAAGTGTAAACAGTATGTGGGCGAGAAAACCATATTTACACCAATACAGCTTAGTGTCATAGACAACTGTGTGTTTAAAATACAGGTTTTTCTAGGCGTATAAAATGTTATGAAATTTGTGAATTCACCCACCCCCTAAAATAATTGATGTTTTATTTGTTTTAACCTGCTCCGTTCAAGTGCGATCTCCCATTGCTCCGGTGTCTATACTTCCTGTAATTAAGTTGCAGAGCCTCATCCATCACATGTCAAAAAAAACCCAGAAACACATTTTTTATACTCAACGCCACAAGGCTAAAATATGATGTTATTGCAAAGACTTGTCCTTGGCAAACTCTGTGTGGGAAATATAAATTGTGGTTTCCATTGTTTTACATCAGACCAATAAGCAATTAAGAGCCTTTCGCAAGGAAAAGAAAATGCCAAATAATGTAATAAGGGAGGAAAACTTTTTCAAAGTCACCCCAAAAGGCCTGTTTGTTCATGTCCACCTATTAGTTATTCTGCCGAAAATGTAAAAGTATATTTTTGTCTTTGTCTTAGGTGTGTGGCACACCGGAATATATAGCCCCAGAAGTGATATTGCGGCAGGGTTACGGGAAACCTGTGGATTGGTGGGCAATGGGAATTATCCTCTATGAGTTTCTGGTTGGCTGTGTGCCATTCTTTGGGGATACCCCAGAAGAACTTTTTGGGCAGGTTATCAGCGGTATGTATAACTAAAGGTGTAAATTTCAGTCCATGACAACACTGAGGTTATACGTGTTTGAGGTTGCTCTGGTTGAGTGGTGTATAAGTAACCCAAGAATGTTGTTGTGTTGGTGTAAATACTGTACTTTAAATAAACTGTTTTCCGGAATATATTGATCACAAAATGATTGTGCCCATAATGGTTAAATCAGAATTTAGATTATAATATGAGATGATCTATATTTGAGATCAGGAAACCGTGCATATCTTATTAGAGGTATGCAAGGTATATCAGACCAAGAAAGACCCCAGGGCCCTGCTCTACATGGCATAAAAAGACCTAGGGGTCTTAAGCCCCAGAGCTGGTCTCTTCCCTACATCTCCAATCTGAACGCAACAACGTGCAAGACATGGAGGAGCATCTCATTTCTAAATATGTTCTACCTCTTTCTTTTCTTTAACAAAGTAACCCTGAGGGAAGATTAGTTTTTTTTTTTCCTCCTAAGTTTTGTAACATGGAGAGTCATAAAGGAGAGAACCATCTTTTTTCTTCAGGAAATCCTGATGGGAGAGGGTGATTTTATTTTTTTTATTATTTTTTTTTTTTTTAAAAGGCAGGGGTGTGAGAAATTGGATGAGCCATAATATGTTGGCGCACATAATATGTTGGATACTGGATCTGAACATTTACTATTGTAGCCCAGGCTACTATAATTTGTACAATGCATGTGTTGCTAGAATTTATTTGAAAGCTTAAATGTAAGCATGTTTATAAATAATTTCCATGTCAACGCTGGCAAATTCAGACATAGGGCTTTATATTCACAAATACACCATGGTGCCTATCACCATAGTAATGAACGCAATGGTCCAATCATCAGGGGCATTTACAGCCACAGAAAGATTAGAGTTAATGACACAAATAACTAAATTAACATTAATGCAACTAATCCCGAGGAACAAATGTTTCTCTATTATTACAAATAACGCAGAGCCAAAAAGGAAGCCACCAAAATCCACAGTTTAATGATTTCACTGAGGGTTATTACAAGGTAATGTTATTTATATAACAGCTGTTCCCCTTTCATTTAAAATTCAATAACCTTCCAGATCGGAACCTGCAGGCTGACCTGAAGTACCGTTACGCAGCTTGCGGCAAAACTAAATGATAATTAAACAAAATCCCTTATTTCCCTACCTGCTGTTCCCAGAAATTTCCCAGATGCGTTAAAAGGCTAAGGTTATGCCAACAAGCGTATGATCATCGTGGCATGTAAGACGTTGATTTTTGCCCAGCTAGTGCGGAGATGCTTTTTAAGTATAATGCCCTTGAAATTTCCAGTATGACTTAGAAAAGACAGTTCATGGAATTACTCAAAAATGCCCTTATGTAAATCGTGTGGTTTCCAAGCTGCTGCTTTAACCCTTCGAATGCAAGAGGGACCATCTGCATGTATTTTATTGCATTTCTCAACCAACTGAACATTTAAGGGTTAATGGTATGAATTGTTAAGGGAATCAACCTGTTTAATTAAGGTAACCAGCAGAGCTCTGCCCTACACTGCCTAGAAACCTCTACATATTCATGCATTCTAATTTAAATGCAATTTAACCTGATATCACAGCAAAGTATGCATGCAGATTGTGAGTTTTTCCCTAATTTAATTTCTCTTTTAGATCGATGTGCATGTTCCCCTGTTCTAAAATGTGATCCTTTTCTGTGAACTGAAATTAGGCAAATAGGAATGAAATGCATGCATCTTATTCTTCACTCCACTCAAATTTAAATACTTATTTTCTAATGAACCTACATTTATGATGTGTGTGTGTGTTTTTTTTTCTTTTCATTATTAACCTCCTCATTTCTGATTTTAACTTTTAAATGTCTGGTGTAAATAGCGCAGCAGAGCTTTCCTACTCGTAGTTCTGGCTCAGGATAACGAGATCACATTTAGAATGTTTCTGATAAAGGCAGCTTGTATACAGCCACACATTAACACTATACGATATACAGATGTCTGGAGTTATGTTATTAACCCCTTAACGTCCATTGCCGGGTCAGGCACGTCATGCAAAATGGTCACTTAACGACCTATGACGTGCCTGACACGTCATCAGACTTAAACAAGCTTAGAAAGTGATCAACGATCACTTTCTAAGCTTAAACGGTGTTGCTGTAATGCCTCGATGTCGAGGCATTCAGCAACACCGAGATCGGCATGATGGGCCATGTCTGGCCCCTCCCCGGGGCGTCAACAGCGGACGCCCGTTTTAAAAGCGTTTAGGAGGCGATCAACGATCACCTCCTAAACTTCAATGATGTCGCTGGAATGCCTCGATCAGGAGGCATCCAGCGACACCAAACACTTACCTCTTGATGGACTGCACGCAGTCTTCACCATCCGCAAGATGGCGGCGGCCCGGGAAAAAAATAAAGTTGAAAAGGTTCGCTAGACGGTCTCCAGACCCTCTAGAGAACTCTGGCTCCACTTGCAGGTTGAATACAGGTACTGCATTCAACCATACAAGTCAATGGAGCCCAGCTTTCTAATCACTATGTGATTAGTAAAATATTAAAAAAAAAAAAAAAAATTAAAAAAAAAAAAAGGAAAAAAAGAAAAAGCTTAAAAAAAACATGGTAACATTTAAAAATTATTATGCTTTAGAGGAACTATCCAGTTCCAGCAAAATGTAAAAAAAAAAAAAAAAAAAAGTCCAAAAAGAGTAAAATAAATAAAATAAAAAAATAAAGTTTATTATTATGAGCAAGTGCTAAAATTAGCGCTGTATCTTCCCAAAAATCCTGACGTGGAAAAATTTTAATAAAAGCATTTCAAATACCCAAGGGGTGTCTAATTTAAAAAAATGAATGGTTTGATGGGGTAAATTGGAGTGGCCGGGCTCAAAGATAGGGCATAGGCACAGACTGACCGAAATGGGGAAAAAAAAAAGCGCACTTCCAAAATGTGGCATTTTAACCTCAAACACCAGACAAACCCATACATGTGGGGTATGACTGAACTCGGGAGATGTTCCTGAACACATATAGGTTGTTGTTTGATAGTGACGTATACCTGGAGCTATAAATTTATACCCAAAATACAATTTGTGTGAGAAAAAAAAAAAAAAAATGCTACCACAAAGTGTGGCAAAGGCTGGTGGTAGAATCTGATGCATGGAAAGGGTTAAATACTACCATTTTAAGTACCTTGGGGTGTCTAGTTTTCAAAAATATATGGTTTTATGAGGTAAATTGTAGTGGCCAGGCTCAAAGATAGGGCATAGGCACAGACTGACCAAAATAGGGGGAAAAAAGCACACTTCCCAAATGTGGCCTTTTAACCCCAAACAGCAGTCAAACCCATGCATGGGTGGTATCACTGTACTCGAGAGATGTTGTTGAACGCATATTAGGGTGTTGTTTGATAGTGACGTATACCTGGAGCTATAAATGTATACCCAAAGTACAATTTGTGTAAAAAAAAAAAATACCAAAAAAATACTAACACAAAGTGTGGCAAAGGCTGGTGGTAGAATCTCATGCATGGAAAGGGTTAAAATACTAGCATTTGAAATACCTTGGGGTGTCTAGTTTTCAAAAATATATGATTTGATGGGGTAAATTGCATTGGCCGGCTTCAAAGATACCCGAAACGGCACATGGGGGGAAGAATTACCAGATTTGGAAAAAATGGTTTTGAAATAACAAAACGCTACCTGTACTTAATGCTCCGTAACGTGCAGAAAAAAGCAAAAAAACATAAAAATATTGGGTATTTCTAAACTCAGGACAAATAGTAGAATATATTTAGTAGGTTTTTTCATTAGCTTTTTTGGATGAGTAAAAGATTTTTTATGGGAAATTAGATAAAACAATGGTATCTGAAGAAAGCCCTTCTTGTCCTGAAAAAAACAACATATAATTTTTGTGGGTTCACTAAATGAGTGAAGAGAAAATTACATCTAAACACGAACACCGCAAAAGTGTTAAAACAGCCTCGGTCCCAATGGTACAAAAGGTAAAACACAGCCTGGTCCTTAAGGGGTTAATGTTAACTGGATAGAAAACAAAAGAAGCCGTATAAAAATGTATTAATCCGGCAGCACACCATCTCGGGCAATTGCTGCAAAATTAAGCAGGTTGTTATCCTGTATTTAAAAGGAAATGCGTGCATGGGACAAGAACATAGCATGACCCCTGTATAAGTTAATGGTAAGGCAGTTCCCTAAATAAGAAGTACATTTTTTTGCGTCAGGACATAAAAAAGTCATTGCAGAACTGTAAGAGATGGGGAAAAAACAAGTTAATGGAATGGGAGATTTCAGCTATGAAGACAGGCTCCCCGAAAAATTACCTTGTTTACTTTAAAGAAAAGACACACACACACACACACACACACACACACACATATATATACATACTCACATATATATATATAACTCACATATATATATATATATATATATATGTGTATGTATGTGTGTGTGTGTGTGTGTGCGTGTGTATGTGTGTGTCTTTTCTTTAAAGTAAACAAGGTAATTTTTCGGGGAGCCTGTCTTCATAGCTGAAATCTCCCATTCCATTAACTTGTTTTTTCCCCATCTCTTACAGTTCTGCAACTGTAATATATATATATATATATATATATATATATATATATATATATATATATATATATATATATATACACACACATACACACACACACACACACACACACACACACGAGATCTGTGCAGACAGAGCATTATTTTCCTTCAGCTTGACCTCATGGTCACCAATGGGTTTGCTTGTAACCAGGCCACTACGGTGGAAATTAAATATGCCTTATTACTCCTAGTCATAAATATCTTGATCGGTGTTGGTCCATGTGTAAGAATACTGATTATTTATGCATACGTATTTATGATCTTGACCACTAATCTACGGGGAGGTGTCTGGTAAACAAGTTTTGCAATACTGGAAGTAGATGCATAGATTAAAGAGATGAAGAGTTTTGTTTGGCCTCCTGCTTCCTTTATGTGTTCTCTGATTCATATAGCGTTGATAAATTATTTCATAATGTAGCAGTACATTTGCATGCGAGAAATGCATACTTCTGCCATATTGCATGTAACTCTGCTACCACGATACTATCTAGATTACTTTTATACAGCTCGTAGTCTTAGTGGTGATAAACAAATTGTATCTGTGGTCTTCATATTGATTTATATCCATGCTTAGTAAAAGTTCCAAAGAACAATCTATGCTATCGGAGCCCCACTAAACAACTGTTCATAGGCTTTTACGTAGTTTCTATATACTCCAGAAGTAAAACTGGTTTCTTTTCAATGGTGATTTTGGGTTATGGTTAATTGTGGTGATGTATTATTGCGTTTTCTTCATATAATTATCCTTTTGTCTCTGTAGATGAAATCAATTGGCCAGAAAAGGAAGATGCTCCGCCAACTGATGCTCAGGATCTAATATCTTTATTGCTCAGGCAAAACCCTATGGAAAGACTGGGAACAGGTAATGTGCATCATTTATTGATTTATAGCTCACAACACTGTACAATGGGACAAATACGTAGAAGCAAAAAATTCTACTTTTGCGAAGGCAAAAGCATGAAGAAAGCTGTCATTCCACCTACATTACTGAAATACTATGTAAATCACTGTATGATTATCTCAATTACCCACGTTATTGGCTTGACACAAGGTGAAAGGGTAAAACTAAAAAGTTTGCTCCGCAAACTTTGCCCTACGTTATGCAATACAGTATGCCTATTACAAATTGTAAGAAATTGGAGAAAAGTGGTACCCGTTTTTTATCATCTTGTTCATTGAATGCACCCCCCATGCCCTGTAGTTTTCTTTAATAAAACTACACCAAAGAAATAGACAAAGAAATAGACACGATCGGTCTTTAAATATCATTAATGTTTTACCGGCCTGCTGGTTTCGTTTGTGAAGTGAGTGTTTTTTTCATATATAAAGTTAACAGCCATGTTTAGCTGTTTTTGCCTCCTAAAAGGTTGTTGTAATAAATGGCATAAGTGGCATAACTGGTATTAGAGTTTACCGAATTACCCTGGAAGGGATGGAGTGCTGCCCCGATTGGTCCCATTATGCTGGTTCGGTCCCATATCTGCTCCTTTATTTACTAAGCTCATAGTAGTCAGCAGTGCCTACAAGCATAAGTGCAGAAAAGTTACTTCAGGCCCAGCAAAAGAATAAGATCTTTCAACCCAGATGACTGCATTTAAGGTATATTAACATATGCTGAGTTGTCTAAATTTTAAGATAGATTGCGAGCCCGTAGATCCACCGATGTTAGCCAATGTGCATTTAGAAGCTGCTCAACTTTTCTAGTTCCCAGCTCACTGTGACACCGCTCTGTATCTTTGCCCCTTTCATTAAGTATCTGCAACAGGTCTGTAAAAATATCGGTCAGACCCAGACATGGATGCCCCTAAACATGACCTGCTAGATAGACTCAAGAGACGCTGATTTATGGTTTGTCCTTTTGCCCTTGCTCTTTTGTTGCAAGGTAATGACAGGTGTTGTCTCACAGGATTTAGACTTCACCGTATTTGCCATCAACGTGTTTTGTTTCCCTCCCTCCTGTCCACGTAGCTGAAAACCATCGCTTGTAAGAAGCTCCTTACAATCTTTTCATGATGCTGATCCAATTTCCACCTATATCAGACACTTCACTTTTCCACTTTACACAGGGGTTTTAAATTCTCTATAGTTCCAAATAATGGTAATATGTTGAATAGAATGCCCTTATACTGTAACCAAAAAAAGACTATTGCACCCCTGTGTTTACAGCGGTTTTGGCTGCCATTACGCATATGCTTAGGCGTTGTCACTTGCATATTCCCAGATAAATAAAACGCGTTTCGGATTATAAAATACGTATCGAAAGTTACATATAAAACACGTGCCTGGCCTCTTTAGACAAACCATTATGTGACAATGTTTAGAGCTGCTGCTGTTGTCCCCGTTTTTCGCCATTACCTCCAGATATCAGCCCTTTTTGTTGTAGCCAGTTATTTTTTAGTAGGTAATAATCATTTGGCCCATCTTTTTGCCTATTTTCCTGGAGATAAATAGACTCAAACCTTAACCAGTCCTTGATTTGGTCTTAGATTCCGGGTGGCTTCATGTCTATCCCATATTCCCATAAATTACCTTACTGGAACTTGAAAAGCATTTGTATAATGGCAGCAGGAATAGCACATATTCGGTTATTAAAAATAGCGCTTTCTTGCTTTCCAATCAGTGCCCCCAACACATCAAAGATATCTTGTTAATGTTGACCCTTTTTGTTCTTCTCTATTTCAGGTGGTGCGTATGAAGTAAAACAGCACCCCTTTTTTTGTGCCTTAGACTGGAACAGTTTATTAAGACAAAAGGCAGAGTTCATTCCACAGCTGGAGTCCGAGGACGACACTAGCTATTTTGACAGTAAGTCCAATCGTATATACATGAAACCATTATTTGTTTTTGTGCATTATCGATGGGAATATAATCCCAGGGGCCTTATTATTAATGATTACCGCTATTGATGTTTTGCAGCACGTTCTGAGAAGTACCATCATATGGAAACCGAAGAGGAAGATGATACAAATGATGAAGATTTCAGCATGGAAATCAGACAGTTTTCTTCTTCTTCCCACAGATTTTCAAAAGTACGTGAAGTATAAAGTCTACCAACTATGGCAGAGTACAGGCTTGTGGAACTTCTGTAGTAACTTCACTAGAGATTGTTTGTTTCTTCTTCTCAGTTAATTGTGCTTAACCTATCACTTACCTTATTGCCAGGATCATATATATATATATATATATATATATATATATATATATATATATATATAATTTTTAACGAAATAATTTTTTAATTAATCTAGGTATTTAGTAGCATTGACCAATTAATGCAAAGCAAAGTAGAAGAAAAGGACAATGTCTCGGAGAAATCAAGTAACCTCAATTTACCACCTGTGGAATCCTTAAGCTGGAGTTCTGAGTATTCAGAAATGTGAGTATAGGCGCCTTAGAGGGAGCACTGTCTGCCCCTTACATTTCACTGCACTCAATGCACTCAGCTGCGTAACTGGACAGGTCACCTCATCGGAAAGAAATATCAAGCAATTGTGTGTACTTTTTATATTGTTAAATAACTACTGCAGCTATTTAATGGCATTTAAAAACACCCCAAAGTACAACTCTGGAATAAGCAGGAGTCTCAAGTTATTTATTGCACATAAACTAGTCAGAATCTCCCGTAATGCTACAAATAATGTAGGTAGATGATCGTAATGCCCCCCCGTGAATATCTCAACTGCGTGATGTATTAATAACTCTTATTTAACAGGCAGCAACTGTCTATATCAACATCTTCTGACACGGAAAGTCGCGCTGATCGGCACAATAGCCTGCTACCCAAATTTGCCATTTCTTCAGATAGAGAACACGAAGACCTTGGTGAATCCCAACAAAATCCAGATAAGCCTGCTCTAGTATCTGTGGACTCCCTGCAAGAGGATCCAGATGCTACTACTCCAGTCAGCATTAGTAGTTCTACGGTGTCAGGTAGGTTTTTACCACAAGTGATCTGGATTTACGTTAATTGTTGGCTTTAACTTTGTGTTTCAACCAGGACATCATTAACTTCTAACAGATTGTCATGATGACAGTGATCACTAGCATTACCGGTGGGAATCTATATTTATTGGGCTGTCAATTAACATATTAATAATGGCAACAGACCTCTTTATTTACTAAACACTTTAGAAGCTTCTCTTTTGATGTCAATGAGTATCTCTCCTTCTTCCTCGGACATTTCTCTTTTTGTAGGAGCTCGGCCAGACCAGATGAAGTGCTGCCCTGCAGTATGGATGATGTATAACGGACTGATTCCCTTTCATACATACATCCCACATACTGCAGAGCAGCTCTTTACCTGTGCTGTTCATCAATATGAAAAAGCATACATGGCCGATGAGACAGACATTGACGGTGGTAATGCTGGCGCTATATACACTCGTATAATATAATGTCTGACTCATGGGGTCTACTTTAGAGCATAACTCCCATCACCACCCCCTCTCTCTCTGACTGTCTCCCTACTTTTCTTCTGTCACCGTCATGTTTCCTCCTTGCTCTCCTCCTCTTGGCTCTTCCTCTTGGCTCTTCTTATTCTGTGTCCTTCTGGTGCGCTGGATGCGACTTCAGTGTCGTGTGAAGACATATGACATCAAATCCCGATGCACAGCATCAGTTTTCTGTCCGCACGGCAAAGGAGCCGGGTCGGAGGTCTGCATTCACAGACCTCCCGCTCCCTTGCCTGATTTTAAGTCGGTTAGAAGGAGAGCTTTGATCTCCCCAACCGAGCCTTCTTCTGTAGAGGCGGACAAATATAATCTATCTCTGTAGGGGTGCGCACCCGATGCCGGTCTGGTGGCATCCCCCTGATGAGTGGCACCTGGGGTGGACCCTCTCCCACACCCCCTCTTAGTACGGTACTGGTTTGCTGGGTATCGGTGTATCGCAGTGTTCTTCTGCCATGGCCATCTTTATTCTCATGTGGCCCTCGTCAAACCTTTGATATTGGGCATGATAAATCTATGATAAATAAATATGCATTTGGCATACATGCCTATATGCTCACATAAAGCATTCATTTCTGGGTTTTCTGTGCGTTTTTCTTTCCCTTTGTAATGATTGCAAAATCAATTGTAAAAAATACATAATGTTTTGTATATTCTGTATGGTATTCCTTTAATCATGTAAGGGGTAGGTTCCTTTTCTCTTGCACATGATTTGAGATGGTTACCTTTCTTTTTAGCTCCTTTTTACACTGTAATGTTTGCATTATAAAATGTTTTGTGAATACATTGATTTATTATGTCTTAAAAGACTGGTAATACAATGTTATAATCTGTATATTTAATCCAGGCTGGTCACATGGTGCCATACATTGTAATGTCCCTCTAAATGTGTTCCAAAGATTTTTGCACGTATCTCTGAGTTAAGTAGAACTACAGAGACTTTATTATGTTCTTGATCGCTCCATCCGGCTCACTCGACTGCCCTCCCCTCTGGATTTGAAGAACGGAACAGATATATTCTTTCAAACTGCAGTTGTTTTAATATTTCTGTTCTTTCTTCCTTGTACAGTGAGTAGTTTCTCAGAGCACTTAGATCAGATAAATGGAAGAAGCGAGAGTGTGGACAGTACAGATAATTCCTCAAAGCCCTCCGATGAAACAACGTCTCATACGGTTCATCAGCGATTAGAAAGCACAGAGAAACAGAAACTGTCTGGAAAAGTCACTAAGTCCATCTCTGCTAGCGCTCTCTCCCTTATGATCCCTGGAGGTAGAAATAAAATATTGCGCATGATGTTTGAATGACCTTGCATGACCTTCTTACCATTTGCAAATCATCAGCATAAACTCCATGCACTTTAAGTGCAATTTCATTTTAAAACTTCTGCATCGGGCGATCTGTGCTTTCAGAATTCAGAGTAACTGCAGACAGGAATAAAACTGCTAAGCCTTGTTTATATCTGTATACGTGACCATAGTGGATGGGTTTGCGCTGTTTTTGTCATCTTACAGTGTGGCCCTCTCTGTGCGAACAAAAAAACTACAGGGGTCCTTGAGCAAATTAAGGGTTACAAAAATGCCACCTCGGACTCATAAACGTTTCTTATTTTCCTTGATTTGGGTGGGGGTTTCACTATTTTCCCCACTTTAAAAGTATGCACAAGTCTGCGAGTGAAAATATAAACTGAAGTGGTGCCATGCGATCCAGTATGCAGCCCTTAATTCTGGGTCAAGACGAACCTCCAGGCACGTTGATTTAGTACACATAAGAATTAAACATGGGCAAACACCCGCACAAATATGTCTGACATGACGGGGGAGTGAAGGAATATAGATATAAAATATTTTTTTTTAGCATAATTTGTCAATTCTATTGTTTTGCCCACAATATTAATGTTGGTATGTGGAAATGCTCATATGCACCAACTATTGAGCACATGTGGCTCTTGGGGCATAAGCTGCTTCGGCAAATGTAAAACTTTTTGCATTGTGTTACAATTGTGTTACTTTCACACAACTGTACCGTAGGGGCCCAGAGCTTTGCTTGCCATAATGCTCATTAATATTAGTATGGCTCGCCACATTTCCATTGGTAACCCAAATGTACGATGGCGGAGCTCCCTGTAACTTGTTTTGTTGATTTTTTTACATTTGCATCCAAGTTGTTCTAGACACTTACTAAAATGTAATACTTTGCCAAAGCCGCCTGTATAATGAGCCTGGGCACCTGCTTTTGCTACCATTAGCACAGTTGGCCTCTAGTGTTTTTACAGCTGGAAGACAGTAGGTGCCTCACCTGTATTCAGAAGAACATCTATATGCAGAGTCAAATGATCCAATTAACTAATAATGTTATGAGGTATGGATAATGGAATACCGCTCTCTTTCTGTAAAAAAAAATTTAAAATAAATAAAAGCAAAAAATAAGCAAGAGACATCAGAAAGCTCATGGCTGGTCTTCTCTACTTCTTGATATATCTTGAAATCATCTTAAGTCAGCCGGTTATAATTCTGCAGCTTTGCCTTTTTATCTAAATGGAAAACCCTGCAGTGGTCACAGGTGTGACTGTGGTTTGTACTCTTCATTGCGTTTTGAATATGTTTTGCATGACGTTATTTTTCGCATTCATTCAGCACACATGACATTGCTTGCTTCTGGTTTTCTACCCATCTGCCTCTTTTACAAACTAATATTAACTGAAACAATAGCAATGTTACATGATGTTATAACAGATACTTTATAGAGACATCTTTTCTTGCAGATGTGTACAGCGTATCTCCACTGGGAAGCCCCATATCTCCACTCTCCATGTCTTCAGACCCTTCCTCAAGAGATTCCTCTCCTAGTCGCGACTCCTCCATCTCTTCTTTTACTCCAAAACAGCCAATCGTTATTCAGAGTTCTGGGAAGAAGTTTGGATTCACTCTTCAAGCCATTCGAGTGTTTGTTGGCGACAGTGATGTCTACACAGTTCATCATATTGTCTGGGTTAGTTACACTATTTCTCAGTGGACTTTATTCTGAACAGTATAATGCATTTTATATGGAATGAGTAAATAGAATGGCTTTGACACAAGGAAGGCATTCATTAGTGTGGGTTACCTGGCGCTCCTCTCTTCTGGGTGAGTAACATTGGCCATTCCCACTCCCAGTTGACAAACCTCACTCCTCTGCCTGAGAAAGAAGGAACTGACCTGGAGACCTGCATCAAACGCAGAGTGTTCCTAGGTATGCACCGAACTCTGGGGTACAATGGAGCCTAGAAATTCGACCAAAAACAAGATACTGATGTTTGAAAAACAAGATTGGAACAATTATTGATTGATGTGCCCAGTTTGTGACCAAACTTGATTTTTTGGCCTTAAAGAATCAAAGGACTATGTTGAAGCTGTGCTGCTTTGAGATAAGATGAAGTGTTTACATTGAAATAGTAGACACCCACGTTTAGAGATTAAATGTTTGAGAAGTGTGAATTGGCTAAATGTAGCCACATCATCAGTTTTTTGAAAACTGATATTGTTTTTCTTTACCTTAGAATGTTGAAGAAGGGAGCCCTGCCTATCAAGCAGGTCTTAAGGCTGGGGACCTTATTACGCACATAAATGGCGAGCCAGTCCATGGACTTGTACACACTGAGGTCATAGAACTACTTCTGAAGGTAACTTATTAAAGTAGCTACAACTTTTGTCACTTATTCTTTTATTCCTTGTAAGAAAAAGAAAATTGTTGGCTATTAAGCTTTGTGTCTTACATGCTATATAGTTGTAAAAACATGATCAGCTGTAATGTGAAAATGACTTTAATAATGTAAGAATATCATCTCATAATCTTGTTTTCAATTTTTGTTTGTTTGTAGAGTGGTCGCAGGGTAGCTATCACTACAACTGCCTTTGAGAATACTTCAATCAAAACAGGGCCTGCAAGAAGAAATAGTTACAAAAGCCGAATGGTTAGACGCAGTAAGAAAACCAAGAAGAAGGAGAATATGGAAAGGTCAGTTACAGCTATTTATTTTCTGTTTAAAGAAGTAATATCTGTACATTACACATGTCTGTTAAAACCGAATCAAGTTTTATTGCTTTTATTTCTGCTTTGTGGTACTTCATAAAACTCAAATTCAATTATGATGCAGTTTCAAAATAACAATATTGTGTTTGCTAGATAAAGAACTACTTATCTGAAAAAATATATATATATATCAATATTTTAAACACAGATTTAAAGTATTACTGTTATAGAATGAAATGTTTGTGTGCTATATATCAAAATATCAATATTTTAAAAACAGATTTCAAGTATTAATTTTATAGAATGAAATGTTTGTGTGCTATATTTTCTACGCTTTTGAGGCCCCAAAAGTGTTTGATATCTGAAACAGGGAAGCATTGCTTTGACTCTACCATTGTTTTATAAATGTTTAGTATCAAATCACTGGCTGTTAGTTAACGTACACACAAATATTTCCTAAAGACATTTACAGAAATATTTGTATTTCACTAGATAGTAGCAAGAAGGAGTGTTGGCTTTAAAAGTAAGATTGCTCGCACTCTGTGCATGCAACTGGAACAAATGCTGCGTGGCAGGTGGTGATTGGGGCACTTACCTTTTGCCCTGGGGTGGGGGTGTTGGTGATTAGGTAAAGCTGTCAGCCCTGCCCTTTTACCAAGCACATGAAAATGAGGGAGTGCATGTAATAGTCGGTTAGGGAATAAAAAGTGGCAAACTTTATGTCCTTAAGTCTTATATCTCTGCCTAAAATGTCCATGCTTCTTTGCACTTTAGTGAGATTAAAGCTGGATTGTTTTGAGACCTGAGTTTTATTATGGTGGCTGTATCGTGGAAGGCTTCTATCACTTTTTTGCTCACCATAAATATATTTAATATGTGCCTAGCAAACATCTAGGAAACAAGAAGGCTCAACACTCCAAAACAATTGTTATAGTTTTTATATAACAATATAATCATAATAAATGTTATATACCACCTGTATCTGGTGGAAAACCACTTTCACCCAAGAGATATGTAGGGGGATGATTGGTGAGGCTCACGGGTACAATTTAATAATTGAATATAGTTCCATTCTATTAATTGTTGTTAGAAGTCCCTATATATTGTTATACTGATTGTTTACATTTTCATTTCTTCTGCATCTTCAGGAGGAGGTCTTTCTTTAAAAAGCTAGCAAAGCAGCCATCTCCTCTCCTTCACACAAGCAGAAGTTTTTCCAGCCTAAACCGATCACTCTCCTCTGGGGAAAGTTTGCCTGCATCTCCAACACATAGTTTGTCTCCAAGATCTCCTACTCCAAGTTGCCGCTCCACCCCAGATTTCCCTTCTGGTAAGTTGCTTTTGAAAGCAAACACAAAATCAGTTAACTGGATCAGCAGGTACTAATGCTTGGAAAGATTGAACGTGATGCTCTTCCTAAGTCTTCTTTTGCAAGTTGTGTTGTATTTTAAATAAAGGTTATCTTTGGATATATGGACATTGTTACTAACAATTGGTAAAGTAGTTAAACCGTACCCATTGAACACCCAGGTATGCTCAGATAAAAACATGAACAGATTAGACATGTACACAACTCCACCAGTGCTGCATAATGTGATTTGTTTGGCTGCAAATTAATTCTTTAGAATAATGTATTGTAGTTTCATACATATCAACATTTCATTTTTATTATTTCTTCTCCTCCTTCTTTAGGAACAAACTCTTCACAGAGCAGCTCTCCAAGTTCTAGTGCACCAAACTCCCCAGCGGGTTCTGGCCATATACGACCAAGCACTCTTCATGGCTTAGGTCCAAAGATTGGAGGACAAAGATACAGGTCTGGACGACGTAAATCTGCTGGTAGCATACCACTCTCACCATTAGCCAGGACGCCGTCACCAACACCACAGCCGCCATCTCCCAAGCGATCGCCATCACCTCTATCTGGGCATGCAGCGGGAAATTCGAAAGCAACCCCAAATTTCCCTGCGAAAACACACTCTCCTCCAACCATTGTACGGCATGTTGTTCGACCTAAAAGTGCCGAGCCCCCTAGGTCTCCGTTGTTAAAGAGAGTCCAGTCAGAGGAAAAACTGTCACCATCATATTGCTGTGAAAAAAAGCATTTATGTCCCCGCAAGCACAATCTTGAAATAACAAAGGAAGAAGCACACAAGCAACCCTCTCAAAGAGATATATCTTTGCAAAGCCTAGAAGTGAATACTTGTGATGCCCCTTCATCGACACGAGTTAGGCCTGTAGAACAAGGCTGTCTGAAGCGGCCAGTGTCAAGAAAGGTAGGCAGGCAAGAGTCTTTAGATGAATTAGATAAAGAAAAACTAATGGCCAAGATAGCCATAAAGAAAAAAGACCCTGCTTTGAAACAAAGCATAATGCATGATTTACGTACTGAGCTTGGGAATCAGGCCACGTTAGGAGTGCAGAACAAGGAAGAAAGAGGACCCCAGAATAAGAGATCAAATCAATCGGATAATAAACTTACTCCCAATGAGAGTCAATCTGGAAGTATTACATTTAAAGACACACACTCCAAAGGTATGGGTCCTTGGTCTAATGGTGCCAGACTTCCATCCGATTCCCACTTGTGCCATGGGTCTCAGCCTGTCGAAACTGCGCTTGTTTCATACGAATTAAAGAAAAATCCATCTGCTTGCACTCTTCTTGAAAGGCTTCCTCATTCACCAGATAGAATATTAAAGGATGAGACTCCAGATAAATCAACCAATGGTGATCTTCTTAGAAAGAAAATATCATTTGATGAAAAGGATGGCAGTCTTAGCGCTGTACTACAGCTGAAGCCTTCATACTTACACAGCGATTCTGTGAGTTCATTTGATAACAGAACTTCTATGGCTGCTGTTCAGAGTACGTCACTTTCCTTTACATCACTAAAAGCCACTACCAATAGATTAGAGAACAATGCCGATAAACCTCTGGTCATACCCTCTGAAGCATCTGTCCGAAAAAGCCCTTCTGAATATAAGTTGGAAACTAGATCTGTTTCTTCTTTGAAACCAATTGAAGGAACATTAGATATAGCATTATTGTCAGGACCAAAAGTTTCAAAAACAGAGTCTGATGGTATATTGTTAGACAAACAATGTTACAATAAAACATCTAAAACTGAGCAGTCAATATTTAATTCAAAGCTTGAAACTGTATACAAATCAGCCAATATAAGCACATTAATACCTGAGACAAGCTCTAAATGCTTAAGCCAGCATCCTGCACACCAGGGACCCATTAAAGAGAATCCTAAAGAATCTGTACAGTCCAAACGTAATGTCACAGAGATGTCTGAAAATAAGGAAATAGTTGTTTCAGTGGCAAGCTCTGGTGAGTTTAGAGGCAACCACATTTTGGAGGCAGCTCGTTCGACAGTTAGGTGTCCAGAGGTAGAATTATTGCCTGCTTTTATGAAAGGTAATAGACAAGAAATGAGAAATCAGGACTTGTCCTCAGTCAAGTGCTCATTGGAGCAAAAATTTGCTAACTCGGACTCTGAAAAAACGAATTCATCCAGAGAATCCTCGGGGAATGCAGTCAGAAATGCCTTGACAAAATCCAGTAACTCAGACCAAGGCATATCTGCACTAGGCAAGTTGGGAGATCTAAAAAATTCAGCAGGGACACGGACAGATCTTACCCAAAATGTAAACAAATTGAAGGCTACAACAGATTCATCCAGTCATTCTGAGAATGTACACAACAAAATAACATCCAATATGCAACCTACTTCTCCCCATATTAGGAACAGCCAAAGTGAAAAGCCGCAAGAAAGTACAATCCTACAAAACAGTATTTCATATGCAACAAAGAATAAGGAAGTATCGCTTCCAGTTACTAAGGCACAAAGCTGTGGTGGGACACCACAGTCTGTCTCTACCGGTATTTGCTCTGGAGAGGGTAACCATGTACAAGTAAAATCCCCTCTGCCTGTAAAACATCAGTCCGCTCGCATGCATTTGGATGACTGCCTCAATAAATCGAAAGATGGAGTTGATTATAAATCTAGTTCCTTTAGAACAACACAGCCTGAAAGACCTAGTTTTCTTCAAAGTCAGTGTGTCAGCTTGACAAAGAAAGAAGTGGTTATGCAGAAATCACCTTGTACCGATAAAATGAGCAGTGGTCCCAGCACCGATTCCCTGTCCCAGGTTAAAGAGACTGTTAAAACAGAAAAGAATTCCATTGCGTCTGCTCCTAAAGGAAGTACAAAGAGCACCTTGGCTGGAACCGCATCTGAATTTCAATTGAATGGAAACCAGTCATCAAACCCGGAGGCTCCAGTATGTTCTAACCCTGTTAATCTCAATGAATGCTCTGCAAAGACTCACTTAAGAGAAAAAACAAGCCTCCATCCTAAGCTTACTCGAGCAACAGCAGGCAAAAGCTGTGTTCAGAGCAGACCATCTCTAGATGGGTCGGAACTTGGACTTTCGGCTAAAGATAAGTCACAAAATAAATGCACCGAAGCACTTTATGTCCCAGGTGACAAAAGAGAAACTAAGTTTGGATGCAATGTTACAAAAAGGGAAGTGACTTTTGAAAAGCCCAAACCTGCTAGCTCTCCAAACTTAATAGGGAAAGAATCAGAGGTTAAGAAGGTGTCCTGCGATGCAGAGAGTGTTGCTGCTTTGCCTGTAACTACCATTGTACCTCAAACTGATGGGTCCTTGGTGAAAGTGCATTCATCTGAATGTTCGGTAAGCACTTGTAAGGAAAAAAACGAACAACCTGCTAGTGTGAATGTTGCAAATTCCAAGGCTAAAAAAGAATTGTCTAGTAAAAGTCATGCCTTATCAAAGGAAGATAACTTACCTTCTAAATCTGTTTCTGAAAAGCACCCATGCCTCGTTACACACACTGTAAATGCAGTCATTAATCGGAGGGATCCTCCCCTCTCTCCCAGTAAGAAAACTGCAACCAAAAATTTGCCCAAATCACCAGCGTCGATTGAGAATTCCTGTGCACTTTCCTCTGACAAAGACATTAAAGGACAAAAACGGGGCAAGGAAGCATCACAGAGTAACCCCAACCAAAAGACTGCATGACCGGCCAACATCTTCAAGACCTCTTTACTGTAGTAGCTGCTAGCCTCGGAATACTTTCAGAAACCAGCACTGTGTCGTGTATTCCATGCAACGTTCCATGTGGTGGGGTCAAAAATGATGTAACACAATTCTCCCCCTGTTTTCTGTCTGCTTTGGGTAAATTGTTCTGGTGTATAAGTCGGAGGACTGGAAGGGCTATGGGAAAATGGTCTGTGTAAAATATCAATGTTGCATATTGTGATGAATGTAGAATATACAGTTTGCTGCTGAATTTCACTCTTTTCGTTTTCTGAAGCTAAAAATGCATCTCTAAAACTCAAAGAAAATTGACAATACCATATTTACTTTAAATTAGCTCGTATTTTTGAATGGTGGCGCTTAGGATGGAAATTAAAATGCAAATGAACCTGAACCGTAGTCATGCTGTAGAATTGATTGAAAAATAACACATTTTGGAAGAATACCCAGCATGCTCTGCTACCCTGTGCTTATATTTAATTCATTACAGATTCTATATGGCATACTGGAAATTGCTAATGAACAATACTTATATCTGTTCCTGAATGCAAGTGTCCCTACTGTTTTGGTAAAAAAAATTCTAGAAATAATGCTTGTTTACCAATGAGCTTACACCTATTGGTGAGTATGAAAACTTACTGAAAGCCGAACAGAATAAATCATTTCTTACTACACCCTGCTCCCACTGAGCATTAAAACAGCCTCTTCACCAAGTTCTTCAAGTCAATAGATGTTTCTTGAGAAACGTACCTCCTCCTGTACTGTTACAATACGGCCCACAAACATTGAAGCACTATTGGCATGTTGTAGAATAAATGTAACTGCATTAAGTTTCATGATTAGTTTGGAACACCGATAACAAAGACTACAGAGTTTTGTATTCAAGATTTAAAAATAAAACACACGCACACCTAAGCCAATGAATTAACCTGTGTTCAAGCAGGCACATTTTGGAATCCTGTTCTTTGAAGCTTCCTGTAGGACTAATTGTCACAATGTTTGCCCAAACTAACTTAAAACTGAGCCTGGAAAAAATATTCAATGTAAAATTGCTTTGCTTTGTGGTCCTGGGTTTACTGGATGCTGTTTTTTTTTTGTTAAGCAAAGTTTCATTGGTATATAAAAACAAGCATTATTTTTGAGGTTTAATGTCTAACCTATATAACTGTAAAAAGAGAATTATTCCAGGGCTTGATTTCAATATGTGTGATTAAAAGCATAAATCCTCTGAGCGCCAGAAAGTGTGTCCAGCCTGTTACAAAGCAATGCACTCCATACATTTCTGGAAATATTTTATGTATTATAATTAAAATATAGAAGTGATCTTTTCCTGTGTATGCATATAGCAATCATTCTGGAGCTTTTTTTCTTTTAAGAAAAATAGTTTTGTGTGTAGTGAAGCCTCATTTACATTTGAATTCTAATGGCATTTGTTAAAAAGGGATCGTATATGTCCAAGCAGAACAGAAAAAAATACAGATCCCATATAGGATGCTTCATCCATAGAAGAGTGTATTGGCTACCCTGGGAGAGATGAATGTTTAAACTCCCTGATATCACTATACTGTACGAAGTTAGCTTATCGTGGAAGAAGGGCTCAGCTGACCCTACGCTTTGATAGCAACTTCCCTGCAAGCCACCAGCGTAGTAAGTGTACCGAGTGTTTGGATGTATTGGTTTGGTTTAGTTTCTAGAGAGAGAAGAGTGTTTCTCAGACAAACGATCAACATAAAGGTTAGCCGTACAATTTAACGTCAGAATTGGTATTTTCAAAGGAGCAGTGACGCTCGCTAATGTACATATCCTACACAATACGAGTGCACTACATACCATCAAATCCAAGGTACAGTTTAAACCTATAAGTGCCAGAGGGGCGAGTAACACATTAACATATGCACAGCATACCCCTCTCACTGTGAAAATATGAAATAATTTCTCTCTGTTTTGGGGCCTTTTAACCAACTGGTGCACACTTGACTGTTCCAGAGGATACACAATACAATTCACATTTTTTTTTTCTTTTCTTTTAAACATTGCAGGGTTTACAGTTATCTGCTTAACCAAATAGTAATTCACTTGGCTGTCATGCGATCCAGGAGAGCTTAATTGCCAGCCTTTTGGGTTTTTCTGTTTAATTCATGGTTTACAATCATACATGTTATAAACATCTTGTGTTTCACCCATGTCACTGGCTGTAATGCATTAAAGTCTTAAAGTACCTAATGTGTTCATGTATTACTTGTTTGTTAGTGTTAACTTTAATACTACTGTGCAAAAAAAAAAAGTTGCCTTTGTGTACTGTTAAGTCTCTTCTATGTACTTATGTGCTTCTTTTCTAGTATTTTCTGCTGTAGAAATACCAGCTTTGTATCTGTGCAATAAAGTGTTTGCTGTCATAACTTTTTATAAAACAAAATACACAAAAAGCAAAAATTTCTGAATGTTGTGTTGTATATTGGGACAAGTATTTATACACATGAAGCTGAAAAGCCTAACACTGAAATAAAAAATCGGCATGAATGTTGATGGTTGTTGTGTGTCTATTTATTGTGCTCACCCAAATACGAGAGAGAGCGCGGTTAAATCGGTTGGTCACCATAGCATTCGGTGTATGGAATATATAGAATATTCAACACAATATGATGAGGAAAACAGCTTCTTGATCCAAGGAGAGATCTGACTGCCATTCTGGGGTCAATAAGGATATTTTTCCCCTAGTTTGTACAAAATTGGAAAGAGCCAAACTGGGTTGTGTTGCCTTCTTTTGGATCAACAGCAAGAAATAAACGGATATGGGAAAGGCAGAACTTGATGGACGCATGTCTTTTTTTTAAGCCTATCTAACTATGTTACTATTTATGTGAGAGACAAGGTGTAATCAGTGATGCCAGCATCATAGGGACAGTGAGAGTGCGAGTTGAGTGCTTCCAGTGGTTGTGCTTGTGCACTGCTCATGGATGCGAAGAGCAGCTTGCCTATTCACAAGAAGTTGAGTTGGGTATTGCAAATCTTTCATTAAAATGTCCTGTCGTGGTGCTAAGGTGTGGTTGCTGGTGATACTCTTCTGGTAACTTGGAAGCTTACCTTACAAAATAAAGTACTGTTTCCGTCAATAGCATTGCTAAGTCTCATGACGTAATTGAGACAGCTTTGGCCTAGAGTACCGCAGTCTTGGATTACTTCCCATTACCTGCTTCACCGGGAGACTGGGCAAAACAGGAATAAGTGATAGAGACTATTCAGACTGGGGCTCTGCTCAACTAGTCTAGTGGAGTTTCGCTTTTTAACTTACTATATATTGTGGGTCTTTTACCAGTGTTATAGTATTCTTCACCATACAGGGATTGTTCTCCTCCTGAAGCAATGTGGCTTCATGTGTAGTCGTCCTTTATAGGTGCTGTTCCACATAGATGTTTCCCCCCCCCCCCTAGCTTTCCTAGCATCTGAAACATTTATTTATTTATTTATTTGACACACTATTTGCCGTATTTCCTTGTTGAAAATATTTCAGCAGGGCCTCTGATCCTGTCACTCTGCACTCCTCTGACTGCCCATCTCTGGCATTGCAGAAGCAACATTACCTTTAAGGTTGTAACATTTTAAAGGGACCTCATAACCATCACACCTATCACACAAAACACCTCACTCCATCACACATCGTAACTCTCCATAAGCGGCCATCATTGTGTATTTGTATGTCCATAAGCATGAAAGCGCAGGTGGGGGTGGCTGTAAGCGGTCAGCCTGGCTTTATGTAATACAGGAGCGCTTTGAAAAAAATAACAGGACTCTGTTCATAGGCAACTTTTGTATTTTAATAAACTTGTAAGCGCAGAAGTGAGACGGAGCGTTAAGGAGGAAAATAATTTTTTCTCCAATTCTCTTCACACGATGCAGCATTTATCCGGGGATATTTTAAGTGGCCCCCTAAGTGGAACAGCACCTGTAACGCCTGAGATGCTTTTTCCCTCTCTTTGCTTGGAAAGTGGTACTTGGTGAACTACACATTAATTTTTTCCTTTTGTTTTTCTGTTGTATCCAAAATATATTAACATAGGAATAACAATATAACTCTCAATAGTATAATATCACTGTGTTATAACCAATAGAGAATAGAAAATAAATGTGGCAGTATTTATTTTTTAAAGTTATGTATATGTTTCTTTATATTTTGGCAATTAATAAGCACAAAACTATACAAATCAACTTAATACATTTTTGGTGAGCATGTAAACTTGATTTATTGTATAAAAAATTTCACACTTCGTGGACCCAAACACCCTTTTTTTTAATGTATTAAAATGTGAAATATCTGAAATTATACATACATAAATTATTCTGTAAACCCCACCAAGACATTACCCTGTAGCTGCATTGACAAAAGGGGTTTTAACCCCAAAATGTTGTTGGCTTTGTGTTATGCAAACTGTTCATAGGAGTTTGTGAGTCTGTCTGTAATCATAAATCATGAGTTTTAAGATTTTTGTTGTGTTGAATTAAGTCTCAATGTAAAACTTACTTAAAACTGCTGTAGTAAACAACATAATTGACATGTATCAAGGGACTCACAAGCTAAATTGAAGCGTATCTCTTTCTCCGGTAACATCTTGCAGCTAATATTAAAGCGATGATAATCAGAATAAATGAAACAGTTATAAGAAATATATAACCGGAGGAGATCTTACAAATTATTATTAATTTAGAAAGTTCTTTACCATTTGATGGTTGAGGAGACCAACACAAAGTGCTTATAGTATCTTCAAAGATGTGAATATTTTCTTTATACCACAATATGAACTGGATGTTGGCGCACGAACAATCTAGTGGATTGTGACTTAAATTGATTATACTTGTACCGGACGCATTACTGACAGATTGTATGGTTGTAATCATGTTAAATGCTAAATTTAGGTGTATATGACTGAGCTCTCCAAGTATATTGATGCTAAATACAGTAAGCATGTTTCCACTAAGATCTATATAAACCAACTTCTTCAGGGTGGAAAATGCTTGTTCTTCTATGGCTTTTATCTTACATGAGGACAGAATTAGGATTTCTAAATTTGGAGCATGTGAGAAGAGATTAGTGTTGATAACCCCTGATTGACAAACACACTTTTCCAGGTTCAAGTAGACAAGATTACGAAGACCCCGCAGTAAATGTTCATTGGTTAAGTCAACGAGACTGTGAGACAAGTTCATAACACTTAGAAGCTTTAAATTGTTGAATGGACCAACAGAGCCATTAATAGTTATGGGAGTATAAGCTAAATCCAGGACTTCAAGCTTATCATTATCTGAAAAGGCTAGTTCAAAGAGTATCTGTATATTATTGTAACTAAGATTAAGGTATTTCAAGCAAGTAAGACCACTAAACTGACTACTGCAACAGTTGCTTGACGATGCAATGTTACTGTGACTTAAATCCAGATATTGTAGTGAGGAGAGATGCTTTAGACAAGAAGCCCCCAAACTCATTTCATTTTTATTTCTTTTTATATGAAGACTCTTCAACAATGAGAACCCATCAGAATGTATATCACAAAGACTTCCTATTTTGTTGTGATTTAATATTAGTTCTGTTAGTGAGTTATTAAACATAGGAAATGATTTAATATAAGTGTTTGTTAGATCTAACTTTTGCACCTTGGTGAAGCAGAAAAACATATCCGATGACAAGTCATCCAGATCTGCGTGCTGTAAGCTCGCTGCCTTCATGGAGATATTGCAGAGCCCACGTAATGTGTATGGAGAAACTGTGTTCTTTGTTTGGACGTCTTCAAATGACCCAATTTTAAGAATGTTGGTAGATAAGCCATTAAGCCCATCTATAAGGACAGACAAATCAGTATTCGTGGCGCAAGAAGTCAAATCCAGAATGTGCAATTTACTTGAGTTGAAAGAGTTTGGTTCTATGAAATTGATATCATTGCCCTTTAAGATTAGACTTAAATTTTCAACCTTCTTTAGCATTTTCATATCTGCTGCCAATATTTTATTAATGCCATTAAACTGAAAATCCAAAACTCTGAGGTTCCTCGTTTGGAAGGTGTTTGGAAGCTCCACAGAAGAAAGAAAATTATTACCTAAACTCAAAGTCTCTAAATTATCCAAGTCTTTTAAAAGTACATGTGATAAACTTGTTATAGAGGTTTGCTCCATGAAAAGGTGATTTAATGACACTGCTCCAGAAAATGCTAAATCTTTGATGAACAATATAGGATTTCCAATCAGTACTAACGTATTAAGTTGCGTGTTACGTAAAAACACATTGTCATATATCCAGTTAATGTTGCATCTGTAAAAAAAAAGCATATGGGAATAAAACGTATAAGCAGGTTTTTAATAGATTATGTTGTTGTGCTGGCAAAAACACAGATTCCAGAATAGTAACTGCTGCCTCTCTGAAGATTCATGTAAGCTTTCAGGATCATAGAGTTTAACTTTTCAGATGGAAGAAACTACTACTGAGGTTACCCTTGGGTGAACATCTTCTCTATCATCTTCTCATCTTCTTTATTCTTTTGGTTAATAAATACCTAAATGTAAAGAGTGGCTCTGAAAGTTCTCGCTCAATGGGGCAGATCGAATAGCCATCTATTATGTCTCATAAAGTCTTTGTAAGGTGGGGTGGAGGATAGAACTTTGGGACAGTATGTCAGCTGATGTTCTAATTCTGCTACATTTATTCATAGATCTCTGCTTACATTCGGTAAAACAGTCCTTTGCTTTTAAACCAATTATCACCAAAACTATTAAACTGACTGGAAAAACAAAAACACAAACTATAGGCATGTTTAATAGATATCACAGTTATTCTAAAAGCTGTGATAGTGACAGTTATGCTTTAATATGACGGGAGAAAACGTTGCCAACTTATTGTACTTTTGTGAACCAACCCCATAGGAAGATAGATGTAAGGATTTCAAGATACCATTGCATCGATTAGACTTTAAAACTTGAAAAGCAGATTGCCTGGAGCCCAAAAGTAGCTACTTATCTGTAGATCACTAAAATAAGTGCTTGCATTGTGTAAGAATAGAAATAATTACATCTATAAGATGTGACGAAATCTCACACCCTCCCAACATTGCCCAAAGTTTGCCAATTGGGACGTAAGAATTTTAGCTCCCAGTGCCTCCGGCACCAATCATTGATTCACAATACAGTGCTTATAGAAACTGATTTAAATATTTGGGATTAAAGGAATGCTAGAAGCCAGCATAAAAATGAGATTCCGAATGAAAGTTTGTGACCAGCATGCATGATTAGTCAATGTGGAGAGATTTAAATGGCTCTACCTTGTCAAATCTAAATGCTTAAGGTTCCTCAGTCGGCTGAAGGTCGAATTGTATAGAACGTAGAGGGAATTGAAACTGAAATCCAGAATTTCTGTAGTAGCTGGGATGCTCTCGGGAATATTTTGCAGTCCTAACCATTCACAGCTATAGCTCTCATTTGCAACCACCTAGAAGTGAACAAAACCAAAGAAAAAAATACTGTATACATATATGTGATGGCTTATTATATTTTAGATGTTTGTATCTTTATACATCCAAAACAGTGTCAGTATATGGCAGTTATAACAGGATAGCTAATTCTATCTACCCCTGACCTAGAGCCAAATGTGCTTATTATCCACATGGAGTAAAAGGAAAACACTGGTGTTTGCTTCAGATTCAGACAATGCTAGGGTCAGACTTTATATCATGAATTAAATATGGCCTCACCTAGTGTCCGCCGTTGGGACAGAAGCAAGCATATAGATGGGCCAGTTGCAAAAATACACTTAACCTGAATGGCTGGCTGATTGGATTGCCTACAGTATGCCCCCTGAATGTACAGTGCATATTAAAAGTAAGGCGACATCATTGACCTCAGAATTTGCTTTGAACTTCCTTTTAGAATGTGAGCACATCTGCTGAACTTCTCTTTTATCTAATAGGGAAGTGTGATGTTTAAACATCAACACTATGTGTGTTAATCTTAAAGCAATACTACCCCCAATTATCATATATGTATTATGTTGTTTATTCGATATTGGAAAGGCTGTTACTGATCTGGTTTCCTCTGGAGTAATCTAGCGAGGCATTGGTCTCCCTACTTTTCTCTGGTTGATGGAAACAGCCATTATGTTATACACTACTTATGTCCTGTTTACCCATTGTACAGCACTGTGGTATGATGGCGCTATATAAAACAATAATCATAGCCACATAATAAAAAACATAACCATTATACAGTAGCTAATCGACCAGGACTACATTTGGATTAAACTTATCACAATACTTCAGTGCCATCCAAGCCCACATTTAATATTCTCCATTTGTTGAAGTATTTTGAACTATTGAATAAATATAAGAAACTATTGATTACATAATTTTAAAACACAATTAAATGTTTACACATCCTCAAAGCTGAGTCAACAGAAAGCAAGTTCTAATAAGAAATGCCAATGAGCAACCTTTAATGATAGATGTCATAGTCATGGTACTGCAGAGGGCTTTATTAGGCCTACTGACATAACAGGTCTATGTGAATGTGGATGGATAAGTGCATCAAAATACATTTAATACTAGTTTATGCTTTGTCTAGACAAGCAGTGCATTTAAGCCTAGGTCAGGTCACTTTAGTAGTTGCATGCATGCATGTATGATACCAAATCCCAGGGCTTTGCATCAGAGGGCATGAATGATTGGAGAAGTTAAGGTCTCTGCTTCTTCCTACTGGACTACCATGGATGAGCCTCCTTCACTCAAGAGATGAGAGGGCTGGATTATAAAAATGGGGTCTTTTGTTTCGAGGATGGATATATTTCCTGCGTTTTATTTATCCAAGCATCTTGTCATAAATTGGATAAAGCTTGGATAAATAACGTAATTTTAAAGCGCATAAAGCCCCCCTATGTAGTGCTTATAGGTGAGTATAATGAGGGGCATGGGAAAAATACCCTTTTATATTTCTATATATAAATTTAGTCAGTGTCCCAAGCTAAGAGATCTGCCTCATTAGGAAAACCCTTTTATTTCACATATTGTAAACAAAGGTTGCCTATTAGAGACAGAAATATGAGGATCTGGCCTAGGCTGAATAGGTCTAGGGTGGCGGGTTTGGAGTGGGTAGGGGTAGCAGACCCTTTGTCACCAAATCAGAGAACAATAACTCAACGGGCTGGTTACGAGAAGGACTATGCTGAGCACGCTGTACCCAGGGCTCCATTTATTATGGATATGTGATGACCACCAATCCAACATTGTGTGTGCCTTTATGTGAGGATAATATACAAATTTTATTTGAAGAAATAAGCACCTAGAAAGTGTTAATTTTTATTTGAAAAGTATTTAGAGAAGTGAAAGTTTTTTGTAACCACAATATCAACACGTGTCTAAATAAAAGTTTAAAAGCTTCTCATGAAGGAACATGCACTTAGAGCTAAAAAACTATCTTGTGGTGTTCTGAGACAGATTCCTTAACATTATAAAAATGAGGGGCGAATACAAAATCAGCAATAACATTGAAATCAGCAATCTACCTTAACAATGCTTAAAATGCATGCCTTATCCAAATACTCTATTCTACTGGAGATGCGGAAACCACATCATTCCATAAAGCTTTTCTGATCTCGTATTTTTCTATGTTGGTCCAAGATATACATGTCAACTAAAGGCTCAGTCATGTAAATACATGACAGAACAAATTACACCTTCAAAAAGAATATGCTGAGCCTCGACTGGCAGAGCGGCTTCCTCCAAGATTATTTGCAACAATCAGAAAAACCTTTGAACGTGGAGTCCTTCTGTATAGATCTTGAACTTGTAATTTAGAGAACAATAGTATAATAACATAAAAAATAAGAACCTGTGTATATTATAATATGTAACGGTTAATATACTAATCAACTCTTCTAGGCACATCAGAGAGATTGTAGTGTGTGTATGGGGTGAATGATGTGTGTATAGCAATATTTGTTGAAGTTCTTTTGAAGCTGGTATGGCCTCAAGCCCTAAATCTTGTACGAGCCGAGCAGAACCCTGCTTGATACTAAGCTCTTTAAGCTGTATGACCTTCAGCGTATGCTCATACCAGAATCCACAACACAAGCAGAACGGAAAAGTTGCACAGAAAATCCGGTTGCAATCAATAGATGTTATACGGCAAACAAGTTTTATAAAACAGTGAAAAGGGCAAACGTTGTACCTTACCTCGAGACATACGTCTTCTTGCGTAATTCCAGACACTTTGTGGGATATGGGGCACACTGTCAGCAGTGCAACTAAATGAAGGACATAGTCCATAACTTCACGGAGTTCTGCTGGTGCCTTTTCTGTAATGGTAACAGAAGTTGTTCACTGCAGAAGGAGGAAGAAGCTGTGTTAGGACTGCCTTGGTTAATGCTTCCTGACACGGCACCCATCGTATTATGCCCATTATAATAGTCAGCCCCTGCCATAAGAACAAAACAATAAGAAAATCACTACCATACAACCAAAAGGTTTCTGCGTATGCGTATGACCTGTTATCTAAAGTAGAACAACCTCTCATCACCCTACATGTTTAGTAAACCTGGTACAGGTACATCATACAAGTATAACCTTACACTGTCAAACATACTTAAACTATAGCGAGTTGGTCAAACTTGAGATAATTTACTCCAGATCAGAAATACTAAACACAACAATCCCTGCCCTAATCTGCCACAACACTCAAGTCTGCCTTTTCATTTAAAAAGATAAAGTATGTTGGTGTGTGGCTTACATCGGATCTCACTCATCTTTACCAACTGAATTTTGCCCCAATCTTAAACACACTTATATCCAATCTGCGCAAGCTAAAAATTCCATACATCACTTGGCTCGCATACATATAATTAAAGTGTATCTACTCTACTGAACCTGCTCCAAACTCTCCAGACCCACATACACAACGGGTTCTTCACAACCCTGAGGGACAGGTATCACCAGCTTTGCTTTGGGCAATAAGAGCACACACCAATGCTACATTGGATTTATCCTCCAACTCAACAAAGGGGAGGAAGAGATGCACAAATACTGGCTGAAGTACACGACTAAACACACCCCATAATGACCCTTTAACTACCTTGAGCAGATTCACCTGGGGGGCTTCTCCAACATATATTTTTGATATCCTTTCATATTTCACATTCCAAACTTTTTCTCTACACTGTCAGATATTTTATGCTAGAAAACATGTATTCTATATATTCTGTATTTTACATGAGCACAAAATGGAGTCAGAGCCATTTTATTTTACATAATCATATAATGATTATTTCTTTCTATCTTTGTTCCCTCTATAATTGAGAACAAAGAAGTATTCATATATATAGATGTTTCAATATATATGATCCAATTAACGTTATCTTCCATGAGAAAGTTAAGGAGTAGACACTACATATCCTTAGGAATGTAAATTGGAATGGGGGATATGTCGTAAGACCACCAAAACCTAATTTACTACCTAGGAGGCAACGTCTGGAGATATGAGTGACTACAAAGACCTGATTTACTATATAGGAGAATGCAAAAAAACAGAATGTTGCAGAATCTTGTAATACCTTTTTTATTGGACTAACAGTATTTAAAATAATAGACGAGCTTTCGGGAGTCCTCCCTTTATCAAGTCAAAAGCATTTCTGACCAAGCAAGTGAAAAACACAGTTTAAAACTGACCAGTACATGTTCTGATACAGGGTTAAAACAGGGGTTAAAACAACATGGTAGAGAATTTGCAGACAAAAAACTAAGAGGGTCGTAAATAGTAAATAGTGGCATATACTGCACAGATAAGGCTAGAGGGGGAGCAGGGGTGAGCATGTAGGAGAGAGAGAAGAAGAGAGAAAAAAAAAAAAGAAAAAAAAAAGCACAGGTTATAGGAAGTTTTGATAGTGTGTTAAGAAGCTCAAATCCACATTAAGTCCTCTGTTTTTACAATCATAAAAATGTATCATTTTGGCTTCAAATGTCTTTCTTTCTTGGGTGTTTTTGAAATGACCTCTCAGTGTTTTGATTTTGAAAAACAGAGGACTTAATGTGGATTTGAGCTTCTTAACACACTATCAAAACTTCCTATAACCTGTGCTTTTTTTTTTTTCTTTTTTTTTTTTTTTTTTTTTCTCTCTTCTTCTCTCTCTCCTACATGCTCACCCCTGCTCCCCCTCTAGCCTTATCTGTGCAGTATATGCCACTATTTACTATTTATGACCCTCTTAGTTTTTTGTCTGCAAATTCTCTACCATGTTGTTTTAACCCCTGTTTTAACCCTGTATCAGAACATGTACTGGTCAGTTTTAAACTGTGTTTTTCACTTGCTTGGTCAGAAATGCTTTTGACTTGATAAAGGGAGGACTCCCGAAAGCTCGTCTATTATTTTAAATACTGTTAGTCCAATAAAAAAGGTATTACAAGATTCTGCAACATTCTGGTTTTTTGCATTCTTATACACTGGACTAATACGGCTACCCCAAACTACAGTACTATATAGGAGGTAACATCTAAAGATAAGGTGACCAAGGATAAATTCCTAACACATATGTAATGCTCTTAAGTTATTTCTTAGACCAGAGCGTCTCTCGGAGGTAAATTAAGAAATTACAACGATGTAAATATGAGTAGAAGTCCTAATTATAATGGGTAAAACCCACCGTTATGATTGGAGAATTCCAATCAAGAGGTGGAGGCTATGATAATAAGCTCTGTCTTTAAAAGCTTATGTTTTGAATAATTAAGGGTCGGACCTTAAAAAAAGAAACGGACCTGAAACAGACAGACCCTGACGGACTCATTTAAATTTACCCCAGAGAATTGGAATCTTAAGATCCTGGCACCATAATTTTACTCTTAGAATTACTTTGAGTCCCAATCTATATAACTTTTAGTAAGTTATATTTCTTTCCACTTAATTTCTTGCCACTGAACCTGGATTAACTTCTACAAGGACCAGTTGGACAACAGCAACAAGTGGTGGTAAATATAATTGTTTTATTATTCTCACTAGAGGTGAATTTTGTCTTCTTCGTATAGAATTCCCTGTTTCTGGGAAGTACTATATTGCATTATTGTATATGACGGCTTGTGAGACTGCAGCTTATAACCCGTGATAATAACAATAATGAAAAGGTATTTTTACCTGTAGATGAAGTTTGACATTATTTGCATCTATTAGGAATGTCACTGAATACTCTTGGACATTATTAAATTATTTTAAATTGTCATATTAGTTAAACTAATATAATAGAGTTAGTGATCTTTTTATTACCGCCCTGATTATCATTTTGGTTGCTGAGTGGGATGGAAATTAATTAATGCTGTGTTAGACTCATAAAGTACTAATTCATATTGATAACTTTCGATAATATACCGTATTTGGATATACTGCAATTTGACATGTTTTAAGAATTTCGTGTTTTATATCATGCACTGTTTGACTCATATATAGATTTTATAAATTGTATTCACAATAAATAAATATTTTTGATTGATTATTATTGTGATATATATCTGATTTGAATTATAATTTTCGGCGATCTGAAAGGATTTAGGATCGGAGATAAAATATAGGGTATCTCCTTAAATTAATATTGTGGGTGTGGAACTACAATCTTTGGTAGCGTCGTTATTTTGCGTGTGTGATAAAATATTGGTTTTGCCTATTTTGTCTCATTAATATCCCTAACAACACTAAGGCTAAATGTAAATTTGGGGTCATTGATCTGTTGTTACTTGGTATACAGTACCTAAAATAAATGTAAAATATTTGATTCTAAAAAAAAACAAACAAAAAAACCCCAAATACATTGCATTATGAAATCAATGCAATTTAACAATAAAAATGTTAAGCTTGAGTTTCTTTGAAATTACGGTATATAGTAGATTCTTATACTTTTTAAAAAAAAAATGTATGCAAATGTTTTTTCCTCTTCTCTGATTTCTATTTCTCATGCGTGCTTACAAAGGCTTCTCAAGGGCCGCAATCCTTTGGAATGCCCCTCTCCGCGTATCCAACACTCCCCTTGCCTGCTGTCCTTCAAAAATCCCCAAGATCCATTTTATTGATCTCACTCTCTACGTCTACCTTACCTTTCCTGTACTCGTGTCCAGCAATATCATTATTATTATTTATTTAGCTACAATTTACAACAAGATACATGGATGTGGTTGGTCTGTAGCCAAGAGTGGCATCATTTTCACCTCTTGTGTTATATGTTCTTACTTCTTAGATGTTAAAATCACTTGCGAAGGGTACTCCTTGCTTTTTGCGTCTATTAGTCCAAATGGTTTTGTTGATGTTGACAGGTACAAAGCAGCTGGAGAAGTACATGTTACATGGAAAGATTTTAGTTTTCAAGTATTGGAGGGACAAATTCTCTTTGGGGTTGAAATTATTCATCTTTCTTTTCTCAGAGTCCCTTCATTTTTGGTGGATTTGTGAGTAGTACAGAGCTTTAAAGCAAAGAAATGGAAATAACATTAAGCTGCAGAAAACAGGTTTTTATATTGAATAATGTCACCTTCAGGGATCTTAAGCACAGTTCTTTAGGACAATAAGGCTCGAAAACACTGTTTTTGGCAAACTGTTTATTTACATGCAACAAAACCCTAAACAAAATAGCGGTAAAGCCTATGTCCAAATTGGAGGCCTCTGAGGGTACAGGGTGGCAGAGCCAAGGGGATGGCAAAATTAGGTTTTACCTGAGGTGGTAAAAATCCTTGCACCAGCCCTTTGTATAATGTCACAATACAGTATGTGTGTGTATACAGCGACGTTTTCTAGGCCTAAGGTGGCAGGTCTTGGGAGTGGTAGTCCCCCGCCTCAAGACTCGGCGGCAGATCAACTCAGTTGCCCCTAGGAATTTTTAAAAAGTCAAAATTTCTAATTTCTGTTTTCTAATTTTACATTTACAGAGATTTTTATGCAGTAGTTTCTGATGTGCTATAATGTATACTTAACAATGGAAGTCTGACAAAGGGTATAGCATTTTCTGTGTTTTACCTCCAGTTCCATACATAGGCAGCATTTACTCGCTGTCTATAACCTGTAAATATTGGTAAATTTGTTGACTGGATAGAAAGTTGACTGGATTGTGTGCACTGAACATGTCCCCCCCTTGCCACCCTTAGCCTAATGGTCTGGGACACTATTATTGGGCCTAAAGCATAGGCTTGTCTCCTGGAATGAATGGTGCCAGCCCAACCTTGATACCTATGTTGTGATAAATGAGAATTGGTACCAATAATAATTCATAAGATATTTCCCACTGTCTCACCTTGCTGCTGGAGATGCCAGAAGAAACCAGGTACATATATCCATACATCAATAGCCCATAGTCATCTAACAAGACTTGGTATGTCATACCCCAAGACCTGCATAGGGGTTATAAACCAGTTATTTTCTTTAATTCAAATGATGACTATGTTAGCTTACATTTTAAGTGACATTAAAGTGCCTATGTATTTCCATTGTTTCCTCACTCCCAGCTGCCTTGTAGGAGTTGTGTTCCATCACAGGCATCAGTGTGCTGATCCTTAACTGTCTTCTGCCAAATGTCCAGGGGGTCTTAAGTGACCCGCAGTTTGTGTGTGCATTTAGTGTTCCCATTGATTTCAATGAAGGTTATTCCTTGCCAGTGATTGCTTCTTCAACCAGACAAAACTAGAAGGAATCTTACCATGTACATTCACCCGTTCGGTCCCCTTTAGACGTACCAGTATATCCTTAAAACCTGACCCTATACACTAACACAGACACACACATACATACATAGATACACGCTTACACATGCATACATAAATACATACTGTACATACATATAAACAGCCACACAGTTTCTTCCTATCCTGTTATCCAAGCAGCTGGCCTGAGAATGACACTGACCAAAAATGATTTAATACTTTATATTAACTGATCCAAATAAAACACACATCTGGAGTTTTACTTAAAATGTAAAAGTGTCAATATAAAATTGACATTAAAATTAAGCTACTATTATCGTGTATTGGAAGGAATAATAAATAGGATTAGCTGAGCTGTCAGGAGAACAGATAGGACTTTGAACACGCATTGCTGAATATTGACCATGGACTGTAATAATCAATCATTGCTGGTCAGTTCTGCCTGTGTACCTGTCACGTACAAGACGCATTAACACTTAGCCATGGGGATTACAGCATCCCACAACCATCTGTATACAAAAAAAATCAGGTAAATATCGACAATTTTGTTAAAAAAAAAAAAAAAAAGACAATAACTTATTACTAAAAAAGATGTGTATATTTCAATAAATTATTTTATTTTATTATCTGTAATATATTACTTATGTAGTTTCTACATAATCTAAAATATAATAAAAATTAAAAAAAACATTAAATGGGGGTCTAATGGATTTTTCCACTCTGATGCAGCAAATAAATCTGTCAAATAGAGAATTTTATAAATATTTACAGTTACATTTTTTACAGAAGTAACCTCATTTACAAACCTACTGTTAGGGTAGTACTGGTGAGGAGTCCGGGATGCAGTATAGAGAGTCAGGGTCAGGGTTACGGAAGACGGGTCAGCGAGTAGAGGAGCCAAAATCAGGATACCAGCAAACAGCAAAGTTTCGTAATGGACTGTGTATTAATATGAAAGCCTAACTCTCATTATTATTTTCTCTTTTGTTTATGCACTATTACTTTGTTACATATCTATCATCTCATCATGGCAAAAATGAAATGGTATTCTTTTTTAATCTTACATGTCATATTAATTGTATGTTCATTGCAAAAAATGTTGCAAGTTATAATAACTTTATATTATAAAATTAAATATTGTGTAAATGTAATGTGGGGACCTTTTATTAAATAGGGTTTGTTTTTTTTCAAACTTGACTGATAATTATGCTTTATAAAATATGTTTTAAAAAGTCTAATTGTTTTCCAATTTTACTTTTACATACATCTTTATGCAGTAGTTTCTGATGTGGTATTATCAATGGAAGTCTGGCAAAAGGGTATAGGGGACCAAAGGAGATTTGGGGTGATTGCCAGAAGCATTTTCTGTGCTTTCCCTGCAGTTTTTCCTGATGTTTGTAACCTTTTACGCAGTAAATATTGGTAAATATTGTGTGCACTGAACATATCCCCCCTTGCCACCCTTAACCTAATTATTTGTGACACTATTATTGGGCCTAAAGCTTCGGCTTGTCTCCTGGCATGAATGGTACCAGACCACCCTTGATACCTATGTTGTAATAAATGAGAATGAAAGAAAAAACGGTAATTAGAAAACAGACAAAACAATGTGATTTTACAGGAAAACAACTAAAAAAAGAAACCCACAAAAGGTTCAGGTCTGGTATGAAGTCTCTTCATCACGCCTATAGCTATAAAACACTACACACAGATTAGCAACAGGAACTTCAGCCCCAAAGTCTATCAAGCTGATACTTATAGGACAATCAAGGAGGCTATACTGAAACATCAGCTGAAGCGATGCTATAAACATACTCCTTCACTGCACATATTAAAATCATGCTTTTCTTATGTTTGCGTTTTATATTATCAGTGTTATTACTTATGACAAGCATTCCATGGTACTAAACCTTCAGCCTCTGATTACTCTGTGGGGTGTTTCAGTGAGAAATACTCCGCAGAGCCAATTGACCTGGTACCTTTGAGCTTGATGGCACACTGGCCTGTTTAGCAGGCTAGCCTTCCATCGTGTCATGTGCATCCAAACAGGGCTCCATTTTGCACATCCTTTGGTAGGCCCTGTCAGGTCGCTCGCCATGAGACAGGTTGCTGCCTCTGGTACAACAATTTAGCAGTATTTTGCCGTGAAGTACCACACATTCCCATAAGTGAGCATCAAACACACTATTTGTCTTGCTGACCTTTGGATTTAGTATTTTATTGTGTGGTGGGGTGAATAAGGAGCTCGAAAAGTTGAGAGGGCCAAGAGAGGAATGGGAACAGATCATCCTCCTCTAGGCTGTCCAGAGAATAGTCCCTGAGCAAGCTGCGGATTTGCCTACAGGAGTCTCGCGCTGTAATCTGTCCCCTCCTCAGGTGATTCCTTGTAAACCACAAGCTTGCTCTACACAGCGTATTAGGCACCTTCTCTGTCTGTTCCAGGGAAACAAGAGGTACTTTCTCTCATCGGAGTCCTTACGCTCTATAGCTCCCAAATGGACACCGCCAGAAAGAATGAAGTCTTCTTTGCCACTATGCACTGTGTATCTGCACAGTCCCTTGGAATACATAAAAGTCCTGAAAGGGTGTGTCTGGAAACACAATCCGGTCCCTTTAAATACGTTGTAAACTGTATGAGTTATTCAGAGGTTGCAACACATAGCACTGAAACACTTGAATTTACTGAGTTACAATAAACAAAATACAGAAGTATTCTGTACTTAATCCTTTTAATTGACTGTGTCACATTAACACTAGCACAATTACTCAACAAACCCATCAAATGCTTCACCTCATTTCCCTTCATTTTATACTTCACTAGTTTTGTGATCATTAATAAATAATTTTATACAGATGCTTTTAATTATTTGTATACACAGCGACTGTTCAACCGAGGAGCTGGGCAAAATTAAATGTAATGTGATTGGAGAGAAAAATATACAATTCTGCCTAACTTAATGGAACTCAAAAACTTTTGTGGACTAGATTTATTTTAAATTCAGTAATGAACAGAGGACAGTAGGAGGAGGCTTTAGGTAGGTGGGATGCAATAGGGCAATGGTCTGCTTGTTTTTTGAGATGTAATCTTTTAATCTGAGGCCAGCATTGTTCCATAGTCACCTTTATATATATCCAGCCAGAGACCACTGGCCTTAAAGTGTCCGCAGTGGCGGATCTACCGGGGTCGCGACTGCGACCGGGCCCCGGCGGCAGGGGGGCCCAAGCCAAGGGGCCGCCCGAAATCTTTTTTAAGTTTCTTTTTTTTTTTAAATAAGCAGGGGCGTCCAACATGCGGCCCGCGGGCCAAATGCGGCCCGCGAGACCTCGAGGTGCGGCCCGCGTAAGATCGGCAGCCAGGGCAACCGATCTTACACGAGCCGCACCTCAAGCCCTGCTACTTACTTGTGGGAGGGTCTTCTGGACAGCACAGAGGAAGCGGAGTTCACGTGACTTCCTACTTCCTCTGTGCTTTAGCAGAGAAGGCAGAGGGAGGCCGCGCCCCCTGCTGAAGTCTGTGAGCGGCATCAAGGAGCTGCAGTACAGGTAAGGGGGTGGGGAGGGTGTTTGAATGACTGTGTGTGATTGAGGGAATGAATCTGAATTAATGATTATATGAATAAATGAGTGTGTGTGTGATAGCATGGATGTGTAAGTGCTGGAACCTAGGCATGATGGGACTGTGATTGCTGTTAGCAATCACACTCCTATCATGCCAAGTCAGCCAGTACATGCTGAAACCTGGCCAGCTGCCCCCCTTGTGTAGTGATGCTGCCAGCAGTATGGGGTCTGCACTTACAGCCACCCTGTACCAGCATGTACTGGCTGACTTGGCATGATAGGAGTGTGATTGCTAACAGCAATCACAGTCCCATCATGCCTAGGTTCCAGCATTTACTGGATGGATGTGTAAGTGCTGGAACCTAGGCATGATGGGACTGTGATTGCTGTTAGCAATCACACTCCTATCATGCCAAGTCAGCCAGTACATGCTGAAACCTGGCTAGCTGCCCTCCTTGTGTATTGATGCTGCCAGCAGTATGGGGTCTGCACATCACTTACAGCCATCCTGTACCAGCGTGTATTGGCTGACTTGGCATGATAGGAGTGTGATTGCTAATAGCAATCAGAGTCCCATCATGCCTAGGTTCCAGCATTTACTGGATGGATGTGTAAGTGCTGGAACCTAGGCATGATGGGACTGTGACTACTGTTAGCAATCACACTCCTATCATGCCAAGTCAGCCAGTACATGCTGAAACCTAGCTAGCTGCCCCCCTTGTGTAGTGATGCTGCCAGCAGTATGGGGTCTGCACATCACTTACAGCCACCCTGTACCAGCATGTACTGGCTGACTTGGCATGATAGGAGTGTGATTGCTAACAGCAATCACAGCGAGCACAGTCCCATCATGCCTGATGCCCTGGATTATGCCCTTTGTACATGCGCCCCTTTTTCTTTGATTTTTTTACAGATATGATTCAATATGTAAATTGAATTTGTTGAATTACCGTATTTGCTCGATTATAAGACGAGGTTTTTTTCAGAGCAAATGCTCTGAAAAATACCCCTCGTCTTCTAATCGGGGTCGTCTTCTAATCAGACCTCAAATAGAGTCTGATTAGGAGACTAAGATCCAGATCCCCCGCACCGCTGCAGGGGACCTGGATCCTCCTGTCTCACCCCCCCCCCCCCCATCATACACACTTACCGGTGCTTCCTGCTGTATTGCCGGGGCAGCGGGTTGACGTCTACGCGATCCGCGTAGACAACGTCCGCTGCAGCCGGAAGGAGGTGTGGCTAGCAGCGGGGGTTGTCTGCGTCCGTCGCGTAGACCTTCCCCGACTGTCAGAGATCTCTGATCTCTGACAGCCGGGGAAAGTATACGCGACGGACGCATACAAACCCCCGCTGCCAACTCCACCTCCTTCCGGCTGCAGCAGAAGGCGACGTCAACCCGCTGCCCCGGCTGGAAGCACCGGTAAGAGAGGGCTGAGAGGGGAGAGAGGGGAGAGAGGAGAGAGGAGAGAGGAGAGGGGAGGGGAGGGGGGGGAGAGAGTGTGTGTGTGTGTGTTAGTTAAATGGGGGCATAGGGCATTTCTGGAGTGGCGTTAAGGGGGCATTTAATAGAGCACTCTGCCTCCTGAAATGCCTTATACCTCCCTATATGCCACTCTGCCCCATAATATGCCTTTTAACCCCCTAAATGCCAGAGTGGCATATAGGGGTATAAGGCATTTCTGGAGGCAGAGTGCTCTATACAATGCCTTTTAACTCCCTTAATGCCACTCTGCCTCCTGAAATGCCTTATACCTCCCTATATGCCACTCTGCCCCATAATATGCATTTTAACCCCCTAAATGCCAGAATGGGATATAGGGGTATAAGGCATTTCTGGAGGCAGAGTGGCATATAGGGGGTCAAAAGGCATACCATGGGGCACAGTGGCATATAGAGGGTTAAAAGGCATATCATGGGCCACAGTGCCATATTGGTGTGGCAAGCCTGGGGGCAGATGTGCGTAACTGGGGGACAGGCTGGAAAATACAAGAAATAAAAAAATAAAAAAATATTTTTCTCAATCATAGCTTTTATTAAAAAAAATAGTTTACATGAATTAACATTTACTGGTAAAACTTTTTTCCTTTAGGGTCGTCTTATATTCAGGCTTTTTCTTTTTTCCTAAGTTAATATTCAGATTTTGGGGGGTCGTCTTATAATCAGGGTCGTCTTATAATCGAGCAAATACGGTAGTTGAAAAATAATTGTTGGGTAAAAATCATGTTTTTTGGGGGGGGGGTGAGGGGGTGGGGGGGCCCTTAACAGATTCTCGCACCCGGGCCCTGAGGCGTCTAGTTACGCCCCTGAGTGTCCGGGCTACCTAGTCATGTCTAGTTTGGCCCTGTTTATCTAGATGTGTACTTCCAAGTGTTTTTTGTCTTTTTTTTCAAAAGCAATATCAAGTCAGAGTTTTTTTTATGTTAAACCCTCTGCACATGTTCTCTACTTCTATGGGTACGCCAGTATGTCACATGCATGCTCATGTTATCATAAATTTTTATATATTTTTCATTTTATTGTTATTGTTGAATTAGTATTCTCCCCTCATTGTATAGAATGTGCCGGTGCCATATAAACAAATTATAACAGTAACTGTAATAACAGCTGCAAGGAGAGAATTAATTGGAACAGTGGGATTTAGCACTCTTAATGCCTGTGTACATGTGTGAAGATTCTAGATGTTCAGATTTCACTGAGGTAGTGCTACATGATGTACCCATTTTGCTTAATTTCTACCTGAAAAAAAATAACAAAATTATCCACAAATGCCAAATTTTAATTATAATTGACCAGAATAATGAATAAATAATATAGAATAATGCAATTTCATCATTTGACTAAGCTTGATTTAAATGTATACAATGTACAATATAAATAATAATTTATAAATATTTGAGTCTAGGACAAAATGTTTAATTTGATTTTAATATTTTGGGTAATCCAACAATGCCATTGTATTGCACTAAATCATGGGGACGCAGCAATCTGCTGATTTTGCAGCATTAAACAAAAGCTTTCTTTCTTTTTTTACAAAACACATTTTAAAGAGTGGTGTTCAAAAATCAATCAAGTTAGTTTTCATTTGAAATATTTTATTGCCACCTAGTGTTCAGTTACCAAACTGCATTCAGCTACACCTATGAAAGCTACACTGAATCTAGTTTCTCCTAGTTTCCGCCACACTCATAGCTAACAGGTGTTTAAAATCAAGCATATAGGCAGCTATCTCAACAAACATTGGCAGTAGAATGTGTCATACCATAAAGTTCAGTGACTGTAAACGTGGCACTGTCATAGGATGCCACCTTTGCCACAAGGCAGTTTGTGAAATTTCTGCCCTGCTAGAGCTCCCCAGGTCCACTATAAACGCTATTTTTGTGAAGTAGACATGTCTAGGTGTCACAAAGGCTCAGCCATGAAGCGGTTAACCACACACACACTTTCATAGTGAGCGAGTAAAAATCACCTGTCTTCCGTAGCATCGCTGACTAAAGAATTCAAAAGAAGCTCATACAGGTGTGATGGTCAGGTGTCCACATACATTTGGTCATATCGTGTATATTGTACAAAGTTGGCAATTCCAAAAGGAGTCGTTTCACTGATACAAGCAGATGAAAATTGCAATGCCTTGTAAACAAGTCTGGCCTTACACTATGGGCAACTAGGTTCTCTAATATATTTAGAAAACCAATGTATTCATTGCTAGTAAACCGATGTCAGTGTTTGCACTGTCACTGTACATTGTGTGACTCATGAATTTCAACTGCTGACGTGACCATTTGCAAAATATTCTGATTCCACTTGATGGAATACATTTATTGAAACAATGCATGCTACACCTACTGATGGTCACCCTATCAGCATTCAATATACACATTTATATACCGTATTTGCTCGATTATAAGACGACCCCCCAAATCTGAATATTAATTTAGGAAAAAAAGAAAAAGCCTGAATATAAGACGACCCTATAGGAAAAAAGTTTTACCAGTAAATGTTAATTCATCTAAACGATTTTTTTTAAATAAAAGCTATGATTGAGAAAAATATTTTGCTTTTATTTCCTTCTATTTTCCAACCTGCCCCCCCAGTTATGCACATCTGCCCCAGAAATGCCTTATACCCCCTATATGCCACTGTGCCCCATGATATGCCTTTTAACGCTCTAAATGCCACTGTGCCCCATTATATGCCTTATACCCCTATATGCCACTCTGGCATTTAGAGGGTTAAAAGGCATATTATGGGGAAGAGTGGCATATAGGGAGGTTTAAGGCATTCAGTAGGCAGAGTGGTGTATAGAGGGTTAAAAAGGCATTTCTGGAGGCAGAGTGGCATTAAGGGGGTTAAAAGGCATTTCACAGAGCACTCTGCCTCCAGAAATGCCGTATGCCCCCCATTTAACACTCCCCCCCCCCCAAACTTACCGGTGCTTCTGACTTCCCTGTCATGTAGCCGGGGCAGCGTGTAGATCCCACGCACTTACGCTGCAGCCGGAAGGAGGCGTGGCTAGCAGCGGGGGTGCGGCACCGGCACCGGTGTGGGGAACTCTGATCTCTGACAGCCGGAGAAGGTCTGCGCGATGGACGCAGACAACCCCCGCTGCTAGCCACACCTCCTTCCTGACATCTACACGCTGCCCCAGCTACACACCGGGGACTCAGAAGTACCGGTAAGTGGGGCGGGGGGGGGCGAGACAGGAGGATCCAGGTCCCCTGCAGCTGCGGGGGATCTGGATCTTAGTCGTCTCATAGTCAGACCTTATAACCTTATAACTATGCAAATGCTCTGAAAAATACCCCTCGTCTTATAATCGAGCAAATATGGTACATTAATACATCAGCTCTGTAATATGTCATAGGAAGTTTTCTGGTATAAAATAGATCATTTAGGCAGTGACATAATTAAAAATAGCAATATCTGATAAAATGGTAACATGATATGAGACACGAGCTTCCTCCCGAACTGTTCCGCAATTGTTCCTGAAGAAGTCTAAGAAACCTGCCCGCTAAGGGTTGTGAACGGTACCTGACTCACTGTATATAGTAAAGATTCATAACCTCTAGGGGGGGCACTGCTTTCATGGCTGTGATGTTAGTGGCATGTGTATTCATGTCTGAACCCGAAGAAGTGTTTTTAAAGACTAGGACATCAGGGTATTTTGGAGGTGGGTCCTCAGTACTGTGGGGGGACAGGATAGGCGATAGTTAACCTATTCACAGGCCATCCAAACTGGAAGATATTACCTGTGTGCTGAAGCTCCATCTGGGAAGCTAGAATAATTGTTGACAAGAAGTAATATAGGAGAGCCTGAAAGGCGATTAATGTGGCTCTTCTGAAAACCTAGGCACTTCTGGCCCTCTCTTGTATGAGCAATTGGGACTATCTATTTTGGTGAACATATGTATGAGACCTTTGTGTTCACGTTTACTTGCTTGTATTTCATTAACTTTTTGCAAACAGGGCGTCCTCCTAGGTTGGTGTTAACAATCATGACAGGCTTCTTATTCTGCAAACCACAGGTACAAGAAATAAATTAAATACTAGACCTGGTGCCAGGGAAGTATCTGTGTTCTTCTTTGCGCTCGTCTTCGGCAACCAAAAAATCTTTGCATTCTACGAATATTCTTATACATTCTTCGTATTCGGTTTTTTCTGCTGGTTGCCATGGAAATGCCGTGAAACATTGATGAAATCAATAAATGAACGTGTAGAAGTTGTAGCATAGGGAATTTGTTGACAATTTTACATACTTGCCTAACATTTGCAACATACCTACAATGGCATACTCACCTACAACCCCAATTTGGCGGGACAGGACAGGCGGGGGGGGGGGGGACTAGGCTGTCCTGGGAAATTTGGGATTGTTATCAGGTATGCGGATGGAGGAAAGTGGGTCAAAACCTCAAAATTTACACTTAACGTGAGACTTTCCAATGTTTTCTGTCATATACTGACTTAAAAATGTTTATAAATTAGACAATAGAGGCTGTTGCTGAATATAGCCTAGCATGAACTCTGCATGCATATCATTTAATGTTGATTGACTCTGCACTCCTCTTTGTCTTGTTCCTCGTCTCTCTCCTCTTTCTGCCCCTGGCCCTTCCTTCTCTATACCTCTCTATTCTAATTGCCTTCCCCCTTCCTCTTACTGCCCAAACTCTCTAATGGAGCTCAAAAAGTGTCTTTAATGGTGATAGTTACTACATATGTCCAAAGGGGCCAAAAACGATTCAGACACATTTTTCAGTTTGTTGGGGGCCTTCGTATGAATCACCGAATTTGCCAAAATTGTGTAAATTTGCAATTTGTAAGAATCTGAATGCACAAGTCTAATAGCTACTGTAATCTCATGATTATGACCCACTAAGGGCAACTTCATCACTACTAAGCATGGTTAATATATATATATATATATGTAATAACAAATATGTTGCAATTCTCGTACCGAAATCCCATGATTATTGCACTGCAACCGTATCTTTTATTTATTCTCTTCTGTGAATAAAAATGAGTTATATCCTGGTGCTCAGAGTCTTAATGGCGGGGAGGGGATGGCGGGGGACACTGTCAGTACCCAAGATAAATACACCAATGCAAACACCACTGTGTTGATGCCAGGTTCTTTCTTTTTTGAAGTCTGAATTTGATTCCCACTGCAGATGAAACATAGAAACATATAAGTTGACGGCAGCTAAGAACCATTCAGCCCATCAAGGCTGCCCATTTTTCCTGATGAAATAATCAGCCCTTAATCCTGTTATAGAATCAGGATAGGTTTGAGTTTCCTTTCTTTATTAGCCTCTACCTCTTCTGAGGCTTTTTAATTTGTCTACCGCTCTTTCAGTAAAGTAAAACGTCTTTACATTGTATGGAAACTTGACCATCTGGTTTTAGTTTATGACCTCTTGTGAAGGGGGGGACAACCAGTTACTAGGTTTAGGGGGCAATTTCTGTTGTCTTTGTTATGATGATTGATCAGATGCATGATCTAAAACCTTTAAATGTGACAAATAAGCAAAGGCAAAGAAATCTATAAGGAGGCAAATACTTTTTCACAGCAGTTTGACGGAACCACAAATGTATTCCTTGCTTTTCTTTAGTTGGGTGTGTAGGTGCTTTTTTGTCAGTGTGTTATATGTACATTAAACACTGTAAATATGCCAAGATAAGAAACAAGAGAAAGTGCAAAGTACTGAGTAATGATACCATAAATCATTCCATGCTTTACAAATATGACTAGCCAAATAGCTGTTATAATATTTAAATGAGTTACTTAGATTGGTTTACTTGTACAGTCACCTGAAAACATAGATATTGGTGTTAGGGACAGACTAAAATGACATTTTCTCTGTCCTGAAGGAGGACAAAGGATTGTTTTTAAAGAACTACATGTGCCTACAAAGAACATCGTGTTCCTTTGCACTGTACCATGAACTCACAAAAATTGCTTTAGAAAAATGAACAGAAAAAACACATGCACAGCTACATATCCATGTTTGTGTACCCTACAAAACATAGATACATTTAATAGGAGAAAATAAAAAAGATAACACATAATTAGTGTCAGCTTTGGACTGGCTTAGCAGTCTGGTAACAGAGTAAAATGTAACTGGCAGTATATTTTGTCATGTACTGTAAGGTTCATTATTACTGTTCAATCATAGTAACGTGATATTGTCTTCAACAGGGTACCAATGCTTCAATATTCTTCTCCAACAAATCTATATTTGCTTTTCTTTATTGCTTAAATCTTTACAATAATTATCAAATACATTGTGTTTAGTCAATTTGTTTAAAAAATCAGGGTACAATATGAAGGAGTTATTTGTGTAATAGTGATCATCTTTTTTTATTTTTATTCTTTGACAGTAAAGGTTCGCTCTTCACATTTGTTATTACCATAGCTTTTCCATTGCAGTTGAGGACAATACATACAGTACAAGTATAAAAAATTGTGATGTAGATATGGAAGCTGAAGGCACAACATGGACATAGGGGAAACATAAATGCGTTTTATGAACTGCATCCGTTTAAATGAAAGCTATCGCCATCAAAGATGATCTTGATATTCAGACATGTAAAAATTAAGCAGATGGGGCCTATCAACTTTAGTGTGTATAAAAGAAGGACAACGCTGGCAGGGGAGTGCAGGGTAAGCAGGTAGTGGGGCTATTGCCCCATTGGATAATCTGAAGATTTTGGATCACTGCCTGAAGCCTTTGTGTTCTTCTTGCAATTCCACATATAGCCACTGGGGTGCATAGCCCATCAAATCCTCTAAAACAGAATATACACCCTGATGGGATCCTTTCTTGCTTTAGTAGGTTCTTCTCATGGAATGTGTGTTTTATAGTACGGGATAGTGCACAGTAAGTGTATGGACTCCCAAATGTGTTTTGGGCTACTTGGCTGGATATGCCCTCTGGATAAAAGTTATCAGCCATGCCCTGGAAGTTGTCCCTAATGAAGAACTGCTGTCTTTGTGGCTTTTAGCACATTAAATTAAATCTAGCAATAACCTCTGTGTTTTGTGTTGCTCAATGTAATTGTTGTGGAGGGACTATTTTACTTCAGGGAAGCCAGACTAGTATTTCAATTTCCTTTGCTGCCATCTTCTCGTCCCACCCCTTCAGAGGCTGGCTGAACAAAACAGAGGAGAGATAACGGGAAGGAATAATCATGCAAATTGGAGAAGTTAAGGTGGCCAGTGCATATTTTGTTAATTTTATCCGTAAACACCATTATATTTCTTTACTTGGGGCACCGAATTATAGATAAGGTTCAGGAAAAGTAACAGATCTGTTTTACAGAAAAATATTGTGGAAAAAATTCCGTATTATAGCATGTGCATTTCTCAATAACAAAAGACCCGACTCAAATTAATGGTTCCCACATATATTCTTTATTCCGTTTTTTTGTTTGTTTGTTTTTTGTAATAAAATGTCTCGCATTCAGCTATATATTTTGCACTGGGTATATACAACAATCCCATGGAATTGCAAATCCACATAAAAATATTTTTTGCATGTCTTAGCATATCTCGACTCTTAGTTTATTCTTTTAAACATGATGAAGTATTTTTACATGTTGAGACAAAAGCTCCTTCAAGTTAATGATTTAAAGTTTAAAATTATTATTCTATACCTAATAATTTCACAAGGTGGTGCTCTTAGGATGCTTTTTCAACAAGATGATCTTCGCATGACCCTTGATTTGCGGTTTTATTTGGAACAAATCCACCAAATATTACAGATGCCTTAATATAAATATTCACTTTTTAACCACTAATGTGATGTTTTTTTTTGTGATACTCAGTTTCCTAGAAAAACATTGTTAAAACTAGGGAGTGGTATTATTCATATTAAATTTTTAGAACATTCAGGACACATTGATTTTCATTCCCTGGAGAGAGTGATGTAAGCTTTGCTATTTGACTTGATCAAATCGCCACAGCAATTTGCGTAACACACTAATCAATGGGAAAGAGTGGCTAAGGTTTTCAACATTTCATTTTGGGCAAATAAAAGCTTATTTCAGTAACATTGATTTTTTTTTATAAAAAAAAAAACACTTTCCAAAATAAAAACCAGGCTGTTAAGTTTTTTAGATTATCTATGTGCTTTTGCTCAAATATTAGAAAACTATGTTAAATCGAATAGTATATTACTATATTAAAAAACCCAAATAATTCTACAGTTGGTTTAACGATTTAAATCCCAGAAAGGAGAGTGAGGCACTTCAACTCTTAAAGGGTTAAAGCAATAAAAAAAGGCTCTGCATTGTGTTCACATGACAAGTTCAATCTGTATAGTGTTTAGCTGATGTAATATTGACATTGCTATGAGTTGTTAATATCTCCTATACACAGTGTATCTATTTGTTCCATGATAAACTTTATCATGCAGAGACTTTCATGCTATGCATGCCTTGTGTCTGTCTGATTTCCTGCTTGCCTCCGATTGGCTGGTTTGGGAGGTGGGGCAGATGGTCTCATTTCTAAGGAGGATCTAAAAGATTCTTTGCAATAGCTTCTGTGGCTTAACCCTTTAGTGAAGTCAGAGTCATTCCTGTGGCCGGTGCTAAACTAGAAGATGACCTAGTGAAGATTGCTGAACAGCATCGCACTATTGCACATATCATCAACAGGAAAAATACATGTCAGCAAAAACAGTGTGATAATGAAGTTGCATTAATAGATCAGGATATATTCAGTGAAAATCCAATAGAGACTGAACCCTAAACGATGCAAGGGCAAATATTGTTGCAAATCATACATAAACATATCTGCGTAATCCTTATGGTGCTTGAAAATAAAAAAGTGACACAATTTGGCTTCCCAGCTTGTCAAACAAATTAAAGACTGTGATCAGTAGACGTCTAAGAGGCATAGCCATGGGGGGGGGCGCAAACCAATATATTACACAATCTGCCAGTATTGCAAGGGTTAAATGTATTAGGGACCTAATCCTCAAGTCTCTAGAGGTTGGTGAATGTTTGTTGGGTGAGAAGACTGACTAGTATAGCACATGCCGCATTTACCTCATTAAAATTATAACATTTATCCATCCATCGCCAATAGTTTTCTATTTTGGGACCAAATGTCTCTCTTTGCTTTTTTTATATGAGCTGCGAATGAGAGTCTCGTATGAGTGTATCACAGAAACTCACGGCCACGTCTGTTTAAATTGAAGGAATGTGTTACATTTTAAATATGTTATTCTTAACCTAAATGAATGGCCTTAACATATAACTTGCATGCAGCTGCACCCCTGAACAAGTTTCCCTCATTGACCATGTGAAATGTTGGGGTAATCCATTGGTATACTGTCAAGGCTTGCAAATCATTCTGAACTACGTCAATAATTAGATTTTACCTGATATCCAGGGCCAGACTATCCATCTTCCACACATGGCAAATGATTGGGTACTGCATCGCGTGTGGTGCATATCCAGCGGTCAGCTGCACTTTTGTCATCAGGCAGCCATTGGCGTTAAAGGGTTTCATCATTGCCACTCAAACACTGGTCAATCCTATTGATCTGCCCTAGTAGGTTATAGAGGGGTACAAAGTAGACTTGTGCATTCGTCTTCGGGCGAACATGAAAACGAACACGAAGAGTGCGTTTTGGTTTTCGTTCCGAAGACACGCCGAAGAGAACACAGCCGCGGTAAAACGTAGGTGAAGACGAAGACACATACCACAAAGATCTTCGTGATCGTCTTTGTCTACCAGTCTCCCCCCCTTCTAACTTACCTTGGCATCGCGGCATTGCGGCATCGCAGCAGTTCACGGAAGTGGAAATCCGCAGGTTCGCCGTCACGGGTTACAGGGCCGTGCGAGTGAGCCTATTGGTCACCTACAGGGACTGCCTCTGGCATCAATCAATTTGGTTGATGCCAGAGGAAGAACCTGCAGGTGACCAGTAGGCTCACTCGCACGGCCTCGCATTCGCACGGAAATCCGTAGGTTAAAGGGCTGTGCAAGCGACTAACAGAGTCGATCGTACAGACTTTTAAAACCCCAATGCTGCAACTTACCCGGCAGATCCCACTGGTCTCCCTGTTCTATCAGTTAATAAATGATAGAACAGGGAGACCAATGGTATCTGCCGGACAAGTTACGGCACCAGGAGTTTAACAGTCTGTACGAGCGACCCTATTGGTCGCCAGCAGGGGGCTCTTCTGCCATCAACCATTGGCAGACGAGCCCCCTGCTGACGACCAATAGAGTTGCTCATACGGACATTTAAACTCCTGGCGCCAGAGCTGCTGCGGTACGCGTTAACCCCGTATTAACCCCTTAACCGGAAAAAACGAAGAAAAACCGAACACGAAGAATGTCCGCGAATATTCGCCCGAAGAGAAGTCAGGAACAGGCGAATATTCGCGGAATACGAAGATTTTTTTTTCCCCGAAGACGAGCACGAAGACGAACACGAAGAGCCCCCTGGTGCCCAAGTCTAGTACAAAGGTGAGGTGGACATGTGGCTAAATGCTCACTTGGAACCAATGATTTCAACAAGCTTCACTACAGACACTGATTTCTTTGTACAAACACTCTGATAATCCCTCAATACAGAGCTATAGAGGACTATACAGTATATTATAATACATTGACTTATATAGTTGCATAGTTATATAGTAAATAAAGTTGAAAAAAGACCTAAGTTCATCAAGTTCAACCTTTCTACCTAACCTTCCTATTCTTGTTCCAAAAGAAGGCAAAAACCCCCTAATTACGCTACTTTGAATTCTGCCATCAGGGGAAAAGAAATCCTTCTTGACTCCTTGGCTCAAGAAGCTCTAAAATATTAATGTTATTCTATTTATAGCCCTAAATTCTATATATATATATATATATATATATATATATATACCTCCAACACATTCTGTAGCATTATTACAATAGAAAGACAGTAAAAGTTAACATTACAATTGACAATAAATAATTTAAAATGATTACAATGCACTTGCAAGTTTACAATCTTTTAGGGGGGAATGAGATGGAAGAAGTGGGACTGAATAGCTTTTAAGTCTAGTTTCACCTATTCTGTGACTCGCTTAACCACTTATTACAAACTACAACAAAGAAGAGAAACGACCTCCAACTTGTCACCGACCACATATTTTTAACATTATACAGTCAACATTCCAGACTAGTAGAATCGTTAAACAGACATGAGATCAAACAGACTAGCTTAGTTTTTATTTTATTAGAAAACCAGCATTTTTGCCATTATCCACAGAATACTTTTTATGTATTTGCTTAAACATTAACCCATACCATATAACTTGCCCTATTCAAGTAGCACAGTCCAGATTTTTAGCGTTGGGCCATAAAAATATAGATCAGGGTGACTATAGGTCTTTGTGTTCAGTGCACCATCTTTAATTCAGAGTAGCGTCCTTATTCTCTATTTGACGCTGCCAAAAACCTCCAAAATGTCAAGGTAAACAAATTTATTATAGATTACACCTCTTTATTGTGAATAGTTTTTCACTTCTACTCATTTGTCTTTAACTTGTTGGAATCATAAATAAAATAATGAAAAAATGTCCCAACCCTGGGACACAGTGGGAACATAATTAGGTGAATCGATTGCTGTAGAGGAGGCTCTGAGATGAAGTGATCAGCCATACTTAATTATTCCCTGCTGCAGCATGGTAAACAGTACGAGTTCTGGTTTCTCCTGTCTTATGCGGGGCTCCTATGTAGAAATTTTTTTTTTCTCGTCTCAAAACATTTTTTCTGTCCAACCCCCATCTAAATTATTGGCAGTTTATAATCACTTATCACTTGTTTGAAAAAATAGAGAGCGTTGCTGACAATGCAACTTTTTCCAGTTGTAGAAAAGTACCGTATATACCCCAAAAGTCTGTCCTTGGCCCCTTTAATTCATCAATGATCTGGAACAGGGCACTTAAAGCAAAATATAATTATTTGTGGATGACAAAATGGGAGAATGGAACATGTGTTTCAAGGTAAAAAAAATGCTAAATAATGCATTTGATGTCATTATTTCAATAACGAACCTTCCCGTAGTGCTGCAAAATCAAGTAAGTTATTATTATTGTTATTCTTTATCTATATGTCAAACAAATTCTGTACCACTGTACAATTTAACATGGGATAGTTAACAAAGACACATTTACACAAACAGATACAACAGAAGTTGAAGGCCCTATCCTAGCTTGACATCTAGCCTTATGGCACTTTTATACAACATTTCTGGCAAGAAAGATGGGCTTCTGAGGTCCCTGCTAGTAAGTTTACAATCTGATGGAGTAATCAGAGGTAAGTGGTTGTAGGATAACAAACAGAATCTATATACCATATTGGCTCGAATATAGGTGCCATTTTAAAGAAAAATTTATTTTTTTTTTAGAGAAAAAATACACATGAGTGGAATGGTAAATAGTCAGCATAGATTATATACAAACATACATTTGAAAAACCAATAGCCATTTTAAGGTCCTCCTCCCCTTCATTCATAATGCATCTTACTTACATATGCCAATCTGCCCCTTGATATGCCACTCTGCTCCCCTGATATGCCACTCTGCCTCCAGATATGCCACTCTGCCCCCCTGATATGCCACTCTGCACCCTCCCGACTTACCAATCGTGTGTGAGCATGAGTTTGTTTATGTGGATGTGCATGCATGAGTATATATGAGTGTGTGTAAGTGTCTGTATTAGCATGAGCGTATATATGAATGTATGTTTTAGCATGATTGCGTAAGTGTGTGTTAAAGTGTGCATATTAGTGTATTTGCACCATGGATATGTTTGTGTGTGTGTAGGAGAGTGGACTTTTTAGTTTGTGCGCTCCTATAGTTATTATTTTTGGTGCTGTCCATATGTGTTCTGACAAAACCATAGGGTTGAGCACCCACCTGCCACATAGGTGCCTCGTTAATGGTGTCCAGAGAAGGCTTTAAATTGCTTGAGCAATATAGCTGTGCAAAATTAGATAAGACTCGCCAAACTTGCGGTACTTTGACATAGTGACAGGCTAAGCAATATATTGCCATATAGTGTGACGGAATCCCCAATATTTATGCATTATAAATATTATAATTCTGAATTCTTGCTTTGTGTACAATTTCTTCACAGTTTTTTTTCTTAACCCAGCTATGAAACAACTTCCTATTGTATTTTGGAGATGATGTGCTTTTTTAAGATACTTTTATTCTTCTAGAATAAATGTGAATTTTTTTAATAGCTTGAAATGTAGAATGAAAAACATTTTGCAAAGAGTCTGCTTGAATTGTTCCATGGAGAATGAGGCTCCATATGTCAGCTGAGCTTTTACTGTAAATACTTTAACTGTTGACATGATCTGTATAATTTGACCTGCGTACTAGTCATTTTAAAGCCATACTTGCAAAGAAAAGGGCTTCACATAAACTATATAAACAGATTAACATTGTTTGCTTGGCTCAGTTTTGCCATCACAGGCACAAGAAATAGTCTGATGCAACTACTTGTGTCTTTTACTTTTGTCTATGCTAAATATGTCAGTGTGGTTCATCGTGTACTCTAGAATTTTAAGTATTCTTGATTGAAGAACAAGATGTGCTATATCAAGAAATAATTGATCAAATCTGCATATGCGTTCCTAATTTGCATTATGATTTATGGAGACAGACTTTGACACACTTTTTCACTCGTTTATACCGATATGTACATATATTATATAACACACACAATATGCAAATATCTGTTTTTACAGAGTGGACATTATTATACAACCATTAAAGGCACAGTATAATTTCCTGGGAAGCTATTCTAAAGAATAATGCATTTTAAAGTACTTTCTGAGTACCTTTTATTATTGAAAAAGTAAAAAAAAAAAAAAAAAAAAAAAAGCTTACCTTAGGTGGAAGCTTCAGCTCCAGAGCAGTAGCTCCCCACCCCCTCCTTGATCTGAAACTTAAAACAGTGCTCCCACTGAAATTAATCTGGTTGGACTGTTTTATGTGTTTGGTTGTAGCTAAGGCCTTTATTGTATATAATTTACAATGTACACTAAAGTAATAATTAAGTACTTTAATATGCTGCCCCTTTAACACGAAGCACATGAGAGAAAAAACAGCATTTTTTTTATACCCTAGGGGTCCTAAATCTCAATATTGGGAGAAAGGGGTAGATGTCCCTTCTTGTGCAGAATTGGTATTGATTTTCCCTGAGTTCGACTACTCTATGTTGCCGTTAAATGCAAATAAAGTTTGCATGTCCTTAGGTCCCAAGCAAACCCCTCTTGTTGTGGGCTATTGTGTAAAGAATGTTCTTCCCACACCCCTCTTTTTAACTAACACAGCAGATCTGTATTATTGATTCTAAATGTGTATTTTTTAGAACCTGCCTTGAGTACATAGTTTAGTGATTACTGTTGGCATGTCGACTGTTGATCATTCCAAAATATACCTGCTGTTATTTTGTAATTTCCTCCAAGCAGCGGTCAAGATAAATCTGTAAGAAATGTTTCTCATAACGATTTCAAATTTAGCACTTCTAAAAAGAATTGTTCAATTTGCACTTTGTTGATATTGCTTCAATGCTCCTAAGTATATCAGCCACAATTGCATTTATTTTATATCATCCGCCAGGGGTGTTGCTAGGTCTCCAAAAGATCCGGGGCTAGAGCCCACAGAAGATGTGATAGCAATGAAGTTGGTTTGGGAGTGATCACTGCGCATAACGTATTTATAAACATATTATATACATACACACATATATTTGCAAAACATTTGTAAAGTAACAAAATTCTTATTTATCTTACCTTATTGTGACATCACTGGCATTAATAACATGTTCAAGAGGTCCCTAAGAGGACCTCTAACCATAAAAAAATATATATAAAAATATACACAAAAAGAAAATACATTTTATAAAAAAATATATAAAAAAGTTAATAATAATAAAAAAAGAAAAGGACATCCCATTGCCCTAACACAACATCTAAAAAGTATAACCCTCTTGCCCCCGTTCACAACCCCCAAACCCGTTAATCCATAAGCATAAAAAGTCTACGAATCGTCGAATAATGTACACCTTATAGTATGTTCCCTATAAGTGCTGGGAAATCTACATAAATTAGGTATTTTTGAAATCAGGACACCTGAATTGATAAACTTGGAGGGGATTTTCCACCACTTTACCTAATTTTGTGAGGATTCAGAGGAAACATTTTTAAAAAATTAAAAAATCAAATTTTCGCTAGTTTTTACTAAATTTCTTATCCTAAATTTTCAGCTAATCATCTAACTATGGTATCAAAAGAAAGCTCTATCTCTCTTTGAAAAAGCAATATATAGTTTACATGGGTACACTATTCACAGGAAAAGAGAATAATCACTGAACCGACATACCGCAAAAATGGCAAAATTGCTCCGGGACTTGAGGTACCAAAAACCCCTGGGACAGAAGGGGTTAAGGTTTGAGTGTTTACATTAGGAAAATTGGAAGACTATTTTTTTGCCAACTATGTTTCTAGCTACATTTAATAGATTCACAATGAATCTACAATGTGAAATGATGGGTATCCCACGATAGGATAACCATATGGATGGAACACTGAATGACATGTTACGACATGAAAACATACAGATCTCTCTCTAAGATATTTATTATTAAGTCAACAATTTCTGATTATGGCTGCAGGGAAGTTCTGTTCTTATCCCTAAATTGTTGTGGACAGAAGCAAGGTTGATTAAATATGGTTTGTATGCCTATTAAAAGGAACTAAAACAAAACAAAAATCACTTTTCGGTATAATGGCATAGAACATTTATTTAATAATGGCTCTGATAAAAAAAAGTGGATCTAGCACAGGTGGGTTTTGGAGAATTCATGTGTTTGAATTCATGGGACAATGGGTTGAGCAACATTCCAGGAGTATCTGGTTAACTGCAAATCCATCAAAAGTAATCCTTTTCAAAGTCCATTGGGTGAATGAAAGCCTAATGTGTTTTGACATACTGAATACCAGGCAATATGAACCCCTTGTTTAGTAACTTCTGTGGAGAACACATTTATAATGGAAACATCCATCCGTCTTGCTCTCTGATATGTCTAGAACACAACATCTGTTGGCACTTCTTGATTGCGTTAACCCTGTCTGAGATCGCATTGCATGTTGTACACAAAAATAAGATTTGTTGATAAAAAATACATGCTTGTACTTTGGACAACAGCACATACTATTACATTATTATCATTATCATTATTTGTTTAATTTAATTGCGGTGAATTTTTAAGCATTTCTTTAAATTCTGTTTTGTACTGCTTTACACACTGAATAAAAATATGTAATTGTTCACAAAAAAACCATAAAACACACATTATGCATATACCATGGGAACGGCTATCCTATATGCCTATTCTCACGATCTAACAAATACACAATGGGGGCTTATACAAAAAAGAAAAACACAACCAATATAGTGCAGATTACCCAATCAAATTCAAAATTCAGGGGAGGGGATGATATTGCAGTCACAAAAATGTTGCTAAGATCAACCACTGGATGAATTTACCAGGTTGCAAATGAGATACTTTCTATACTTTTAATATTTGGTAGGTGTTAGCCCAGGGTCGATGGCACCTGGGTGCAGGATTTCCTCGGCGGCCCTATTGGTAGGCATGGTTATAACATTAATCGTGGCCTCGTGTGATGGCCTACCCTTCTGTCCCCACCCCTTCCTGTGTATTCTCCTCCCCTTCTATACTATACCCATCCCTTCCTATTAATGCTTCACCCCATGATAATTTATGCCAACAGCAAACATGGCAACTGCATGCAGGGTCAAGATTGTCTACTTGCGCCAATTTAGGAATAACTACTAAATGTATACATTTAATACATCCAAGTAACTAATAAATTAATACATTATTCTGTCAAAGCACACTTCATGTGGCAGACCAAACATTTGCTTAACATTTTTATAAAATGAATCTAATAAAATGATTAAAAACATAAAATAAAAAGCTACAATCATGTTTACACTGAGGCCTGCAATGGCGAGATTTTTTTCACACATCCATGGCTTCTTCCCTGTTGAGTGGGTAGTAGATAAGTGGAACGGACTCCTAAGAGAAGTGATAGAGGCGAACACGCATGGAATAGGCTTATGGCTCCTGAATCTAAGATAATGACTGATAAAGGTCTGATTATCTATAGCATGAAAAACAGGCAGACTAGATGAGCCAAAGGGTCTTATCTGCCAACAGTTTCTATGTTTCCTGAGAAAGTGCCATCAAGGAAAGGCCTAAGCCAAGAAAGACTCCTTCTTACAATACCTCTATGTTACAAGAAATAGATTTTAGCTTTGCAACACAAATCCTCGGACAGCTCTCTTGCTTTACACACATATTATAGTTGGAAGCATTGCATTGGCCAAAATGTCTTGGTATGTCCCCTTCAACATACCAAGGCATTTTTGGACAATGCTATGCGTTCCGACTTTGTGGGAACAGTTTGGGGTAGAGCCTTTTCTATTCCAGTATGACTGCACCCCAGTGCATAAAGCAAAGTCCAAAAAGGCATGGTTGGATAAGTTTGATGTGGAAGAACTTGACCGGCCTCAACCCCATGAAACACCTTTGGGATGAACTGGAATGGAAATTGCGAGCCAGGCCTTCTAGTCCAACATCAGTGCCCAACCTCACAAATGCTCTGCTGGATGAATGGGCAAAATCTCCACAGAAACTCTCCAAAGTCTTGTGTGTAGAGTGGAAGCAGTTAAAGCTGCAAAGAGGGATATACATACAGTATGCATATCCAATACCTAACAAAAGTCAAAACATTAAACAATACTTTGATGAACCAAAATAAATAAATAAATATATATATATATCAAAAACTGTCTGCTCTTCTCATCCTGATAAAGTTGGCAACAAATATACAAACATAATATAAATGAGAGTTTTTGGTTATATAAATTGGCCAAAGCATAATTAAGCGCACCACCTGTGTTGCTAGGTGGAACTGAAGCACAGGGCTGAAAGGACGGACCCCATATTCCCTTAATATTTGACCAGTTAGAGAGACAACTGTGACCTCCCCAACCAGCCCAACCAGCCCTGTAGGTAGCCCAACATTAGGTATCTAACAATAGTTTAACTTGTTCTGGAAAAAATACATATGTTTCCAAAGGTAAAAAAATATCTGTCTATAAGATTGTCACGCAACTATAACTAAAGACAAACTATAAAATATTGCTTTGCCTTTCACCAGAAGTTTCAAATAGTTATTTTCCCACAGATACAGTACATTTAGGAATGCAGTACTATTGGATACACATAGATAAGCATTAAAAAATATTACACACAATCTAGGAAAAGGATAAGTATTTTAATAAACATTTGAGTATGGGGATAAGAAGCAATTTGTAGGCCTAAGGCATGAGATGTAAAACATGAACACAGTAACAATGTAGCAGAAGAAGATCTGTTTGGAAGATTTATAAAAGAATCTGAATCAGGAGGTGATCAACTTTAACTACTGGAATAAACTCAGCAATAAATGGAAATAACACACAGACAGAATATCTATTCATTTAAGTGTGCTAAGACCCCATCTCCAGAAGGATACAGAAATTTTACAGAGTTCAAGCGTTCACAGGATGGTTACTAAAATGTTGAATGGCTAGAAGAATAAACATCCAGGAGACTAAAGAACCTTAATATGTATAGCATGGAGGATTGGTTATGATGGAAGCATTTAAATACACAAAGAGATTCAACAAACAACAAGAGAAAAGCATGTTTCAAAGCAAGAGAAACATTAGGAGAGGAAATTTCCTCAGAAATTTTCTTTTACTGATGTGGTGGTAGGTAAATGGAACAGCATTGTAGCAGAAAGGGAAGAGGTTAATACAATAAGGAACTTAAAGGGATAGGCATTTGACTATTAAAATCTCTTTGTGATCGCTACAGATTTAGCAGGTTTATGTCTTGATTTGACATGAATGGTTTGTAATCCATTTGCATACATATATTTCAAAGGGGTCTCTTTGTGCCACCCGAATAATCCATGTAATATATACAAGAAGCATGACATCACCCAAGAACATTTTAAAATGTTATTTTTACTGGGGACATCTTGTTGCTCTTCATATCAGGTTATATAGAAGCTGCCTACATTACTGAAATAGTTTTTCTTTTCATAACCTGTTTTGAAGTGCCAATGTTTCGCAGCACGCACTATGCCTTCAAACACCAAAGGCGAATTTTGTAAAATACAATTTAACCCTTAAGCCTTTAAAAAACAAAGTTAACCCCTAACTAATTGAACAGGGAGGGAGACCAGTGGGATCTGCCGGGTAAGTTGCAGCATTGAGGTTTTAAAACCCCAATGCTGCAACTTACCCTGCCGATGCCACTGGTCTCCCTCCCTGTTCAATTAGTTAGTATGTGCCGGGTTAAATGTCCGTACGAGCGACCAATAAAGTCGCTCGTACGGACATTTAACTAATTGAACAGGGAGGGAGATCAGTGGCATCGGCAGGGTAAGTTGCAGCATTGGGGTTTTAAAACCTCAATGCTGCAACTTACCCGGCAGATCCCACTGGTCTCCCTCCCTGTTCAATTAGTTAGGGGTTAACTTTGTTTTTTAAAGGCTTAAGGGTTAAGCCTATTGGTCGCTTGCACGGCCCTTTAACCTATGGATTTCCGCTCCCGTTAACCCCTTCGATGCTGTGTTAGATAACGCAGCATCGAAGGGGTTAACGGGAGCGGAAATCCATAGGTTCGCTGTCAGGGGTTACAAAGACCGTGCGAGTGAGCCTATTGGTCACCTGCATTGGAGGTCCCTGTAGGCGACCAATAAGCTCATTCGCACTGCCCTGTAACCCGTGACGGCGAACCTGCGGATTTCCACTTCCGGGAACTGCCGCGAAGCCGCGAAGACAAGGTAAGTTAGAAGAGGGGGGAGAATGGTAGACGAAGACGAAGACAATCACGAAGATCTTCGTGGTGTGTGTCTTCGTCTTCGCCTACGTTTTACCGCCGCCGTCTTCTCTTCGGCGTGTCTTCGGAACGAACACGAAAACGCACTCTTCGTGTTCGTTTCCATGTTCGCCCGAAGACGAATGCACAAGTCTAATAAGAAGTAGACTTGGGCACCAGGGGGCTCTTCGTGTTCGTCTTCGTGCTCGTCTTCGGGGGAAAAAAAAATCTTCGTATTCCGCGAATATTCGCCTGTTCCTGTCTTCTCTTCGGGCGAATATTCATGGACATTCTTCGTGTTCGACTCTGTTGGTCGCTCGTACAGACTTTTAAAACCCCAATGCTGCAACTTACCCTGCAGATCCCACTGGTCTCCCTGTTCTATCAGTTAAATGTCCGTACGAACGACCAATAAAGTCGTTTGTACGGACAGTTAACTGATAGAACAGGGAGACCAGTGGGATCTGCAGGGTAAGTTGCAGCATTGGGGTTTTAAAAGTCTGTACGAGCGACTCTGTTGGTCGCTCGTACAGACTTTTAGGCTCCTGGTGCACTTGTTGCACCTTAAGGGGTTAAGGGGCCGTGCGAGTGAGCCTATTGGTCGCTTGCACGGCCCTTTAACCTGTGGAAATCCATAGGTTCGCTGTCAGGGGTTACAAAGGCCGTGCGAGTAAGCCTATTGGTTGATGCCAGAGGAGGTCCCTGTAGGCGACCAATAGGCTCATTCGCACTGCCCTGTAGATCCCATTATTTTGAGTATATCATCTGCTTTTTTTACCATAAAATTACCATTGTATTTCAGCAGTGGCGGATCTACCGGGGTCGCAGGGGTCGCGACTGCGACCGGGCCCCGGCGGCAGGGGTGCCCAAGCCAAGGGGCCGCCCGAAATCTTTTTTAAGTTTTTTTTTTTTAAAATAAGGCAGGGGAGTCCAACATGCGGCCCGCGGGCCAAATGCGGCCCGCGAGACCTCGAGGTGCGGCCCGCGTAAGATCGGCAGCCAGGGCAACCGATCTTACACGAGCCGCACCTCAAGCCCTGCTACTTACTTGTGGGAGGGTCTTCTGGACAGCACAGAGGAAGCGGAGTTCACGTGACATCCTACTTCCTCTGTGCTTTAGCAGAGAAGGCAGAGGGATGCCGCGCCCCCTGCTGAAGTCTGTGAGCGGCATCGAGGGAGCTGCAGTGCAGGTAAGGGGGTGGGAAGGGTGTTTGAATAAGTGTGTGTGATTGAGGGAATGAATCTGTGAATTAATGATTATATGAATAAATGAGTGAGTGTGTGTGTGTGTGTGTGCGATAGCATGGATGTGTAAGTGCTGGAACCTAGGCATGATGGGACTGTGATTGCTGTTAGCAATCACACTCCTATCATGCCAAGTCAGCCAGTACATGCTGAAACCTGGCCAGCTGCCCCCCTTGTGTAGTGATACTGCCAGCAGTATGGGGTCTGCACTTACAGCCACCCTGTACCAGCATGTACTGGCTGACTTGGCATGATAGGAGTGTGATTGCTAACAGCAATCACAGTCCCATAATGCCTAGGTTCCAGCATTTACTGGATGGATGTGTAAGTGCTGGAAACTCGGCATGATGGGACTGTGATTGCTGTTAGCAATCACACTCCTATCATGCCAAGTCAGCCAGTACATGCTGAAACCTGGCTAGCTGCCCCCCTTGTGTATTGATGCTGCCAGCAGTATGGGGTCTGCACATCACTTACAGCCATCCTGTACCAGCGTGTATTGGCTGACTTGGCATGATAGGAGTGTGATTGCTAACAGCAATCAGAGTCCCATCATGCCTAGGTTCCAGCATTTACTGGATGGATGTGTAAGTGCTGGAACCTAGGCATGATGGGACTGTGACTACTGTTAGCAATCACACTCCTATCATGCCAAGTCAGCCAGTACATGCTGAAACCTAGCTAGCTGCCCCCCTTGTGTAGTGATGCTGCCAGCAGTATGGGGTCTGCACATCACTTACAGCCACCCTGTACCAGCATGTACTGGCTGACTTGGCATGATAGGAGTGTGATTGCTAACAGCAATCACAGCGAGCACAGTCCCATCATGCCTAGGTACCAGCATTTACTGGTTGCCTGGGTATGATAGGAGTGTGATTGCTGTTAGCAATCACACTCCTATCATGCCAAGTCATATTGCTAATTTTGTCCAATTGTGTGTTACCTACTTTTATTAAACATGTGAGTTTTTATTATTATTTTTAAAGGTGGGGGTCATTTTCGGTTTTGGCTAAGTGAACCCTGAATGTTTTGGTCCAGAATTTTCATTTTAGTTCATCCCTAGAATAAATCTAGGGAATCCTGAATTTGTAGTCGCAAAATTTTCAAGGCCCAGAAATCAGTGAGAGGAAGAGTAAAGGTTTTGTGTCATTTTACTTTATTTTAATCTGCATATTTTATTAAAGGCCATATTTTTTGTCACAGTGAAAAATGAGTGCGGCCCGCGCACGTATACAATTCTGATGAAGTGGCCCACTGCAGAAAAAACTTGGACACCCCTGGATTATGCCCTTTGTACATGCGCCCCTTTTTCTTTGATTTTTTTACAGATATGATTCAATATGTAAATTTGTTGAATTAGTTGAAAAAAAATTGTTGGGTAAAAAATCACGTTTTTTTGGGGGGGGTGAGGGGGTGGGGGGGCCCTTAACAGATTCTCGCACCCGGGCCCTGAGGCGTCTAGTTACGCCCCTGTATTTCAGGTATGAATTTACAGCTCCTGGTATATGGTACAGCTGAACAATTTCCGCCAATATGTGTACAGTGTACAGTGAAGCCCCCCATGCATAGGTTTGTCAGGTTGTTTGCGGGCTTTTTCAATTTGACATCTTGTCAACCAGGCCAATTCAATTTACCCCATGAAATAATATATTTTTATAAACTAGACACCCTATGGGTATTTCAAATGCCTGTATTTCGGTTTTCTTTTTTTGTATATATCTATATATATATTTTTTACTTATTTTTACATTTTGTTTTAACTGGATGGTTCCCCTGATGGTGACAAAACCCGAGAAGTATTTTTACATGAGTACGCGAGCAATGAGTATGCGTCAATTAGTATGTGAGCCTCCATTGACTTGCATGGTTGAATGCAGTACCTGTATTAAACCTGCAGGGGAGCTCAAGGTTTTTTGTTAGTGGGCAATGACATCTTGTGAGAGGCAACAGCAGCTATGTTGCTTGTGGCCACTCCCTGGACCGGTCATTGTGGGTTTTCAGTGTCGATGAATGCCTTGATATTGAGGCATTTCAGTAACACGTTTTCTCTTTTAAATCAGATCAGATGCAGCAGGAAGTGTTGCTGGATGGCTCAATTGTCTCCAAGGGCTAAAATAGCACTAGGAATGATGTTGGAATGCTGTGTTTAACAAATTGTGTGAGTGAGCATACCTGGGAACTCACCCAGAGTCTCTGGGTAAAGCGCTGCTTCTTCACTGCGAGGAAATTCCGTGTCGCAGGAGGGGGGTTGCAGCATGCCCCACTCCCCGCCCACTTCCCCTCTGAAAACGGCAGGACCGCACACCGACCCCAGCGGGACTACGCACTGACATCGGCAGGATTGATATGAGAATGGTTGGAACAGCACTTTGAAAGAGAGAATGTGGTCTAAGTAATACACATAGGAAAATTATTTGTAGTTTCTGCTTATTTGTTGCCCACTATTATGGATGACCTGGTAGAGCTTGACTTTGGTGTTAATTTTACAGGACCTAAAAGTAAATTTATGGTGCTTATTTTTTCAAACAAGACATGCTTGTTCAATAAAACAGTAGCACTAACTTTTTCTTTACAAGGTCAAACTTTGAGGGTGAAGTAAACATAAGAACTCTGTAGGAAGTTCACCGAGTTTGAATCATTGTTCCTTTTCTTATATGAGAAATAATGCAACTTTACAAGCACAGTCTTGGAACATATAAAGATGACAGAACATTTTATATGTGTAATTTAATACTTTCAATATGCCTCTTTTCTTTAACCCCTTCGGGACAATGGCTGATTTTATTTCTTGTGCCCTTTGTGATAATAGCTGTTTTAACATTTCTGAGGTGCTCCTTTTAGCTGTAAAATTCTTCTCATTTAGTGTACCCACACAAGTTATATGTAGTTCTTTCAGGACAAAAAGAGCTTTCTTTAGATAATATTATTTTGATCATATCATCTAATTCACCATTAAAAAATATATAAGATGTGATGAAAATTGAAAAAAACCTTTTTCTCACTTTTATTTGAAAAATCTTTTACTCATCTACAAAAGCTAATGAAAAAACCTACTGAATAGATTCTACTATTTGTCCTGAGTTTTTATGTTTTTTGCAATTTTTTTTGCAAGTTATATGGCAATAAGTACAAGTGCTATTTCAAAACCATTTTTTTCAAAACTAGTCATTCTGCCCCCATGTGCTATGTTTGGGGCACAATTTACCCCCATCAAACCACATATTTTTGAAAACACCCCAGGATTTTTGAAAAGTTAGTATTTTAACTATTTTCATGCACTAATGCTACTAATGTACACATCGTGTACTCACAGGGAAGGAAATCCTCACATTTTGGGGTTTCTTTTTTTATACAACATAGGCCAGTGATTGCTCACGCTAAGCAAAACTGGAAACTTCCCAGGGTAGAATAGCCAGAGTTCTCCCTCTTCTGGGGCAATGGCTTCATGTAGGGCCAGGGACAGCCTCATGTACGAGTGAAGGTAGTTTATTTGCATGGGTGGCGCAGTGAATGGAACGGCCACATATCACAACCATTCCTGGAGACTACAGGTCAAACATGGATACCTTAGAACTTTCTGACTCCGGCTACCCAGAGCCCTCCTCTTGTGGCATGCAGGTGGGTAGCTATAAATATACATCATTAAAAAAAGTTTTGTTTAAATAACGATGTAATAGCACAATTCATATACTTATCAGTAATCATTTATTCTGTATTGTGTACATGTAACAACTTATACAATGAAATTTGATTAAGCTCATTTTACAATGAATAGTGATCATCCTGGCACTATGCAAGCATATCTCCCAATGATTCGATAACATGGAAGGTCTGTAGCAAATTTGTTACATTGAACGTGTGTAAAACTTTTCCATTCCTGGAGAACACATGTTAGTACCGAATGCCAGAGAATATATGAATTGTGGATTTATCAAGCAAATCTGGCAACCGCACACACAATCCTCAGTCATGAAAACAGACCACCTGCACATTCATTATAGTGGAGGTCTTTCTGTTTCTGAAGAGAGTATGCATCTGCTGGATACAGTAACTGCTTGTGTATTTACCATACATTAGGAATATGAAAACTAGAATCCACTGATGTAATACATTTCAAGTGGCAAAGCATTGTACATTTTTAAAAGGAAAGGCGTACTGGGATACTTTTTAACATATTTACTTATTTATTGTGGCAGTTTTAAACTTAGAAGACTCAATCATCAGGTGAAAGACCAACTGATCCATAAATGTGGAAGTGGTACTTTACCTTACAATTTAAGGACAAAAGTGATGGAAACACCAGCTTTATGTTGGGTGTTCATTGATTTCTATAATTCTGGCACAAATCACCGCACTCATGCAAAGAAATCCTTAAATCCTGCATTCAAGGCCTAAGGTCTGACATGGATGGATTACATACTTGTCTTGTGTTTTTGTCGCCTGTCCCCATAGCTGGGCTAGGACAAGACTTGCTCTATTTGATCGTGGTGTAATAGAGTGACTTTATATTTAGCTCCATAGAACTATGGTTCTCTTCATAAAGATTTCCAGTTCAGATGTAGCACTTGGGCCAAAACAGCTGCCTACCCTGCATATCAAAGAGTTTCAGTCACTGATGATGCAGCTGGTCCAAGAATTTCTTAAACACCCTCATCAAAGCTGAATAAATTAGGAAAAATGAGTATTCGTGTAATAAACACAAATAGAGCACTGTATAAAAGATGGATGTAAGCAGAGCTTAAAAACTTAAGAGTGTATGTATTTTAGCCATAATAAAACATCAAGTATATGTATTTTGGTGAATGGGCAAACACTGTTAAAGGAACAAAGAAGTTATTTTTGAAGCAAAGTGTTTTAATTTGTACAAATATGTTATTTCCGTGATCCAAGATGTTCAAGTGTAGCGTGATTTGGAAAGAAAAGGGGCTGGAGAAAAAAGGCGAAGGCTGGTAGGTCATGAACTTACAATGTGTCCACTGGCAGTTATTTGTGAATTGGAAGACTATATTTTCTCACAGACCCCTACACATCATGGGTCCAAGTGCCGTGGGAGTAAGTAATCAAATACAGATTGGATTTTGGCACATAAATAGTCACAAACTCTATTTTTCTCCTTGAGAACTCTTTAATTACTTTCATAGTAGCTGATAAAGAAAATGGTAACAATATCTGTGGGTCTGGGATCTGACTTGAAGGGGCCTAGGTGAACCTGTCATGCCCATCTCACCCTTACCTGTTCTCCCCAGCTGTCCCCCATCGCTGCAGGCCTCCTAAAAGCTCAGCCGAAGCCGCGGACTACAGTAGCGGCATCTACCCGATCACGGTAGCACGGTAGGCTAAAACCACGGCCTAAAGTTACAACAGAATACTCCCGGGTGTTGCCCAGACCTTAGCATAATGTTGTACACCTGGGGAGGTAAAGCCTGCCTCCACCATCAGCGATACACCAATGATGTTTATACATAGAAACAGTGAACCAGGTGCTGTGGAATCACTCCTCTCTGACAACCAATTCAGTGAGGAGCTTGTTCAACACAGGGGAGGAGTAGATACTTGCAGCACTATAGACTAACCCCTCAGACTGTTACCACTTTACTCCTGTTTTCCAGAACTTTGGTTTCTGTGTGTTCTTGGACTCGAGATTCCTGTTCTTCTCTGCTCACCTTGCTACAGACCCTCTATTGCATTCTACATTACTTGACTTTTGGCTTTTATACTGGACTACCCCGTTTGTCTGTTTCCTGACCCTAGCTTGGATTACTGTTTTCTCTGATCGCCGCCTGACCCTGACCTATTGGACTGTGCCTGACATCGTTTTGGACTATCCTTTGCTCTTACGCTCCAAAATATCCTGACAGAACCTTTAATTCACAGGCATGGTGGTTGATGCTTGGCTTTACTCACTCCATTCCTGACTCCCCTTGTATCCATTTGCTTGCGTGAAGCTAGCCCCCACCTATGTAGCCTGGCTATGCCTTCTCCAAGCATGAATATTGTAAGCCTGTACATTGGGATAGGTTGTACAGGGAGAAATGTCCATTCGAGGAAACATCCCAGGCAAAGGCTACCTGCAGCTCTCCCTCTTCTGGCTTTGTTTGGGCACAGGGCTAGCCTCAGAGCGCCTTTCATGGGTCGAAAGGTGGACAAGGAGCAGGCATAACATGCTGCTCACTTGCCTGGAGAAAAAATAAAGGGACCCAGAACATTCCCATGAATGGCAATTCCTCCAGAGAAATAACAAGTCAAGAGGAAGATAATATAAGTACATGCATGCAGTCATTTTCCCAGCGTAGATATAAAGTAATCCTAATGGTACATTGAAGCTGCGATAACACTATTTATAAGCTCATTACGTTGTAAAACAGCATTAAATACACATCAGACATTGTGGCTTACATTCCTCAATGGATGAAGGGAAGACTGGAATTTGGGCTTATTTTACCCCAGGATATACCTTTGCTTTTGCTCGCAGTATTGTAGGTAAATTATTTTGTAAATGTTCATAAAGGTTTACAACTTTCAGAAGTGTTTCTAGAAACAAATGAATAGAAAAATGCCAATGTGGATAACTAAAAGCATACTTACCTCTCAGTTTTAGAACTTTATTGTACCTCCAGGAAGAGGTATGTCTAAAACCATACCTGACAACTTTTGCTCCAGACACCCATAAAGGGGGCAGAGCCTAAAGTAGGCAAAGTTATGCTATGCAAAATGACTCCACCCACTTTAAGTCTCACCCTCTATGTCCCAGGGCATCTGGAACTCATTTACCAGTGTTTAGGCTCTTTGTGCACAATGCAATGCATTGTGCATAGGAAGTATTTTTAAGCTAGGATAGACCCGAATTTGATGGGAAAGGACCCAAAAACAGGACTGTCCTGGAAAATTTGGTACTGTTGAAAGGTATGCTTAAATTGTTTATTTTGGTTCCCATGAAGGTCTAGTTGCTACTCTTTCTACTAAAATCCCAATCTAGCTAGCATAAAATATTTACAATACATTCTAATAGGAAAGCTATGTGTACAGCGGCATGGTGTTTTATATTTGTTGTGCTCAGGCTGCCCCCTTCACGCTGGATTTACTATTTTCTAAGTGAGCAAAATGATTTATATTACAGGAGTATATGTCAAGCTGTCATGCAACCAGAATTTCAGTTAAATTGATGCAATGGAATTAAATCCTCTGTCTACACATCAAATGCCACATTTACTAAGGAATGCTCTATAATAATGCTTTATAATCCTGTTCAAGTTGGCATATGTTAAATCCAGTTAAAGGTTTGACATTTTTAGGAACAGGACAAATACATGTAACTGCAAGTTTTGAAAAATACAAATTCTAATTTAAATACCTTTGCTTGTTGAACGACTCAGTGTGTGAAAATCTTACACTGTACGTGGATTCTGGAAGTCTGTCCTTCATGGATTCTATGATATTCAGAATTTCATGAACTCACTCAGAAGGTTCATTTGGTCAGGCTTAGTCACAACACACTGCTATGCCTTTAAGCATCAGAACAGTATTGCTTTGTCACCTATTTATTATCAATGCTAAGACAAGAGCAAGTCGTAGTACCAAGTCTAAGGATTCTGCGTGGAATTGGCTTCACTAGTAGAGATGCCAAATTCCGGCATTGAAAAAGCTTTCCAGCACACTTTTAGACCTACTGCTAGATGAATGCTCTCATTTAGCAGGGGTAGCTAGTTTTCTTTGGAAACAAGTGGTATTTTTATTATGATAATTGGCTTTTCATAGCAAATTTGAATCTGAAGAATATGGAATCGGTTAAATGAAGAATTTCAAATTCTGTGCCCTTTCAAGGTTTTTAAACAGCACCTGCCAACACTCAAACCCAACTATAAAGATGCACTGAGCTCTTCTATCTTGCATCTCAACTCTGTTCTATAGTACTCCCCTTCTTAAACATCTCAGTTACTTCTCTACATGGGCTCATATAACACATGTTACATACAGAACATAAAAAGTATAATATGACTGTATAGTCGTGTTGGAGTGTTTTGATTAAAGCTGTAAGATTGAGATACTTGGAACTACTTAGGGTTTGGTGAATAAACCCCTACAGAAACACAAGCTTTGCTGGTACACCCCAAGCCCTGTGCAAACTAGACTTGTGCATTCGTCTTTGGGCGAACATGAAAACGAACACAAAGAGTGCGTTTTCGTGTTCGTTCCAAAGACACGCCGAAGAGAAGACGGCGGCGGTAAAACGTAGACGAAGACGAAGACACACACCACGAAGATCTTCGTGATTGTCTTCGTCTTTGTCTACCATTCCCCCCCCTTCTAACTTACCTTGTCTTTGCGACATCGCGGCAGTTCCCGGAAGTGGAAATCCGCAGGTTCGCCGTCACGGGTTACAGGGCAGTGCGAATGAGCCTATTGGTCGCCTACAGGGACCTCCTCTGGCATCAACCAATTGGTTGATGCCAGAGGAAGACCCTACAGGTGACCAATAGGCTCACTCGCACGGTCTTTGTAAGTTAACCCCTGACAGCGAACCTATGGATTTCCAGTGGCATCTGCAGGGTAAGTTGCAGCACTGGGGTTTTAAAACCCCAATGCTGCAACTTACCCGGCACATCCCACTGGTCTCCCTCCCTGTTCAATTAGGTAAATGTCCGTACGAGCGACTTTATTGGTCGCTCGTACGGACATTTAACCCGGCACAGACTAACTAATAAAGTTGCTCGTACGGACATTTAATTAATTGAACAGGGAGGGAGACCAGTGGCATCGGCAGGGTAAGTTGCAGCATTGGGGTTTTAAAAGTCTGCATGAGCGACTCTGTTGGTCGCTCGTGCAGACTTTTAAAACCCCAATGCTGCAACTTACCCGGCACATCCCACTGGTCTCCCTGTTCTATCAGTTAAATGTCCGTACGAACGACTTTATTGGTCGCTCGTACGGACATTTAACTGATAGAACAGGGAGACCAGTGGGATGTGCCGGGTAAGTTACAGCACCAGGAGCCTAAAAGTCTGTACGAGCGACCAACAGAGTCGCTCGTACAGACTTTTAAAATCCCAATGCTGCAACTTACCCGGCAGATCCCACTGGTCTCCCTGTTCTATCAGTTAATAAATGCTAGAACAGGGAGACCAGTGGGATCTGCCGGACAAGTTACGGCACCAGGAGTTTAGCAGTCTGTATGAGCGACCCTATTATTGGTCGCCAGCAGGGGGCTCGTCTGCCATCAACCAATGGTAGACAAGCCCCCTGCTGACGACCAATAGAGTTGCTCATACGGACATTTAAACTCCTGGCGCCAGAGCGGCTTTAACCCCGTATTAACCCCTTAATCGGGGAAAACGAAGAAAAAAACAAACACGAAGAATGTCCATGAATATTTGCCCGAAGAGAAGACAGGACCAGGCGAATATTTGCGGAATACGAAGTTGGTTTTTTTCCCGAAGACGAGCACGAAGACGAACACGAAGAGCCCCCTGGTGCCCAAGTCTACTGCAAACCACCATCTCAAGAGAGGCTCTTGCAACAATCAAAAAGGTATTCAGCCAAGGTATTCAACCACATTTGGACTTTGCCAGATATGCAAGCAAGTTTCTTCTGCATTTGTACCAAAAATGTATTTTGGGGACATTGTTTCTTTTTTAGCCAAATGTGTATCTTGATTCCCTCTCCCTCTGGCATCTTACAACCATAACCCTGCCACTTTTCTAAAATCTTTTCTTATTCATCACTCCCTTTCCTCTCTTGTAGCTTTCATGAAACATTCCAAGCCCTCTGATGACCACCATCTGAAATCTAGCACTAACCCAACCCACCTCTATTTTTATTTTATTTATACATCCTTTTTTGCATCCTGAAACCACTTAGCCCTAATTATTGCTAAAAGTGAGCCACTAATCCCTCTTTTAACCCCTTCCTTTCCTTCAGTTACCCATACTACTTCCTTAGATTGTAAACTGACAAGCGGGGCCTTCATAAGCCCACCATTCCTGCCAGGAACTTTGTATAAAGTACCACAAGGCTAGATGGCAAGCTCATGGGCAGAGTTCTCAACTCTTGATGTGTCTGTATGTATTAATGTATACGTGTTATATACGTTTTAACTCCCTCATTTCAATGGTAAAGCACTGCGTACTTTGTTTGCGCTTAATAAATAAAAGGTAATAATAAAATATTAACAAAGTAAAATGTACACTGGAGCTCATTTTGCATAGATTAAAGTGCATTAACTGCCCACAAAATCAACAATAACACGAACACACATTAAATCATACTGCGACAGGAGGAGAAGAGGGTCCTAATCATGTAACATTTCAGTCTACGGGTAAGGAACTGCTTGGGTAAAGATGAATAGCAAAAGTTTCATGAAGAAATCTGTTACCTGTAGATCTTGAATATCGCAAGAATCAATAGACTGTTTTTAAAATCTAGATTGTTGGCTTTTGAAAGGATGGGCTGTATTCTCAAAACTCATAAGATCTCCACAGCATTTCACAGTTTTGCACTCATTACTGTACACATAATTGTTCCTATAAAAGCCATTTAATTTCCATGTTAGGCCATATTTCATTGGGTTAGACATCCAAACTGTGATTACAAATAAAAGTCTGCATTGGCAGAGTTACACATAGAATTACTGGCCTTGTAATTTTCATATATTTGAACCAACCTATTTTTTAAACTTATTTCGCATGAAAACTCTAAAGGTGCCAAGATCGACAGTGAAACGGATATAGGATGCATTTAAATAAGTGTGATACCTTCCTAAGGCACTAAAAAAAATATTGTTATTGCATCAACATTCCAGTCTTTTAAAAGTGCTTGAAATGTAGACTATGCATAGGAAAAAAATGTATATTTTCTTATACGAAAGCTTACTTTGTATCTCACACACTATTGCCTTTGTGCAACTTGGAAGGTTGGCATTGGAACGTAACAGGATGCTCCAGCCATCTGTTTAAGTGACAGCATTTTTGCCAGATTAATATTTTCCAGTCACTGCGGTCTACTTCCTTATACTTAATGCCTTGAACCCACAGTAATGTCTCCCAGGATTCTGTGATTTAACATGGCAGCTTGTTAATGCATGATATATATATGTATACTGTATATATGTGTATATATATATATATATAAGCTCGTTTGAGCATGGCCCTCCTCACCTGTTGTTTCTGAAAGTCAAATTGTTATGTTATATACTACTTGTTACGTGCCGTGTACCCATTGTACAGCGCTACGGAACTTGATGTCGCTATATAAAACAATAAATAATATATATACACACATACAGTGTGAGGTGGAGACTACATACAAGGTAGGTATATATAAACAACGGCAAAAGTCTATCCGAGGTCAGGGCACCGGATTTCAGGATGATCAAGTCCAAGCCAAGGTCAGGGAGCCAGATATCAGAATAACCAAATAACAAACCAGGGTCAAACAAAGGGATCCAATATCAAAACACACACTTGAGGCAAAGGCACATTAAGTATACGCACAAACATCAGAGAGCAGTTTCTAAGTGAGCTCTAAAGGTATTTATGAAGTGCAGGAGTTTTGGCACCAAAATGGGGTGGGGTCGCTCCACCTCCATCCGCTTCTAAGACCTTAACCTACTGCTATAAGCAGTAGGAGTATATAAAGGCACCACTAGAGGGCACACACTAGAGGACACACTCTACCATGCTGAGGTTGCAGACTGTTGGATGGGGGTCTCCTTCTTCGTGGCGGCTGTTGCGTACTGGATGGAGGTCTCCCTCTCCTCCTTGGCGGCTGCTCTGCTGCTGTGAGGTTGGTAGGAGTTGGAGGATGGTCTCCCTCGTGTCTGCGGTGGTGGCTGTGACAAATGGGAGTTAGATGGAGATCTTCCTCTCCTCCGTGGAGTCGGAGATGTAACTATATATATATATATATATAAATATATATATATAGTTATATGAGATTTCATTTTTCAACTCTAAAAAGGGTAAATAGTTAATCTAAGACATTGTTGTATTGATTTCACAGAAAACATTAACTAAAATCTTCCTTCAAAAGTATAAAATGTACATGGCATCTTGTCCAACTCAAGCTGCTGTGGACATATTTTCTAGCTAAACAATGTGGGATTTGGAATCTGCAGATGCACAATTGGTTACCTTTGCCTGCCTCAGTTACTACGTGGGTTTTAAGACCACAGTTAACATACCGTGTATGTATATATATGTGCATCGTTGTGTGTTTTCTGACACCGTGTACCATCCAATAGCCCCAGGCCTGCAATTAATTTTTTATGCTCAGACTATTACCTACCAAAATCTAAACGCCTTTTGTTCTGGGGAGAAGGCAAAGCTCTGCATTGAAAGGATTAAAAAAAGCAATGTAAAATTCTTAGATTTCTGCACATAATAAGCAGTGCGTGACCCTAGTATACAACTCTGCTGAGCAGAGGCCTGTCTTTCTCTTGAATGGATTGCTTTGCTCTCAAGTTAACTCATGCACTGGATCTAGTCCAAGAACATTTTGTTCCCTGGTAATGAGCCAAAATTCTCGCAGCAGTGGATCCTTTGCTTTTCTTCCAGCTCCCTCCTCTCTCCATCTTTATTACGAGTCCTTTTTTTAAGTATTCGCTGTGGTTAAAATGATACCAAAAAAACCCAGCTCATATGATTTTGATAAGAATCACGACATGAAACAGATACAGTGCTTCTTCTGTTTATAGGTCCATGCGTTAATAGGTCTTGTTCTTTGCATTCAGTGTACGATGAATTACTGGAACCATCTGAAGCATAAAATATTTAAATGTAATGCTTTCCAGATGTATAACTTTTAGCCTTGTTTCGAGAAGTTAGCGTATGCCTGCCAGTCTACATCTGCACATTTCTGGAGAGCTAGAAACATGAAAGATGATCTATTAAACATCTGGGGCTACAATGCCCTGATCAGCTGTGTTCACTTCTTACCATTCCATTCACTAACAATGGATCTGTTGAATTGATTTTCACCATTTAACCTAAGTGGTTGGAGTCCTTCAACCACATGTCTCAATTGCTATTTTAAACCACTCTATAACTTCACTTAAACTGTTATATAACTGACGTTGCAGGGGGTTTGTCCTATGCCTATATGTTCTCAATTTTCATTCTGTAAGAATTACAAGCAAAAATCCTGCCGAAGGTCTTTGTGCAAAATCCATGTTTAACATTGGCATGCGTGATCATTTCTACAGATACATATTTCTGCTGTTTATAGCCTGCACACAATATTTCGAGACTTTGTATTCATACCCAGAGAGGCCCCGATGCCAGTGGTGGTATCCTCCCTGCAAGATAATGAAATTTCTAGGCTAAAAACTACTAAGAACTTTGGTATGCCTAAGGTAGACCGGGAATTATATTGGGGTGAGAATTTTTTTGTTTGTTAGCAAATAAATTGTATCATTTTAACTATACTTTTCTCCAGTGAGAATTTAAGAAGTAAAAATAATGCACAGAGGAAAACAAGGTGTTAGTCATTTCACACTGAGTTCATTAAATTTACCGTATTTTTCGCTCCATAAGACGCAGTTTTTTTCCTCCCAAAGTAGGATGAAAAATCAGCCGCGTCTTATGGAGCGAAGATGCACGCACGCAGGGAGGGAGGGGGGGGGGGGCAACGATATACCGTATTTATCGGCGTATAACACGCACTTTTTTAACTAAAATCCGGAGCTTAAACCCTACCTGCGTGTTATACGCCGATAAATCCGGGGTCGCAACTGAGGCAGGCGGCGGCGGCGGCCGCCAGCAGAGGAGTCCTGGATTTCTGCCAGTCAGGGGGGCCCAAGGGGTGCCGAGCGGTTGCTGAAGACAACCGCTCGGCAACTCTCGGGCCCCCCTGCCTGACAGATATACAGGAATCCTTTGCTGGCGGCGGCCGCCACCGCCGCCTGCCTCAGCGCTTCAACTCCTGTGTTGGAAGCGTTTGTCTCGGGTGCCGGCGCTTTACGCTGGGCGCCGGCATATGACGTCAGACGCCGGCGCTCAGCAGTGAAGCGCCGGCACCCGAGACAAACGCCTCACGCTTCCAACACAGGAGTTTAAGGTAAGTGACTGGGGCGGGGGGGGGATCCTGAGAAGGGGGGGGTTAGGGAGTTAGAGGGGAGATCCTGAGAAGGGGGGGTTAGGGAGTTAGAGGGGAGATCCTGAGAAGGGGGGGTTAGGGAGGGAGGTCTTACTGTGTGTGTCTTACTGTGTGTGTGTGTCTGTCTCACTGTGTCTGTGTGTGTCTTACTGTGTCTGTCTTACTGTGTGTGTCTTACTGTGTTCATAGCTTATTCAGTTATTGTAATAAATATTTTAGCCCATTTTTTAGCTCAAAATATTTTTTCCTTTTTTTTCTCCTCTAAAATCTAGGTGCGTCTTATCAGCAGGTGCGTCTTATAGAGCGAAAAATACGGTAATTAAACGAACACTTGACACTGGGCTCCATGATAATAACTCATATGCTGCCACCCTGCATCAAGTGGTCCATAGTAAAGGGAAACTTGCTAGTAGACAGGTCTGTGCTGGTGGCTGTTGAAGGTGGCTAGGAGACATGTACCACTGATCTAAAAGGTAAACCATACACCTTAAAACAAAAATATTGAAAGTGCACTGTCAGAGCTGAGACTGGTTCCCTACATGTCTTGTACTGTGCAGAGATCCAAAAGAATGGGGTAAAATGAAATTATTTCTATTTATCCACCTATCTCGATGTAAATATATGTACTTATATACATATCACATAGTTGATGCACAGCTATGCTGCATGAAATCTTCCACTGCTATGATGAAATTATAAAATTATGCTGGTATATATCACACTATCTCTTCCCCTGACCTAGTTTTGCTTAAGTTCATATTTGGATCCCTGTGTGCAATATGAGAGAACCTCATGATCTTTTTGGCTTTCTCTTAGCACACACTCCTAAACAAAGCATTCCATGCAACATGCCTGCCAATACACTAGAACTGCTGGAACTATCAATCTCCAAAACCACTAAGCAAACATACCAGCATTTCCCAGCCAGAATCACACTCTGTGAAATCTTCCAATCTAAACAGAAAAAAACTTTGCTTGATTTCACTTCTCCATCTATCGTATAAACAGAACAGGGATGTATACCGTGAAATATATTTATAATACACTCATGCTAAAGATTTTTAAATGCAAACATATTGTGCAACTAGAGGGAAAAATAGGAATTAGGAAAAACCTGCAATAACTGGCTCAGTTATAGTAGAAAATAGTTCTTTCAGAGTTAATTTTAAGCACAATCAACCCAGGATGATGACCCCGTAGGCTAAAGAACATTTTTTCCATGAGTTTTGTGCCTGACCTCAGTCTGCATGGGTCAACATGGACATCACACGCACCCACCCAGCTCATTGCATAACACAGCAATTTGGGAACATAGGCTCACACAAGAAATATTGGAAAACCTTGATGCGCATGGGGTGAATGTCATACTTGGAAAATGGTACAGACAAACTACTGAGAACTCCTAATAGCTAACAATAAAGTTCTCATTGAAAATAAAGATATGCTGTAGGTGGTGAAAAGGGATGAGTCACAGATCTGTGGTTTATCCACATATGGATTTCAATGCTCACACGAGGACCTCGTCTCCAGAAATATTAAATAATTACACCACTGAAGCGCCAACCAAATAACTTTCCTTAAGTCATCAAATTGTACACATCTCACAAGAGCTGGGGGCACGATGATGGGAAGTTTTAGAACAGTAAAAGAATTTAGTTTAAATGTAATTCTCACTCCAGGATAGAGACAGATAACCTAACTGAGGACATTGACTACCCCTGATTCATCATGGCACAATTGGCTGGTTAGAGAGGTTTAATTGTATCCAGTCAATTACAATAAAATGTAAATGTTGTCAGGATGAATATGCAAACTAAAGCCAAGACAGCAGCACTCCAAGCTAGATCAGTAGGATGCTCCCAGTCCATGAGAAGGGCAATATGGAATCATACAGCACTGCATCACTCACTCTCTGTTTCTGTTGTATGATTTTCTTTATGTTTCTTTGTCTTTCTTCTCACTTTGAGCCCCTTTTCTATCAGTCTTTCTCTGTATCTGTGACTGTGTTTTTGTCTTCTGTATTTCTTGAGAAAGTGTCCCTTCTTTTCTATTTAAACAGCACTGTGAGGGTCTAGGACAGGTAGCAAGCAAAAAGGGTAAATCCAATAGGCAGCCTGGGTTAAAAAGGTAACACATCTGAACAGAGCACGGATTCTAAACATAACCAGACAAGACATACATGGTACAGGATGCCACAAAGGACAGGGAACAAGGCAAGGAACACAGGGGGATGGAGTTCTCCTTTAAGCAAGGATAGGATATCTCAACTGGGACACGAAGAGAGGAGAGAGGAACCAAATGAATAAGGGAAAGAGGACAAAGGTACATAAAATACAGACACACAAGTAAACAAGTGGAGAGGAGTTCAATTCCAGGCAGACCTCTTAAAGGGGCGACCATGCCTGGCAGTCCGCAGGGCTGGGGCCCAATCCTGATGATAGGAGATGGGAGTTATGCTGTACCACCGTCAATGTCAGGCTCACTATATAGTTATAGGAGTCATGCTGTAATGCCATGAGTGCCTGGCTCCGTATATAGTGATTGGAGTTATGCTGTATCGCCACCTGTGTCTGGATCACTATATAATGATAGGGGTCATGATTTACCACCATCTGTGTCTGGATCACTATATAATGCTAAAGGTTATACTGTACCACTCGCAGTGTCTGGATCACTATATAACAATAAGAGTCATGCTGTACCATTGTCATTGTCTGGCTCAATACATAATGATGAGGGTTATGCAGTACCAACAGTGTCTGGCTCAATATATAGTAATGGGATCTATGCCATACCACATATGTCTTGCACACAATGTGCTTATGCTTACTATGAGCTACACTGTATCATATTTATGCCTGGCTAACTGTATACTGATGAGGGCTATAATACCTGCATAATTGGGATTAAGGTACACAGTCTTAATGTAAATAAATCCCTGGGTTTAGTGAAATTTTGTGCACTATTATTTTTTTTTAATTCTCTGCAGATCTAATATCATTGATTCCCTTGCTATTTATTTATTTTCCTCAAAATAAACACTATAAAATATAGTGGGGGGCACAATTTTCTGTTCTTGCCTCATGCTCTGCTCCTTCTTTAAAGTTGAAGCACTGGATATCACTGACACAAATTTAACACTTCTCTGTCTCCATGCTACTCACTTTCCTTCTATGGTCTCCATCTCTGTGTGTTTTTCTGTCATCTAACTGCTAAGCAGCAGGTTCCTGGTAATGCTATGGGGATCACCGACCGTTCATTTATATGTAAACACAAATTAAGAAATAATGAATGTACCTAGTGGGATTAACTGCAGTTGTATAGAGCAAGATGCCCTAAAATGAGGAACTACAACAAATTGTTTTTTTTAAAAAAAGATGTGGCCAATTTTTCTAACTTAAGTTTGATTATAATAATATAATAGTCCCTTTCTCTATGAGAGCTGGAAGAAAGCAAATCTGGATCAGGTGAGGTGAGATTAGCAGTGGATTTAAGGTAAAAGTGGTGAAAAGGGCAATAAGTTGCAACTAGTGGAAGGACAGAGCTAAATGTCACTCTGTTGATTACTCAAGATGAAAAGGCTCTTTTCAGGGGCTCTTAGTAGCCCAATGACCTATTGTTATATCAGTTTTCTAAACTTAAATAATCAATTAGAAACAATAATAATTTTAATAGATATATATAAGTATATCCTTAGAAGGACAAGGGCTAACAATGGAAACGTGATGCTAACCTGCAAAGAGATAGATTGCATTTGCAAACTGTTAATGGCTTGCTACAGACTTCATATTTCTATAGAGAGAGGTCATAATAATGTAGTGATTTGAAATGTGCATGGAATAGGATTTCCTGAAGTAGTAAGTAACTGAATTTCTGCAATAATAAACTGAGCATTTAAACAATCCTCCAACACTATTCATTTCATACTTGAAAAATGGTTAAGAATCTTTAAATGAAACAGCCAGTGTTTGCCGAGTACAGAACACAGTATCTCTTGCACATGATCAAGGAAAGTTTCTGTCGCTCTAAATATTGTGCAGCACTTATGCCTCAATTAACATGCACTTCACTTGCTGCAAACATTCCTGGCCTCCATGAATGCTTCTACTATACTCTTGTGTGGCTCAGCACTTAATGAACTAGTCCTTCATACCTGGAAGTGACATTTATCAAGCTGTTTAAGGAGTAAAATTTCTGTTTTGAACGCACTCTAATTTATCAGTAATTTGTGAAAGCTTGCTGAATCACTCTTTAATTGAAGTATGTATCCCCCTGACTTTGGAGGTCAAAACTGTGTTAGGTTAACACAAGCATCATATTTAGTGAAAGCATAGTTTTCTGGGTTTTTTTTAGCTAAATATCCTTATGTGTTTGTATTTCCTCTAATTTATCAAAGCCTTTTTATAGGTTCAGTGAGTAATCAGTCAACCTTCCATCTAGGAGGTGGAACTGGTAGCATCATTTGTATTTTATTTTGATACAACTTTTGGAAATAAAGATTTCAAATGTACTCCCTTTCCAATAAGTCCTTACATAAATAGTTCCTCCCTCTTTTTACAAGTGGTATCCACATTTGGCCAAACTAGCCAAGCATAAATGGACATAACTCTTCTTGCAAAATGTTGTTCTTGCCTTGGTTCTTACACTGTTTCATCAAATAGATTTTGTTGATTAAGGAAAATCAGGGTTTTATTTAGCAATAATCATGTGATCACCTGGCCTACATACCATAAATGAGCCATTCACACCATAAATCATGTATCAATAAATGGCACCCCATATTGAAATATTGGGGGAAAATGCCACAGTGTTTGTCTTTCTGTACCTAAACAAACCAAATATTAAAAGTCCATATAACTTCAAAGTGGATGTGCACATTTTCCAAAATCACACAGTTGCTGATTGTTGTTGATTGGTTAGAAAGCCATTTAAAGAGGGGTGAGCAGAGAATGGAAAGAACTGCAGTGACAGGAAATTGGTCAGGTAATGTTGTCGTTTTTAGCTTTTATTAACTTAATTCTAAATTAGATGTTTCCAAAACCGTTGCACTAATTGACACACAAAAAACACAAGCTATAGGTAGTTTTAGTAAATAAGTTAATTATGCTAAAAGCTGTGCTGGCGACAGTTCTCATTTGAACATGCTCTTGGGAGAGAAAAATGTCAACGAGCATAAAAAAGAAAGAAAAAACCCTCTCTCAATAGAAATACCCTTATTAGGGAAATGATGCTACAATACCAGTTTGTTCAGCAGCAATATAATATTATAAACGAAAAAGTTACCCAAAAACAAGTGAGTAACTGAAAGCCAGGAGCCATGAATAAGTGAATGTCACAGAATAAAAGTGTGACGACTACATCTTGTCTGCTTCAGTTGTGAAGAGGGCACTTTGTCTGTCTCAGCTTTTTGGAAGATTGGCAGCCTGAATGATCGGCTTCAGTCATGTGACTGTATGTCGTGTGACTGTATCAGTGGCTCTTACATAATTACTATCGCTCGTTAGTGCAGAGACACAATGTGCTGCGAGACCTCTCTGTTTTTGAGACTCTTCGTGTCTTGACTGCTCGACTAACCCATGGTTTATCCAAATTATACGTTTTACTGATATCCACCCTAACCCCTGTACCCCCGGCATTCATGGGAAAATGGGAGACAATGCTGCAGGTCATCCTCATGGAGGAACAATGGGAGAAGACATGTATCTTGTCTCATCGCTGTTCTTTAAGTAATAGGGATCAGGAAATGTCATATAAACTGCGGGAGATGTGGGGAGTCCCCAGGCTCTCTCTTTCACTTATGGTGGCACTGCCCCCGAATAGTCCCCTTTTGGTCTGCTATACACATAAACATACAGTCATTTACGGACAGAACTACCCCCTGGTTTCACTGGCTTGCATTCGCCTCTGGTTCTCAGGTTTGACCCTTACTGCCCGATGCGCCAACCTGATTCTCTTGGGATTGATGGATCCTGTGTTCTCCTTTGCAGTATCCCGACTCCACTCCTTTTTTCTCTTCTGCTTTTCTGAACCTTTCCCATCTTTGCAGTCACCCCTTCCACCCCACCTTTCCTCCTACCCCTACCTTGTCAATGACCTGCTCAAAATGTGATGTTGCTGAAGAGGTCATTGCTATTGCGGATGGAACTTTGTTTCTAATATTGTATATACCCCAGGATCACTGATATGTCTTTTCGATATGTCATACTGTTTAACTTGATTTTGTATTCCCCTTTCTTTTGTATGCTCCCTTTCTACCCATTTCACCTTTTTGTATCCCTTGCTGTCTGAAAAACAAATAAACACTTGATTTACCCTTAAAATAAAGCAAAAATCAAGCTCATACCCAAAGAATACTATTTAAAAACACCTATCTAAGATACATTTTGGGGATTCTGTCATGCTATATGGCCATATATTGATTAGCCCACCACCATGTCAAATAATCTCAAATTTGGTGTGTCCTATCTAATTTTTCATGGCTATATTGCTTATCAAGGAGCTGAATCAGTGGGACTGCATTGCATTTTTAACCTGAGACTTTCATGCAATTTAAAACCTTCTCTGGACACTATTAATAAGTCGCCTGTGTGGCTCCAGGGGCTTCTCAAACCTAAGGTTTGGTCAGAGCCTGCAAATATGTACAGCAAAAAAATATACAGGAGGGGGAGCGCACAGTTGAGGTTTTTATAGCCACAAAGTGGGTGCTAACTCCATATTAATGCCCATGGTTTTGGTATGGGATCTCCAACAATCTCATATATGATGGTCAGGTGTCCACAAACTTTCGTTATATAGTACATAAGTAGAGCCGGAATGTGGTAGAGCACATTTCAGTACATTGTCTGATTCATTTGTATGCAGTAAAATGTAGCAAATGGACATCATCATACTTAGTGCGGCCCACCAGACCATGGTGAGTGATGGACATTGTTTAGAACATCATTATACTGTATTATGGTAGTACCAATATTTAATACTAAAAAGGCTGAGAAACTGCCTTACCTCTCTATACATATAGAGTTTATATATATAAAGTAATTCTGGTGCAGGTGTTAAGAAGTGGTCTTATCAGCACAGCAAGCAAACAACTGAGTGGGCCTTTCTGTTAATTGCTATGGCAATAAGACTAACTTTGAAACCATCGCTTTTATACATACACGTCACATAGTTATATACTGTATACACCAAACCACTATGCATTGTTATGTCTTATACTCATAGCATATGTAACATTCTATACATGTATATCTACCATATGTTTCTTTGCTCTTAGTCGTATCTTATCGCATACACACTTATATTCCCTCAGTATATTGACAGCTGCCAAATCTCTGCCTGGTATTCTATGGATTCATCATTCTCGCATTAACGTCTCTGACAATGAACAATGACTATAAAATTTATTGTCCCACCACTTCAACTCATTTTTAATATACTTCCCTGTGACTTGTTTTACTCCTTTTAGGTACTAATGTTTCTGTCATATTTCCCCTCTCTCGTCTTTTCTTTATACTATACGTGTAATACAATAGTACACAGTATTTTTATATTAATGATGTACATGTATGTTTGTATTTTATGGACAAAATGTGACTTCCAAAAAAAAAACCCCTGTAAATTGTAGAGTTGTTTCACTAGAACAGGAACATATCATTAGTTAAATGGAGAGTTAAAGGTCTAATTGTGGCTGCAAGGCAGGAAACCTCATAAAAACAATAAAAGCCACAAAGTGAACAAAATGGTTCAATTTTGTGAAATTGTCACATAATATTGCAATTCATTGTTTGGAATATGGTCCACATTTATGGTCATGGTTGAAAATGAAACTGTTAATTACTTGAGTTATTTGTATATTTATTTTACTGTGACATATTTAATAAAAAAAACCCCAAAGTGTAAACTTTATCAGCAATCATACCAAACTTATTTTAACATTTTCTCTATTTGAGCTTCAACCATATATGAGACACGCAGTTGGTCAAGTAGACCCAGCAGGTCAACCGCATATCCCATGTGTGTGTGGGGGGGGGGTACACCCCTCACCCTGCTCTTCTAGTGATCACAAAAAGGTGCAGTGGAGCTGCTGACTGGCTACTGATCCAAACTTTTCCTTTGTTTGAAGTTTCATCTATTTAGACATAGATGCCATACTTCTGTTATACACAAAGTCTTGAACAAAGATGTGTAGCCTTTACAGTGGAAAATAGATTATTGTTAATTGGTCAGTAACGATGATTATCTAGAAAAACAAAAAACCACTGACCCCTGTCACACCAACCGGTGTAGTACGTACATGGACTGGCTACCCGGTAGAGATGGCACAGCCAATTTCAGTATGTGAGGGGTTAATTCGATTGTATAGGCATATGGCGCCAAAAGGTCTTTTTAGATAAATTGGTCTTTTGAAGCTGGGACTCCAACCAAGGCCCTCTGCAAGGTGTGAAATTTCACGGGGAGGCGGTGCCTTTAAGTCTGCTAGCCGAGTCATTCACCATATGCCTGTATCCCCTCATATATAATGGATTCTTTGATATGCTAAGTGACCACTAGCAGTCAGGAAAACCATTTTATATCCAGGTCATATCCAACACATATCAATAATAACTCATATATTCATTATCATACCTCCTTGTGTGCATACCTAGAACGGGGAAAGCGCACCCTACAAAAAGAGTACAAACATGGTGGCGCCACTTAACCAGTTTGGAAGGAATTGTGAAGTCTATGATGTCTAGTCATAAGTAGCAAGTGTGACATATCTATGGACTTCACAATTTACAGGAAATTCATAAATGCACGAATTATGGCTGTGGCGAGCACAGGAGGGACGGTAAAATGAAAATAAGTTATTTGGACTGATATGTTTCCACCACACAAGGGGGAGGTCACTTATGGTACCCCTTCCCCTCCGCTTATACCACCTCTGGGCCGGCTTGGAAACTCGAGATGAACTGGGAAAGGGTATAAAATTAAGGAGAGAAGATTGGTCATTGTGCTTACTAGGGGCCAAGATCTAATTTTGAGTAAGTTGCCATCTTTCCTTGCCGGAGCCCTACGGACAGAAAAACTGTTACTTGACCATTCAGTGAGTAGTTAGGTTTTCTGTAATTTTCTCCTTTTTATTTTTATCTGTTTGGTGTAAATCTGTTTATAATCTTTTTTGTATGCACTGTGATTTTTTTGTTCATAATAAATATTCCTTTATTAAGTTCTGCCTTTGTCTGGTAAAGACTCACGTTACCTGATTAGACCATTTTATCGGTAATTGGAAATACATAATTATTGTGTTAAAATATATTGTGTGGGTTTTTTAGTCTGACTCGTTTGGGGTACCAAGGCACCCCATTTATAAATTGTCTTGGTGGTGGCAGCGTTATTTTGATATTTGTTATATCATTATAGTTAATTGCGGGTGGTATTAAGGGTGGATATTTATATTTTTATCACTATTTTCGGTCTAGTGCAGACAGATAGTGAATTTTAACCCTTTTACCACCAGAACCAAGTCACGCGCACGCTTGGAGTAGAGTGCGTTCGTGACAACCCCAGCCTGTAAACAGGGATTAGTGTATAGAAATGGCATTTTAGTGTAGTTGCTAATTTCCATGGTAACAAAACTCCTACTACAATTTCCATAAACCAGGGCAAGAATGGTGATGAATGAAAAGTTGGTGCACTAGACGTGCAAAATGTGTGCCTGTAACAAATGCAGGTTCTTAATTAATATCCTTGTAAGGGAGAGAATATTCTACACTAGACCTGACTCTTCACCTGTGACAGCCCATTCTCTCCGGTGGATTGCTAGGTACTCTGCAGCAATTGACACATGGAAGCGAAAGCCAGGTACTAGAAGATGAGACAAACACAAAAACTATCCAAGTCCAAGGCAGTAGGAGAACAATTGTAGATCACAGACAAAGCCAGGGTCTGGTACACAAAAGTGAATTAAATGTGAACTGTGAACTGACTCATAGAAAAGGCGAGCAGTAGAGTCTATATGGTGAGAGTAGAATCAGAACACACTGTCAATACTTGACTTAAAGGTATGCAGCTAACCAGATGTTGAACTGCCACTACCCAAGGTCTGCCTTTTCTACAAGAATGGGAGAACCACAGTCTGCGGGTCACATTCTTTATTTTCATTTGTCTTATTATTTGACTTGGCATATACAAGAAAATATTGGGGTAAAATTTTAAAAACATAAATAAAGTACTGCACCAACACTATTCTAGAGCAATAAAGTTTTTTTTTTAAGGTTACAAACTGACTACAGCAGCTGTATAGCTCCACAATTAATGCGTATTTCACATAAGTTCTTACTCATAAGCATTTTTTTGCCTGCTTCTATGGTAACTTTCATAAAAGCAATAATGAGAATCGAAGTGGATGGAAGGTATCTGAAACTAAAATACTGAGTAAGTTGTAACATCAGTAGCCGATGTGGCGCCTGAAGGCTCATGGGGAATAGAGGAACATATCAGATGTGATGTCAGCATTGGCAAATATATTTGGAAATAACAAAGAAACTAATTACTAAAGCATATTAGAATTTATAAATGCTGGGTTCAATTATGGTATATTCCTGATGTCACAGACATTGGAAATTGTGACATGTATAAAAAACAATAACTTACTTTTTTGAGGACAGCTCTATCTAACATAATTTTACTTTGACTGTAGTTGACAAGTCCTTTTACTACTACCCTGAATTGTTATCAACAAAATCCAACTACATAAATGTATATAAAAAACAAAAATTGTCTGCACTTCTCGCCGTAATAAAGTTGGCAACAAATATATGAACATAATATAAATGAGAGGTTTTGGTTATATGAATTGGCCAAAGCATAATTAAGCTCACCCACCACGTCAATAAATAAACACTCATGAAAAATATTCAGTGACTTTGGATGTAAAGAAATGTACCCTTTGGCAGGGTATGCCATTATCAGGATGTTGAAGAAATGATTCACCTTGGTGCTAGACCTTAGAACCAGCCTGTTTGTGACCAATAGACTGGGATATTTTTCATCAGGAGACCACATTAAAGAAGGTCTCTTCTGAAAGAGCCAATTCCTATGGTCCTTCCCTTTTGTAAAATTGGAGTATGACCCCAAACTTCAGATTTAACCTTAGAAAACATATTTAAATATATTTAAAGCATAAAACGAGACGCAAAATGTATCTTATTTCAGTACAATGAGGAATATCTTTCTTTTTTTTCTCATGGTTGATCATTTACCAGGTCTGTACTATCGTTCAGCACAAGGCCTCCAAGGTTAGGTGCACACGACAGTCAATAAATAATGTGCTAGTACACAGAGTGCTAATTGTAGTAGTCAGGTATGTTTCTGACTGCACAATGGCCTTGCCCTGTCCTATTATCGCTTTGCTAAAGTTTCCCCTGACATTTCTTTCACAAGTACGCAGTGTTATAGCACTCTAATAAAACCATTGCCGCACATACATGTTGCTGCCTGAACAGTGACGTTACTACTAATAAAGCAAACACCATGTACCATTTTCCTACAACTTCTAGTAAAAATAAAAAAAACCTCAGACACACATTACAATATTGTGCTGTCTGGGCCTGACCTAGGACAGCAATATTCCAAACTCTCTCCAAACGTTGAATTCGATATTCACATAAGAAAATGTTGCTTCATTTCTGAATATTTGGGATCTGCACATCTGTCATTTGCTCCTTGCAGTTCTCCCACAGTATACACAAAGTAGAGCTTGAAAAGAGGAGCAAATATTGTAAAGTATTATTTTAAATATTTCAAGTATTGGGAAGCAGGACCAGACTGGAGATCTAAATCGGCCCCAGCCTTTTATATTTTGTGGCCAATAAATGAGTGACCACCTGCTGGATATACACAGCCACACAATGTACTCATACTCGTGCGATGTGTAGCTTCTCGGTGGCTACATAGTAAAACACCAGAACTGCCCCGCAATCAGCAGTTATCTGACTTGCCCGGTCTTGCACTGGCCCACTCGGCATTTGCCAGGTTTACCAGATAGCCAGTCCAGGCCTTTGGGGAAGTTTGTAATTCTGCCCCCATTCAAACCTCTGTTGGTTGGTGCTCTGCTCATATTAACTTTGTGTTCTCAAAGGAAAGGTAATTTTATGAAGCTCTGTGTCCAACATAGTAGTTTTTATAGTAGTTTGAATTCCTTATTTATCTCAATAACTAAAATGTCATTTTATGCTATAGTTATTATGACCTGGCATTCCAAACATTTATTTGAAGAATATCTTAATCCATTGTAGTGAAGGGAAAAGATAACAGATGTAATTACATGATTCTATAAGGGCTTAGATGAAGCCAGAAAGTCTATTATACTTTATATTAGAAAAAGCCACAGCTCAAAATTTCCAATTGAGTTTATATTCCACAAATCCTTAGAACTAAATACCTTCCCTGATAGTTGGCTAAACACTACAAATGTAGAAGAGTTAGTCCAATTGGGATTTAGATTTTACTTTGAAACTTTTTAAATATGTTTTAGTATTTTGTATTTTTAAATATATTATAGGAACAAGTATTTATAACCAACTGACCTTACATCCATGAAGTGGACCTCTGAGGTCTTTCAAGCTTGTGTGGGTTATGTAGGATAGATAGATAGATAGATAGATAGATAGATATTGTTTTTAACACAAAGGTCCAGCATTTTAACAGGGTTTCTTTTTTTAAATCGTGTCCTCGAGGGTCTTCTATTGTCAATAGGCTGTATCAATAGGCCTTTGTTGAGCAGCCTTATTTTAAAAGAAGCAATCTATTTAGTTTAATTAGATCTAATTATAACTTGTACTTTATTTTACTTACTGAAATCCACTAAATGACATGAACATTCATTTTTAAATCATAATAGGGAATTTTAATTTAACTATACATATACATATCACTGCACCAAAATTGTTTCCCTTGGTAACTTTCATGATCCCAACAGCAATGCTTGTTAGGCATTGTATGTACAGAGTAAACTTGATTGTGGAACCTAATGCCGCATAATACATAATTAGGGCAAAAAATAAACCTTACATTTTTTTTATCAGACATGTACTATATATTTGCCAGGTGTTTGCCTAGCACAACATGTACTTATGTTAAATGTTAAATACTATCATGAAGACGGGATTTACTAATAAAGCTACAAGATAGATACTGGGGAATGTGGGCTACAAAGGATTAAAACAGCTCCTCCAAACATAAGGTTGTCCAAAGTATCACCAGCACCATGGGCCAGAGCTAGAGAACATACAAATACAAAAAAGCCTGTCACTATTCCTTAAGTGAAAATGATGTTCTTATATAAAAATTGATAATGGTGCAAAGTTTGAAAGGAGAGTTTATCACCCGATTAATCAATAAAATGTTTAGGGGCACAATGTATGTTAAATGCACCCGCATCATGGCAGCTCACATGGAGACTGTACATTGAAGACCGTGCCCCCATACAAGGTAAAAGGGATAATTGTGTAAGCTGCATAAATGATGGAAGAGGAAGACAGACAAAGTGTGTTTGTATATGCTGTTAGTATGAGTCTGTCAGTAAAGTGTGACAGCATATGGTGTTAGCATATGTGAGTGTATGCTGTTAACATGTGTTTTTGCATCTTAGTAAATGGTGTGAGCATGAGTGTGCATGTTAGTATTTGGTGATAGCATGCGTATAGGAGTTAGGGTATGGTTTTAGCATGAGTGTGTGTCAGTGTATGGTGTTAGAGTGTCAGAGAGGAGCCTGAGGCTAGTGGTTCAGGGGAGATAGTTTGTGCGTATGTCTATGCGTAAGTGTATGGTTTAGAGTAAGGTGGTAGGACAGCGAGTTTGCATCTTACTATGTGTAGATTTTAATGGGGGTGCCAAAGAAATAAGACATCCAGGCGCCACTAACTCAACTCACCCCTGAGAATGCTCCTGATAACTGTACAATTGCATTAGTGGCTAAAGTAATAAAACCATTTAGCAACAGCGTCACTTTTTTCTACATAACCTCCACTGTTTCTTTAAACAAGGTTTTTCATTTATTTTAGTTTTTAGAAGGATTACGAATTTTGTTGAGTAGTTACTATTTATCGTTTCAATTAGTTCAGTGCATGCTGAGAATTTAACAGCCACGCTCTGAATCTTGTTAAACCACCATTGCCTCAAAATATATTTTAATAATTCAATGTTGTGCCTGTATAGGAGTCAGCAGCCAGTATTTCTCTGTGTGGGTATCGTATTTCTGAGTAGTTTGAAGCTACACATAAAACTCAAACTCTGTATAAATTTTATAAACAAAGGGATTTGTATGAATGTCCATATACTTGTTGAAACAACACATAGTATTCGTATATATGTTATTTCATAGGGGGTCCTGTCATTGGCCATTTGTTAGTTCTCATGGGGCCCTGTCATTGATTTTACTTAATTTTCACTAAGCAGGGGGCTGTTGTAGGTCATCACAAGCATTATAAGTCAGTGCATACTTACTCTGTCCTCCTCATACTGTAAATTAGTTAAAACTCAAACATCGGGACTTTAATGTTGTACGTTGCCTGGTAAAAAAAAACATATTCTCTCCCCAAAAATGTACATACAGTATGACTATAAAATGTATCTCACTTCTAAAGTGACTATCAGTTTCTAAGAAAAATTGGAAAACATGCTAGGTTAGACTTTTAGTCTCCTTAAATTTGGAAAAACAATATAAATTGTCAGAAAAAAAGAACAAGTAATTTATCTCCGTGGGCTATCAAAATGAAAGGAGATTAGCTGTTAATACTGAGTGATAAATCATTCCATATTCAAGGATTTTTGCGCATAAAAGATTTCTGTTCTATGGCAAATATACAAAACAGTCCAAACAAAGGAAGCATTATATTTCTAAATGTGAATTTTATAGTGCACTTTGCCTGACCTCTCTGCGGTACTTCTGTCAAACCCAGTTATCCATGACAACCAGAACACAATATTCCCTGTTCATTTTGGTATATACTTTTTAATGTGCTTTCGGTAAATAAGACATTTGAAAAAGTTTTTTTTTTTTACTTGAGAAATGTGGCAAATGTTAGTATATACATATAAAATGTTCATCTGCATTCACAGAACAGTTTTTTATTTAGTTGTTTTCACTTATGGCGTTTAATAAGCCGTCTGTATGAAAACATGGCAGGATTGCCTTTGTCTATCAAAACGAAAGGCAAAGACAGCATATATAGAGATAGTTTCTCAGCCAAGGATTCATAAGAGGATCACAGATGTCTTCAGAGATCGGCTGCATCTCAACAACGAGGCTCAGAGATGCTGAAACTTGTCTGGGTTTTGCTGTTTCTCTCATTCAAAGGCTGATTGCCTGGCATTAAAATGTCTTTTTTTACCAAATGCATGAAGCATGGTGGGCTGTTTCCCCCTATGGCAGACTGTTTATGTAGGCAGAGCTCTGAAAGTTAGGGTAGCCAGATTTCCCATTTAAACCAGAATGCAAATGTATTGCATATATCAAATGTTTTGCATGCATGCATGACACATGTGAACTCAGGTTAAATGACCCATTTCATCACCATCGTTTAAAGAGCTATAGTGAAATGATGTGATGCACTGCTTGTCACATGCTGTTTACCCAATTGCATAGATCTTATTTAACCTTTTACTTAAATTGAGTAGAGTCGTAGTAATGCATAGTTGCCAATTGGACTGTCAGTGCCCAAGGATATGTCCTAGGAAATTGGCAGTTGTGGGTGTCGGGTGCAGGGCCGGTTGAGGAGATCATGGATCTCCCTCTAATCAGCCCAAATTAATGCAGCACCTCTAATTTAGGTCTCCGTAACTATCAGCCACCAATTGATGCAGAGTGCCACAAGGGAGCACTTAAGCAGAGGTTTGAAGAAAAAGATCTCATGCTCCACAGGATCGAAGAAAGAAAAAGGAAAGGGAGAAATGGGGTTGATGATGAGAAAGAGGAGAAAAAAACAGAAAGAAGGGAGACAATAGGAAAGAGAAGAGATAATGAGATAGGGAGGGATGGGGATAATAAGAGCGATAGATAAAGAATAAGAGCGATAAAGAGAAATTACATATGTAAAGAAATGGGGGAAGGCTAATGGGAAAGTAGAGTGTGTTTGTATTTTGAAAGTGTGGGCAAGTGTGTCTAAGGGGCAGTAAGTGTGTGGCTTCAAGGGTAAGTGTGAGCATGTGAGTGCAAGAATGTGTATGCATGTGTATTTGGGTAGGTGTTTGTAAGGGTGGTATATGTGTATATGTGACAGTCTCCATACTATTTTAGTTTTGGATGTGTGTATATGCATATAGTGTTTATAAGTCAGGAAAGTTGTGTGCAGAGTGACATGCAGGGAGCAGAGCACTGAGCAGTGAAGAGTATGTGCAGAGTATAGGCAGAGCAATTATTTCTTGTGCATTGGTTTGATGCACCCTGTATACCTTGCTCAGCTGCCCCCACATAAAAAGTAATTGCTCTGCCCTCTACTATGCAAACATACACTCAATCTAACACTATAGGCTAACAAATATTCATGGTACTGTTGGTGGGAACCTGCTGTTTTAATCTGCACCATAATGACTAGACTGAGCTAAATTATGCTTATTATGTGGGTACAGTGGGTGGGGCATTTGGGGCAGTGGGTGTGGTAAACTTTCAAGTGATTAAAAGCTGTGCTGAAAAGTATTCCTGGAATTTTTTTCAGAAGCCAGTCAAAATTTTATTTTTCTATGTGCTATTATTCTTTTCATCTGATTTTCTCTTCCACCCCTTTTACCTGGCTTCTTTATAATACAGGACTTTTTTCAGAAGAGGCCAGACTACAATCATGGTGATCGTGGGGGTACTGCTGCTGCTGTCTGCCCAGGTGTCTGGGCAGACTACCATAACAATCTCGAGTCCCCCTCCCGGAGCCTTTGATCACCTCTACGGGAGTGATTCTGCAAGCTCAACATGCAATTGCCAGTAAACACTTGATTGCAATTTCAGCTGCCACAGGCAGCATCAGGGAAGGGAGTTGTGTGTTACTTGGGTCCCCACATAAGTGTGGGGAACTGCTACAACATTGCCCTTCTGCATGATCGCTCCATGAGCACGACAGTGCAATGTTAACTTTAATGCCATGGCATTTTAGGGGTTAATACCGGGTTTGTACAGGGCTCTGCTGCTGCTAGTCTGCCTGGATGCTTCCAGGCAGACTAGCAACAGCAAAAAAGAGACCCCTCCCTGCAATCACCAGTTTACCAGTGATTGTGTCCCAGAGGCAGCTTCAGGGACAGGAATTTAAGTTTCTTCGGCCTCCACATAAGTGTGGAGCACTGCCCCAACCCTCCCCACCTGCCCGATTAAGAGCGATCATGCAGCCTTAACCCCTTCAATAACGCGATTGTGCATGACTCAGTCAATGCTATGCTCCTATGGGGCATCAGCATTGAAAGAGTTAAATAAAATTAAATAAAAATAATAATTAAAAAAAAATAACAGCACTGACCCAAAAAGCCAAGGGTGCTTCCAGGTCAATTGCTGCAGAACCAATCAAAATAGGGCTGATGATGATCATATCACTCCTGGCCAATAGGAGTGATCTGATCATTATGGCAGCCCCTGGATGACCCTGCTCTAGAAAGAGAGAGGGGTCATCTAAGGTAATAGTGAAATAAACTACAAATTATTAATAAAAAATACATAATTCTTGTTCTTCATATTTTAGTTCTCCTCTCTTCGCTTTTCTCTCTCTTCTCTTTTCTATCTTCTTTATTAGATTATTACATTTAAATTTACTTATATAGTGTCAGCAGATTCCATAGTGCTGTTACAATCAGAGGAATAAATTAAAATCACACACAATAACAAACCAGTACAAAAGGAGAAGAGGGCCCTGCTCTTGCAAATTTACAATCTACTCGGTGGTTGAGGGCAAAGTAAAACAGTAGGAGAGGACTGCTTGGATAGGGATGAGTTGATAGGGTCTGGATGATCTGCAGAGGTTGTTGGTCATTCAGGTGGTTTGATTAGGATGATGGCTGTGGATGGGGTTGCAGTTCCCTGCAGTTTTCCTCCAGTTTAACTGCACTATAATTCTTACCTGTCCACTTATAAAAAGTCCAGTTAGGATGAGTCCATTGCAGCTACATTACCAAGAAAACTTGTTTCTAAGCGAACCCTAGGAATTTATAGGGCTACCTCACAAACGGCCAGATACGATGATTCAATATAGGATGCAGATGTTTCACGCCTTGTCTTTATCGCAAATAGGCTAGACAAGAGGGCACCAAAGTTAACCTGTTGAGATCAGCAGGGTATGGAGACTGATTACAGCAGGAGATGAGGGGTTCAGGGGTGGATCAGATGCAATGAGATAACCATATCTGTAAAAGAGAGAGATGGTTGAGATTAATACAGCTTGCCAGTTATGTAGTTGGATAAAGCATGAAGACCAGGAATGAATGTCTGGATAGTCCAGTGTAACTCTTATCTATCCACTTATAAACAGTCTACTTGGGATGAGTCCATTGCAGCTTCATTTCCATTTCTTTCTTCTTCCTTCAGCTGCATCTCTTTAAACATGGCCTTCCCTGCGAACCCAATTGGAGGGTCAATGTAGACAATGTCACTGGAAGCCCCGCCATTTTGCCCTAAGATAACCTTGTGTGAACATCTGCCAAAATGGTGGAACTTCTGGTGATTTCCTCTTCCCCAAATGAAGAGTTGGGCGAGAGTATGTGACCTGAAGCTCTGCTATTTTGGTGTAAGTTCACTGGGAGGTTTGTCTGCGGAGATGTGGAAAAAGAAAAAGAGGGAAAAGAGAAGAAGAGAGGAGAACAAGATGCAGAACAAGAAAATGCAAGGCACGGAAGCGGAGCTGCGAGACACGGAAGTGGAAGTGGTTTGCAGAGAAAGTAGGGAATCATTCAGAGAGCATAAAAGAGTGAAGACAATGAGTGTGCTGGACAACAAATTTGGTTTCGAAATTTAAAATGCCCCAAGGCCGGAAATGGCCAAAAGTGAATAGAAAAATTAATTTTTGTCCCATTTCCACATTTTGTAATATCTGCTTTGTATAAATGCATACACAAGTAAAAGAGTAAAATAAATAAAAATAAATATATATATATATATATATATATATATATTATGAAAAACATAAAGCACAGGGTTGCATTTATACTTTGTCTTAAAGTGATTTGCCCTTTATAACTAAAAGCATTAAACAGTGAAATAAGAAAGGTGTTTTTAAGTTAACAAAATTGCTATTTGAAAGAATATTGTGGAATTTGTTACCCATTGATACTATGCTATCAGATTTCTGATGCATCCTTTATAAAAGGTTACAAATATTTTAAGAGAGTGCAATGCTCAATAATTTAAACACTGTAAGGGTGCAGCTTTTGAGATCTAATTACCAAAATGCACAAGATGATTATATTACTCCCTTGTAGCAATAAAGTCTAATATAAGCTACATTTTATAGCCATGCATCTTTTTCATTAACCTTGTGTCCTATACAACTAACTTTAGGGCATATGCTTCATATGCTCAAGAAATAATAACCTGAATAGGAAAGGAAGTATCAAATTATTTGCTACATTGTTTATTTTAAAAATGAAAGACTTGAAGAATTTAATACCTCTGGCTCAAAGATTAGCGTTTCCAGGGAGAAGAACAGAACATTCATAAATACATAATATTGGCAATTGTACTCCAGTAGTTCCCACTGACACTTGTGGGTGTGAGAGATTTTTATATACATATGAAACCTTTAATCAGAGTAATCTTTGTAACAGTTTTGTTGTGCTAATTGAACAATTATAGTTGACCAGAAGAGATCTTCCAATACAAAACATTTTAGAAAGATTCAACTTACAAGATTGCCTATACTAATTCCTAGCTTCAAAACCTTTGGTGTTCAGGACCTCTATGATCTGCACTCATATTGACTGAAATATGAATAATCTATAATAATATGCACTAAATTAGGCTACTGCACTAAATGCAGGGGTGTCCAAGTTTTTTCTGCAGTGGGCCACTTCATCAGAATTGTATACGTGCGTGGGCCGCACTCATTTTTCACTGTGACAAAAAATATGGCCTTTAATAAAATATGCAGATTAAAATAAAGTAAAATGACACAAAACCTTTACTCTTCCTCTCACTAATTTCTGGGCCTTGAAAGTTTTGCGACTACAAATTCAGACAAACTAAAATGAAAATTCTGGACCAAAACATTCAGGGTTCACTTAGCCAAAACCGAAAATGACCCCCACCTTTAAAAATAATAATAAAAGCTCACATGTTTAATAAAAGTAGGTAACACACAATTGGACAAAATTAGCAATATGACTTGGCATGATAGGAGTGTGATTGCTAACAGCAATCACACTCCTATCATACCCAGGCAACCAGTAAATGCTGGTACCTAGGCATGATGGGACTGTGCTCGCTGTGATTGCTGTTAGCAATCACACTCCTATCATGCCAAGTCAGCCAGTACATGCTGGTACAGGGTGGCTGTAAGTGATGTGCAGACCCCATACTGCTGGCAGCATCACTACACAAGGGGGGCAGCTAGCTAGGTTTCAGCATGTACTGGCTGACTTGGCATGATAGGAGTGTGATTGCTAACAGTAGTCACAGTCCCATAATGCCTAGGTTCCAGCATTTACTGGATGGATGTGTAAGTGCTGGAACCTAGGCATGATGGGACTGTGATTGCTGTTAGCAATCACACTCCTATCATGCCAAGTCAGCCAATACACGCTGGTACAGGGTGGCTGTGATGTGCAGACCCCATAATGCTGGCAGCATCAATACACAAGGGGGGTAGCTAGCCAGGTTTCAGCATGTACTGGCTGACTTGGCATGATAGGAGTGTGATTGCTAACAGCAATCACAGTCCCATCATGCCTAGGTTCCAGCACTTACACATCCATCCAGTAAATGCTGGAACCTAGGCATTATGGGACTGTGATTGCTGTTAGCAATCACACTCCTATCATGCCAAGTCAGCCAGTACATGCTGGTACAGGGTGGCTGTAAGTGCAGACCCCATACTGCTGGCAGCATCACTACACAAGGGGGGCAGCTGGCCAGGTTTCAGCATGTACTGGCTGACTTGGCATGATAGGAGTGTGATTGCTAAGAGCAATCACAGTCCCATCATGCCTAGGTTCCAGCACTTACACATCCATGCTATCACACACACACACACACACACTCATTTATTCATATAATCATTAATTCACAGATTCATTCCCTCAATCACACACACTCATTCAAACACCCTCCCCACCCCCTTACCTGCTCTGCAGCTCCTCGATGCCGCTCACAGACTTCAGCAGGGGGCGCGGCCTCCCTCTGCCTTTTCTGCTAAAGCACAGAGGAAGTAGGATGTCACGTGAACTCCGCTTCCTCTGTGCAGTCCAGAAGACCCTCCCACAAGTAAGTAGCAGGGCTTGAGGTGCGGCTCGCGTAAGATCGGTTGCCCTGGCTGCCGATCTTACGCGGGCCGCACCTCGAGGTCTCGCGGGCCGCATTTGGCCCGCGGGCCGCATGTTGGACGCCCCTGGGCTAATGTAAGTGCTAGTTCAAGTAGGTTCCTGGTAAGACTTGTAGAAAATTTTAATCTACCCTCTTGTTTATCTAATACAAACCTCAACTGGAAAAGACCTTATGTAAATTTGTGTAGCCGAGTTTCATTAGGAGCCATGGTCAAAGGTATACTGGAGTTGCAATATTTAATGGCTTTAAAACAGGTGTCTCATAGATTATGGCTGTTGAATAATCTCCCATGTTCATGATTGCTGAACAGAAATTTTATCTGAATTCTCTGATGGGTCCGATTCACCAAGTTTGTTTGTGAGTGAATTTCCTATCACACATCACACAATTTGGTTTTAACATATTGCACTATTATTGTTTTTAATTTTTTCCCTTATGTACATGCACTCCAGTGGTTTGGTGATTTCTAATGCCATGGTTACTGATACCATATGTGGAAAACTTTTGCTACAATCACATAAGCCTCAAAACTACAATACTATTGAGGTCATAGTCCCCAAGGATCATTAAAACACGTTCATCTAATAGCAGCTAATACAATGAGAGAATTTAAACACAGAGCTGGTAGGCGCCAGAGTCATGTATCATATTTAGAAGCCTCAAACTCCTAGTTATATTCATGTTGACATTGCTAATGTATCTGAGAATTATAGGCACATTAAACAGCTGGCTTCAATTATGTGGGTTCATTTATGTTTCTAGTTCTATATAGCATAAAGAGTTTGACCACCAGAATGTAATATTTACCACATTTTTGTGAGTGTATCAGTTATTTTGAGGAATTGTAGAGCTTACGATATAAAGTACATATACGCCAATCCTTGATTTTGGACACATTCTTTGGCTCATGATTAATGCTAATATGAAAATATGCACGGGCTGAGTGGCTGACAAGTGTTGTGCCTCTAGTGTAAAAATGTAGGAATCATGTATAATATAATTTGTTAGTTTTAATGTATATGGGTTATTTAAAGGATTAATAACGTTGGCTTCTAGTTTCGCCCTTGTGTTAAGGTAAATGGGTGTGAGAGTGAATTTGTGTGCTCATTACGGGAGGCAGGTGCCCAGTTATTTACTGGGCCCAGACATCACTAACCATAGGCTTGCCACTTTTTGAAAGGCAGTAAAGCTTTTCAGTGCAGAATAAATACACAATGTAATGCCTTTTATCATAACATTAGTTTGATATATCTTTAGAATATAGCATCAGTCTTATATTTACACAGGGTTACTTCTTAAAATGATCACTTTATTGAAAACAAAAAATACCAGTAGTACAACATATGCAACTGAAAATGATAAGGTATAATAATCATACTACAAAACTATATAAAAGGTGGCAGAAAAGTCACCAATTGTTTTTTTGATGTTTAGTTCATTCATCAATTAGTTTTGGCTTCCACAGCTGACTAAATACTTTGTAACTAAAGATTAACTCTGTTATTAATAACATACCCCTTGCATCACATTCAGAAAATGGTACAGCTGTTTCACATTTGAATTATACAAGAAAGAAAATTAAATCTTTTGTTAAATCGTATAGTTGCTGTGCTCTTCAGTTATCAAAATGTACATAGACATGTCTCAAAGTAACATATGTTCAGTTACTTAAAAAATGATAAGTTACAATAGTGTGTTCACTGCCATAGGTATGTAGGGATTTATTTAATTGAAAAATATTCTAGTGTTTTGTATATCTGTTTAGAATTTGCAATGGTCACCATGAAGTCTCATGCCCTGCACAGCCTATAATTTCTAAAATCCAGGGTCCTCCATGCCTTCTGCCTCTGTTTGTCATTGTCTGCATTACTCATTATACAGAGATGTGGGATATGTTGCCACCATATAAATAAAGGATCATGAATATAATATGTTAGCTGTGACTTGCTCACTTCTCTGTCTAGGGTACAACAAATCTAGAGGAGAAACCTCTGTCCATGTAGTAAACAAAGTAATGTTCACATTTGGCTTACGCACTTTATAAACTATTTTTCTTCTTTGAATTCACAGAATAGAGCAGGACAAAACATGCTAAAAGCACTTAATAAGTACTTCTTTGCCTCTTCATGGACTAAATGTAGGATATACTTATTTTCTAATCTCAGCCCAAATTAATGAATACAGTAAATAAATATAGTAGCTCATCATCTGCAGTATAAAAATTGCATGTATTGTACTTCAAATGTTTGTATATTGGTATATAACTTTAATACAATCTAATGCATTCAGCTGTTTCAGGTACCTGGATGACTAAGGAGCACATTTTCCTCCATGGTACACAAAGCTTGCACGCTTTTTAACTCTATTTCCTGTAATGTGATATTCCCATTTTAAAATGTCTGGATCTAGTGCATGTATTTAGTTCTTCAAAGGCAACAAATGAACACCTTAATCCCAGTTCCTGTGTAATTCGCTATACTCTTTTAAACTGCATCTTCAGTTGTGAATATCCCTTTATGTCAAAGTGAAAAACCTAACAATGAGTATATATAATTTATTACATTACATTTTTGCAATATGCTAATACATATATTTAATGGTAATGTAAGGGATGTAAAAAATGTTGTCATAAAAAGCTAATTTAAACACATTGGAAGCAAGTAACAAGAGTTTTTCAATGTCTTCTTTCCTTTCCGTCTTGTCCTTCCTTTCTTTCCTCAATTGTTTGGCTAAAGTTGTGTTCCATGAACAAACTTGTGCTCCATGTCTTCATCCTTTTATAAACCCCATTTTCTTTTTCTAGTAATTATTAATTACTCCTTCCTTTTCCTTTTCTGTTGGTGTCTCTACCAAAAGGCAATTTTCCTCCTCACATTCTCCTATAATCCATTCTTCCCTTCCATATGCTGCAGTTACATTGTGTCTGGATCCATTATGTGTACCTTATTTACAGTCCTATTTGATGATATGTGCTGTACTGAATTTAATCAAAAGCATATTAGTATAGTTAATGAAAAGTGATTTAGTCTGCTTCACTACTGAGCCATTTGTCTTCTGCTGAAAAGATAACAATCACCCCTTGTTCTGTGTATAGGAAAACAGCAAGTTTGGAAATTTAGCAGTACACCAGTTGCAGACAACAAATGTTAAAGCAGGGTTTACAAATGTGCCCGATAATGTCCCCAACACAGATTCTGCATTGTATATAACATTTTTACATAGCAGGTATCAATCATTGTCTTTGCATCAACAGAAGTGATCAATACAAAATACTTTTCATATACATTAGCCAGGGCCGGCCCAAGGCAAAATGCCGCCTGGGGCGATTTTTAAAATGCCGCCCCCCCCTTATGTACCCTTCCTCTCCCTCCGTCCCTGCCGCCCCCCCTTATCTACCCTTCCTCTCCCTCCGTCCCTGCCGCCCCCCCTTCTTGTACTTACCTTTCAGCAGTCCTGTGGCGAGTCTCCCTGTTCGGTCTCGGTGCCGGCTTGTAATGCTGAGCGGCGGAAATCTTCCTGCACTCAGCATTACAAGCCAGCACCGAGACCGAACAGGGAGACTCGCCGCAGAGGAGAGAGCGAGGGGCGCCGAGCGGGTACTGACACCGGCGCCCCTTTCTCTCTCTTTCGCTTTAAAAAAAAAAAAGGCTTGGGGCGGCAAAGTGCCGCCTGGAGCGGTTGCCCCACTCGGCTCCATTGTCGGGCCGGCCCTGACATTAGCACATCACTATGTTCAGCATATTACGTGTCAGAATCAAGAACCTACCAAAAAGGACAATACAGACACCATATAAACAAACAGCTGAACAGTAAAAACTGTGATACCTGCAGATACTTAAATGAGAATATGAGGCGCGGGTATCCCTGTAATCTGCATAACTTCTCATTGATTGTGATTCATGTAGGAACTGATCAATATGTATTCCCTTCTGTTCCCATTGGTTCAATGCTGATGAAAATTAGGGTTGTGTAGAAAAGATTGAAAAGGCGAGTATTGCCAATGTAGTCCTATATGTAGTCAAACTGACTGTGGCAGACAGACTGAACCCCCCTTCAAGAGCAAGAATTGATCCACCGGAGTAAAGGACATTGAGGTGCAGGGCACAGAGCAGGATAGGGCAAGCACTGGCAGACAGATACACCCAGGCCCAGGACCAATCCTTCCTCCCTCCATATTTAAAAAAAAAAGAATTGATCCTCCAGAATAAAGAAGGGCATTGAGGAACAGGGACAGGGAACAAGGCAGGACAACCCAGGCACTGTCATTTAGCATACTCCACTTGTGATCTAGGTCTTTCCTCTAGAAATGTATCCAAGGTTTTTCTGGACGGTAGAAACCACTGTTTACTTTCATCCGTGGGGTTTTCAATATAGTTATGATATTACAGCGAGAGGTCCTGGTTTAGTTTTTCAAATTTTGTGGGAAAGTTTGTCATTCTTTCCGCTGCCTGGCCATATAGGATATTATATGACTCCTAGGGAACACCTTAGCTGCCAAAACAAAACATAGTTGACTTCTTGATCTGCATTAACATCTATAAAGTTGCCCCAAATGATTTCCAAAAATTGTTTGAAATCATTCTTGAGGAGTAATTTAAAAGGGAATCACCGGGTAGGCTTTGGGATGGAGTGTGAACGTATAGAGAGGTATAGTTTTATAAGAGGATGATCAGTAAGAGTTTTATTATGAATTACCGGTCTGTCCACATTGGCCAGAAGACCAGATGATACAAGGAAAATAATCAATGCTAGTTGCTGTGTGATGGGCTCTAGCAACAGCATATCTTTTTTTTAAATATTGATTTCATTATAATAATGGGTTGTTTTTTTTTATCAACATATTTAGCTAATGGAAAAGTTGGTAAGACAGATATTACATCTCATTTGTTCTTTTAAAAGTGCAACATAAAATGAACTGTGTATTCAAATCGAATTTTAATGTACAGCCTGGCTTTTTGTATATTGCCATTATATTACTGTCTACATGAATAAGATATATAAATACATAGTAATTAAAGCTTTTGTGAAAGAGAGTGTAGAGAAAATAGGCCATAGGGTGAATGGCAGGTCATAGTAATTACACCGATTATTACTTGTGCCCAATGCTGTAAGTGTCCTTAATCTCTTACGCACAAAATATGTGTTGACTGAGGAATGTGAGGAGCTCTATATAATTAGCTGGAATGAGCATAGGTAAATTATGTTATATATATACATTTCATTTATTAAAATAATTCAAACATATGTGACAAATTAGTAAATAAACCAAATAAACCAAATCACATCTCTAACTCAAGTATAAAAATTGTGTGAAATATGTGAACAGTCAGCATAGGCTACATTGTTGCGAGTACAATGGAATCTGCAGACATTCTATAAAATTATTTTAAGTAATGTAGTGACTTTGCAATGGGGCTGGGATGGAGGTCCAGACCCACACTGATATCACATCTGCATCTAGAAGAGGAATTGGGTGACAGGGCACAATCACGGGTAGCTCCATGGAAGTTACAGGCATTAGCCTATAACTCCATAGTTAGTGACCCCTTGGTTTTGTAAACCTTTCATCTGTGGTGTCCATCTAGCTGGATGAAACAGGCAGAGTAATGTCTTGCACATATGATATGTATCCTGTAGCAGCAGAGCAACACAAGTTTGTGCTTGTTTGACAAAGTGATGTCATTTATTATCCAAAAAACAAGCTTTGGAACACAGCAGATAGAAAGCACCCTTGAATAAAACATATTATACTTCCCCAAAATAACTCTGCTCTCACTAAAAATGTTAGCACTTGCATGGACATGAGGTTTAAATCAATAAAAAGTAATAATGAAGATTTTGCAAAGAATGACAAATAATCTCTTATCAAAATGGAACTCGCTGAAGGTATTTATAAGTTAATTACCCTCTTTCTGTATATTTACGTCACTGTCTTTGTATTTCTCACTTTCTCTTGCTTACTAGAGTTAAACTATTTCACACTAGGAAGAATTCCACTGGAGTATGTAATGTCACTTATTATATTGGACACAGACTAGTTATCCATGGTTCAGTCCGCCTGCCTTTGCTTTAACCACACAGTACACTCAGTGCTTTGTGGGTCTTTCCTCCACCTATACAGTCCTGACATTACACAAGGGTCTTTGGGACTATGGATCCCACACAGGTCAGCTCGATGCTGAAAGCTTTTAGATCCAGGATCAAATGTTTGGATCAGTGAATGGGCCAGTTTGCACAAGCACTCCAGACTTTACTTGCTCAGAAATGTAGGCAATATTATTACAAAATATAAAAAATATGTTTATAGACAAGTAGTGAAATTCTAAAGACACTGTGCAGCGTGAATGGCTGTATGAATGTATATTTTTGGCCTTCACTAATTTCTTAAATACATAAAGAGGCTAAACAAACCAAATGGTGGAGTGTATAGGTCAAAGGAGAAAAGTTAGTAATAGGGTTCTTAGCCTCAAACAAGGAAGTTAGAAGCTTAGACATAATGTAAAAAAAGCTTTACAGGATGGGCCACATGGTTCATGTCTATCGAATTTGATGTTTCTGTGCTAATGCACAGAAAATGTAAATAAACAGGTAGATAAACAAGCTAGAGGGCACACAGTGCACTAAAACACATTGTACTTGTACAATTCTCTTCATAAAACATATTCATTCTTGATTTTAAAACATGTATTACAGAAAGCTGCCACACTGCCCAGATGGCTTGGAACCCGTTAAACTGATTAGGGATCACTGATTAGAGATCCTCTAATCTCTCCGGATCAGCCCAGGAACCTGTACAATCAAAGAAGGTCTGTGCTGCTGCAACACAAATCTCCATTGCAGCTCCCATGTGGCCTGCTGCAAAGTGACTCTTTGGGTGAGGTGGGTAGGTAGACACAATTCCAGCCATGCCCACGTCTGATGCTGGCTCACCCTTCCACTGTAAAAGATGTATAGACAATGTTAAAAATGAACACAAGTCTGTACAGTTTCAGGTGATGTCTGCTGCTGTTTCAACTACCAGCCATTGAAAAGGCTTGGAGAATTGTTTCAGTATTCTTAAGTCAATAAATAACTTCTCAGCTGGCATGTCCCCTTATCCTTTCAATGGTTTATTTTTTTTACAGCTTGCTATATTATTAGTAATCTTTAAAAAGAGAATGCTTTCTCAAACATTCAATCTAGAATGTATAAAACATTGACATTATGAAAGGAGAAGAGCTTATATAGCTAAACAGCTTGTAAACCTAATTTCTATAGAAAGGATCAAGCTTCAGGAAGTTGAAACAAAAGATTTCAGTTGAGAAATAGCAGCACGTTGCTGCCAGAAATTACAAAATGGATATGTTTTATGTATAAGGGATTTAACAGGGCTGAGCTTAGGGTCACTGACGCCTGGGTGCAAGAAGGTTTTTTTTGCCTCCCAGGTGTATGTGGCTGCATTTCTAACTTGTCCTTAGGGTGACCACTTTTCATTTCTGCCATTCAGGGACACACTATGAAGCAGATGAGATTACACACACAGACGTATATTATATATATCACATCCACATTGATTCACACTGACATATACACACTGTTACACATACATAAAATGCATTTTATATTATATATTAAGAAACCTTGGGAACCATGTTGATTTCAGATTTAATAATATATTTATATTATAATATACAAACAACCATTACATACAACACAATAACATACACACCCACGGTCACACACACATACCTGGTGCCAGTTGCAGCTTACACTGAGCTGGGTGTGAAGGAGGGACTCAGCCTATCAGGAGAGGCTTCTGGAGGCTGAGACCTCTTTCACTCAATGCATTGTCTCAAACTGAGGCTGCCTGGGACCCGGGACTTAAAGTTTCATTCCGGGACTGTCCCGGGCAATCCGGGGCATGTGGTCACCCTTCTCCTCCCCTTAACAAGCACAACACCCATTTTCTATGGCATCTACTCCACCTCGTTGTGCCCCCGACTTCACCAAGAAACATGTCACCCACTTCCCACATTGCCATATGTGTGCCCAAACAGCTTATCAGTGCCATTTAATCTTCGTCAACAGGAAACTGTTTATGTTTAACGACTGCATACAGGAACAGGATTGTCCACCTTCTCAGGTTTAGAAATCCGCCAATGCATTACTAGCTGGATACATTCAATATATACAGTTAAATAATAAATGAATAAATTATTCTGTCAAAGCCCATTTGATGTGGCAGACCAAACATTTGCTTGCAATTTAAATAAAATTAATCTAATAAAATGTTTCAAAACATAAAATAAAAAGGTACAATATCTTAACTGAATATATCTGAGGCCTATTTGTAAAAATGTAAAGAGGCGGTAATGGCAAGATTTCCTTTTTTTAGACATTGTGTCTTCTTCCTTGATGAGAGGATGGTAAATAAGTGGAACAGTTTCTAAGCAGAGGTGGTAGAGGCTAATACAGAGAGAGAATTTAAACGTGCATGGTATAGGCATATGGCTATCCTGAATCCATGACAAGTCCAAGGATTAGTTATGATTTGAGTATTTCAAATTTTATTTAATTTAGTTCAAAGCAAATGATGTTACAAAGAATAGACTCCTGTGATATCCCCACGTTTGACTGAAACAATGGACAGAGGAAACTTCTATCCATCTACAGAGGGCCAATCACTTTTTGAAATGCCTTAGAAAAACCTAAAGACTTAATTTCAACCTAATTCTAAATTCCTACTCATGTCATCATAGGTTTGTTTGAATATTGTATTATATTTACCTTTAGGGCAATCCATTAGCAAAATTTTACGGAAAATATGTAAATGTGCCCCCAAAATACAGAAGAAAAGGCCTTTGAGGGCCCTAAGATCTTTTGCGTATTCTGCGTTGACCGAATAAAAGGTATCAACTTTGACGAAACACCAAACTATTATTGACTGGCAGAAAATGCAGTGTAGGGTAAAGAGAAAGGAGAGGTCAAAGGGTTTGTAAGGAAACATTTTAAAGTGGTAATTCAGACAAAATGTATTTCTAACGTGCTATGAATGTTTGGAATTGTAAATAAAAAGATTTACTTGCAGTGTATTATCAACAGCTACTGGAGGGATTCATTCATGCAGCTGTACCATGACCCAGATGAGAAACATGAACCTGCCAGAGAGCAGAACAGGGGCAGTTTAGGTTACACTATTTTGTGTACTCTATAGCTGAATGTGTTGAATGAGACTATTTCAATATTAATCATTTTTCTGATTTCATCATCTGTCTCTTTAATGCTAGCTTGAAATTCATACAAATTGCTTGGCCATTATCATTTGTGATAATTTCTCTCTCTATATATACGGACGCATATTAGTCTTGTCACTGTGGGCTTGTCAGTCATGCTGGGCATGAAAGTCAAAGTAAAGTGCATTTGCTGGAATATAATTGGGTCTTCACATTACACTGTGCCTAAGGGCGTACCTAGAGTATTTGGCACCTGTGGCGGATTCTGTATGTGCCCCCCCCACACACACTTTAAAACTGCATAGCTTCTATCATTATATACTGAGGCAGACATTGAAGGTGGTACAGCATTACTGTTATCATTATATACTGAGGCAGACATTGACATTGGTACAGCATAACACCTATCACTATATACTGAGGCAAACAATGACGGTGGTACAGCATAACACCTATCTACCCCTTCTAGCCCTTTGTAGTTAAAGGCAAACAGGTTTTGGACTTACCATCCAGAAGTCCTGCGGTGGGAGCAGAGCCGGCTTTAAGTGTTCTGGCGCCCATCCCCTTCTCACTTCACAACTTTATTTAATATGGAGAATGTTAAATAAAGTAAAAAAAAAACAAAAAAAACCCAGATGCTTTAATTTAAGTCCCGGGCAGGTGCCCCTGTTGCCATGGCGCCCTGTGCGGCTCCACAGTTCGCACACCCCTAAGACCGGCCCTGGGTGGGAGCGCAAAGCCTCTGTCTCCCTGCTCTGCCGCGGCGTGTGCTGCTTCACTACTGAGCGTCTGAATATGACGTCAAGTGACGAGGCTGTCTGGGACTCGGCCAATCCGGGACATGTGGTCACCCTAGCCCGTGGCACCCCCCTGATGTGCGGCACCCAGGGCAGACCGCCCCCCGCTAGGTACACTACTGGGGGAAAGGGTATCATATCCTATGATGTCTGTACTTTAGAGTAAATTAAACTGTACAAAGCTAAGTAAATCTATCCAAAAAACATATAGGGTCACATCTATAGAGTAATAATAGGAAAGTTCTAAATGGGGAGCAATTTGCACCAGAGTTACACTTCATTTAGTATTTAAGTGTCATAATTAAATGGTAGGATATTTATTATATAAAGTCTGACAAGCAAACCAAGGAAACAGGTAAGCTGTTTGTCTTAAGAAAATAAACTGATGTTAAAGATTAAAAGGTAAGCATTCACACAATGTCCCAGTCACTGTACAGATAATTATTGGAAATGCAATGGTAGTTAGTATTCATAGAATGCTGGTTCTTCAAGCTTTCTGGCAAGTCGACGATGGGTGCGTCATTATTACAAGAGTTCATGCCAGTAAGGTTCATCTCACTGAGAGCCTGGCCCTGATGTTGGCTAACAGGGTGAGGCTGTTGTCCCCTCACATATATATTTATCAACTGGCATTGTCTGTGGCGTGATTCTAGAATAACCTGAGAGTGAACAACCTGTGATAAATAAGACTTGATTATACTTACTCCCTTACTCTAAGCCAATGCACTCTAAATACCATGTGCAGATCTGTCCTCATTAGTAGAACTATTGGGTTACTTGTGAGTGACGCTATCATCACTCAATAGCCACTCGCTACATATGTACGGAGACAGTTTACCCCTTGCATATCGGCTAGGATTACAGGTTTATCTGACACCCATCACACGTATCCATTTTAGTGACATAGAATAGAACAATTAATTCCAAAGCAAAATAGCCCTTTACATAACCTTATGGGCTACGGGCTGAAAGCAATTAAAGACAATTATGGCAAGCAGTCATATATATGACCATTTTCAAGATCCATTTAAAAGACATAAATATACACTGCCTTTTTCAGGGTAACTATGGAAAGAATTTTCCATACCAGATTCCATTCTGCAATGTTACATAACGTATATTATTTTCACAGGCAATTTATCCTGGATCTGGAAAACTTAACCACAACTAATTTAAATGAATGTGATCATTTCACACTGAATATCCACAATGAATAAAATAGCCTAAGATAATTTTTGAATAGCATTTTAAGAAAATTGCGTTAAAGATGAGTGATGGGGTTTATGGTGCGATTAATCGCCAGAAAGAGCACCAAAGAGAGAGGAGCAGTTGCAGAGGTCTGGGAGTCTGAGATGTATGTGCTAAGCTTCTGCACAGTTTTGGACTTAAAGAACATAGAAAAAAAGATTATTAACTCCTTGAATTTTTATGTTACTTTTTAATATTTCCAATTACTATGCAGATTTATTTGGAATATTTTCTTATGTCCTTTCCTAATAATACAAGGCCTGTGAATAATGCTAGTTAGAAAAACAAACCCTTAAATATTTATATATATATATATATATATATATATATATATATATATATATATACTGTATATATATATCCTAGCAAATAAAAGCACCAAAAAAGATATCTTACAAAGTGCCCCTCTAATATAATACTCTGTCTCACAGACAGAAAGGGTAGGCAGATTGCCTTAAGAGAATACTATAATGGTTAAAAATTAGGCAGAGGAGGGACATGTACCCTGCCTGCCTAAAATATAATAGCGGTTTTGAGCATGGTCCTGTATTATATGCTCAGTGGTGTTGTGGTCAAGCCATCATTAATTCTAGTGAGGCGTAGAGTCCCTAACTAAAGTATTAAGCCTTGTTCCTAAAGCCATTATTACTCAATAGACAAATTCATCTTTTAATATATAACCCTATTTCTACACTTATACCCAGACCAGCATGATGACTGGTGATAGCCATGTAGCCGTCCACATTTCTTCTCACCCTGGAAGAAGGGGAGGGAAAAAATACATTCTGTTACCCTGGTTCAGAGCCAAAGGCTTAACAACAAGCTATTAAACCCAGACTCTCCAAGGCAAAACCAGACTTAATGGTCAATCATCATGTTAGTCTCTGTTCACGGTAATCACCAAGTATTAAGAACATAATGCATATAACAAGCCTCCTTTTCTTATCCAGACTAATGCTTGTACACTTGCTACCATGACACATTGCAGACCTAATCAGAGATAGGCCAGCTGTTACAGGATTTAAGACCTCCTGGGTAAAAAAAAAAATAAGTTGTGCCCCACCAGTTTGGTATGTTTGTCTCAGTTTGCAGTCTCTAGGTATGTCTTTATCTCTGTTCTGTGTTTAGAGTTGATGTTTAGTTTTTAGCTTATTAGCTTATTAGTAATGCAGTAGGCAGGGTTTTGCGCTAGGACCCACCGAATATTGGAGTACTTTGGCGTAGTGGTGGGCTAAGCATACTATGGCCATAAGATGTGACTGAATCTCCAATTGTTATCATATAGTCCTAGGCTAGTCCTGTATTTATGCGTGTCAATCTTTTATGTACCTTTGCCCTTTTTTCCCCTGAATTATCTGAGGGTCTAGGTTCCTCTCTACTCTCCCCCATGTCCAAGTTTAAGATATCCTATCCTTGCTTACAGGGGAAGCGTCTGAGGATCTCGGCTCCTCACTCTATCCCTTGTGTTCCCTGCCTAGTTCCCTGTCCTCTATTGTGTCCTGTACCATGTATGTCTTGTCTGGTTAAGTTTAGAATCTGTGTTCTGTGTATTCGTTATCTTTGGCTTTGTTGGTTATGCTTTATTCAGTTCCCCATGTTTTTTCGCTTGCTATGTTTCTTGCTCAGTCTCCCTGTTTCTTGCTCTGTCCCCCTTGCTTGCTGAGTCCCCTTGCTTGTTATGTTTCCCGATACCCTCTGCTATTACTCTACTTAGCTTCCTTAATCCCAGCCTGCAGCATCCTGCACATTTGTCTGTAGAGCTATGTGTCATGCCTGTTCCAGGGTGTCTGCAGGATATTACCAAGTTTTTGTTTTGAACTGGACAACATCTGCTGCTATGTCAGAGCCCTGGTATGGGGCCCTTATAACCCTGATGTTCTCCCTGTCTGACCCCGCTACTGCGCATTAACTCCTGAATACTATCATTGGGCACTCTGGGTCATTACAGCCGTCTGTATGGACTCCGTCCCTGACAGTGTAAATCCAAGGGATTTAAAAATACATCTGTACTGGCATACACTGTGACTGCATTTGTAGTTTTAGATCAATGTATTTTCAATAAATAAAATTAATAATAATTAATAATAAATTAAATCTAACAAAAGTATTTAGGGCGGCAGTTTAGTAAAAATGCTTTTTCAGATAATATTGCACCAAAATGTCATAGCTATGTACCTTTCAAGTATGAGGCTATTGCTACTCAGTGTATTTATAATAAAATGTATAAAAAATAAATAAAAAAATATCTGCCCCATCCCATCTGACATCATAGAGGCTTGAGCTTACCAACAAAATGATGGACGGCTGTTTTAAAATTGAGCACTTTGTGTTTGTCAGGTTGAGAAATAGCACATATTCAAAAGGGTAGATTTTTCCCTCAAAGCGTCTGATCTTTGCTTTTCTGCTCTATTTAAAAATAAAAGCAAGTGTTAAACAGTTTTTTGTATTTGTGTTGGTTTTTTGTTCGTCTTGTTTTTTTCTCTACTGATAACTAAAAGGATATATTTATATATCATAACCCGGCACCCTAAAGCTGTAACATCCAGTTACAATTTTTCAGTGATGTGTTTGATTGTCCTCATCTTCTTGCCACTAACTGGTTTAGGTTCGATCAGCATTGTTTTAAGACAAGCAAACATTGACATACATGTATTTTTATTTTTCCGACCTTTTATATACCTTTTGTCACATAACTGTTAAATGTTTATTTGTTTTGTTGACATCATGACTCAGACTTAATTTCCCTATGTAGAGAGGTAGTTTAAAAGTTAAAGAAATACAATTTGTTCTACATTCTACCCACAACAAGTTATGGTCAGTGTCTAATTTCTAGAATATATTTACTGTTCCTATAATCAATGTGTCTTGTCTGCCTACATATCTGTATAGGGTTATAATGTCAACACGGATCTAATATTTTATTTACTAAACACAGTACAGACTGTTCCTGATGTTCTGCAAGAGGTACGTGGGAGAGAATGAACTCCTACATGAGGTTCTTTGCTGCTCTTCACTAGACCTTGAGTATAGCATTAATCTGGCATTGGGTAGCTGATGAATCAGACAATTGTCTTTCACAGAACACATATTAAAAGGTATTTCAGAATACACAAGGTGAATGTCTAACTTGTTTCATCTGTGTCTAGTTCATCCATAATGCATGTATTTACTTCCTTTTTATAAGCATAATTACATTCCAACAAAAAACTACCTTTTAACCATAGCCATATTATAAGGATTTTAGGTGTATTTGTTTATTTCAAGACTGACTAATCCACAGATGAATCTGTTTTTAAATAAAACATGTTCAGATGAATGTTCTTGCTTGCCAAAAATAAATCCAGTCCACTCTTAAAACTACCAGCCACCATCTGCACCACGTACTAGAGCCTTGCAATCTTCACTGTAAAAATTCCATTCTGTCTTTGTTGGAAATATTCATTTAATTGTAGTAGGTGGCCTCTTTTATCTGAGACAAGTTATCTTTTTTCTAAGGTAAATAAATCCAATTTAACCAGATGCTTTTAGATGACTAAGCTTTTACATTCCTTTTATTAACTCTGCACCCACTCTTAATACTCTAATTAATCACATTTTTATTAATGGCTCCACAGAACTTAACTACCGTATTTGCTCAATTATAAGACGAGGTTTTTTCCAGAGCAAATGCTCTGAAAAATACCCCTCGTCTTATAATCGAGGTGGTCTTCTAATCAGACCTCAAAAAAATGTCCGCTGGGACCAGGCTGCTTACCGGGCTTTAGTCGCAAGCAGCGTCTCTGATGCTAGCAGCAGGAGAACAGGAAGCTAGCAGAATGTCACATAATTTTGCCTCCCCCTCCTTCCTCTGGGGGCGGGGCCAGAGAAATTAATCGCACAGCCGGGCCCCTGCAGAAGTCTTCGAGTGAGAGATCTGCAGTTCAGGTAAGGGGGTGGGGGAGGGTTTTTGAGCAAGTATGTGTGATTAATGCAATGAATGAGTATTTAAATGTTTGTGAATGAGTGTGTGTGTGTGATAGCATGGATGTGTAAGGGGGGTGGTGGTGGTAGCATGGCATAGGGAGGCTGTACTCACACTCCTATCATCCCCAGGTTCCAGCATGTACTGGCTGCCTTGGCTTGATAGGAGTGTGATTGCTGTTAGCAGTTATATATATATATATATATATACCTCCAGAAATGCATTTTAACCCCCTATATGCCACTCTGCCCTATGATATGCTTTTTAACCCCCTATATGCCACTCTGGCATATAGGGGGTTAAAAGGCATATCATGGGGCAGAGTGGCATATAGGAGGGTATAAGGCATTTCTGGGGGCAGAGTGGCAACCCTGGGGCAGATGTGCATAACTGGGGGAGCAGGTTGGCAAATAAAAGGAAATAAAAAATATATTTTTTTTTCTCAATCATAGCTTTTATTAAATATGAAAAAAATGTTTACATGAATTAATATTTACTAGCAATTTTTTTTTTCCTATAGGGTAGTCTTATATTCAGGCTTTTGGTTTTTTTCCTAAATTAATATTTAGATTTTGGGGGGTCGTCTTATAATCAGAGCAAATACGGTATAATGAAATGGCCAGGCAAAATCTAAATAAATTATGCCACACAAATCTTAATTCACACTCAACCTAATCATAGAATTTCAGGAGGTTGGTGTGGCAAGATCTTTCTGTCAATGAAGACTATCACAAAGCTTAATCAGATAAACACCAACTAGTGTGACTAATAAAGCACAGGTTGGTGGCTCCTGGTGCTCCACCATGTTAAGCTAAAAAAACTTCAAGCAAACCTTTCAGTTTTTCCAAATTCAAAATTTTACCATATGTATATATATTTAAAGAAAATGTTACAATAAAACACACATAAAAGAGTTGGGAACCTATTAGATAGATTTATAAGACTACAGTAGTGGTTCTTTAGCAAATATTATCTATAGCATTATTTTATCGTTACCAATTTTGTTATTTAGTATTTCTCATGAATGATAAACATTTGTTGTGTGTCATCTGCTTAAGGTTGTCTTTGCATTTGTGGTGCATATGGATTGCACTTAACCCCTTTGTGACAATGGCTGATTTTATTTTTTGTTTCTCATTTAGTGTACCCACCCAAGTTATATATATATATATATATATATATTTTTTTTTTTTTATTTTTTTTTTTCAGGACAGGAACGGCTTTCTTTAGATACCATTATTTTCATTGTATCATATACCATATTTGCTCGATTATAAGACAACTCTGATTATAAGACGACCCCCCAAAATCTGAATATTAATTTAGGAAAAAAAGAAAAAGCCTGAATATAAGACGACCCTAAAGGAAAAAAGTTTTACCAGTAAATGTTAATTCATGTAAACTATTTTTTTCAATAAAAGCTATGATTGAGAAAAATATTTTTTTTGTTTTTATTTGCTTGTATTTTCCAACCTGTCCCCCAGTTACACACATCTGCCCCCAGGCTTGCCACACCATTATGGCACTGTGGCCCATGATATGCCTTTTAACCCTCTATATGCCACTGTGCCCCATGGTATGCCTTTTGACCCCCTATGTGCCACTCTGCCTCCAGAAATGCCTTATACCCCTATATCCCATTCTGGCATTTAGGGGGTTAAAATGCATATTATGGGGCAGAGTGGCATATAGGGAGGTATAAGGCATTCCAGGTGGCAGAGTGGCATTAAGGGAGTTAAAAGGCATTGTATAGAGCACTCTGCCTCCAGAAATGCCTTATACCCCTATATGCCACTCTGGCATTTAGGGGGTTAAAAGGCATATTATGGGGCAGAGTGGCATATAGGGAGGTATAAGGTATTTCAGGAGGCAGAGTGCTCTATTAAATGCTCCCTTAACGCCACTCTGCCTCCTGAAATGCCTTATACCTCCCTATATGCCACTCTGCCCCATAATATGCCTTTTAACCCCCTAAGTGCCAGAGTGGCATATAGGGGTATAAGGCATTCCAGAAATGCCCTATGTCCCCATTTAACACACACACGCACGCACACACAGACACACACACACTAACCGGTGCTTCCAATTTCCTGCTGTATTGCCGAGGCAGCGGGTTGACGTCTCCTTCCGCTGCAGCCGGAAGGAGGTGGAGTTGGCAGCGGGGGTTTGTCTGCGTCCGTCGCGCATACCTTCCCCGGCTGTCAGAGATCAGAGTTTCCCGCACCGGTGCGGGGAACTCTGATCTCTGACAGTCGGGGAAGGTATGCGTGACGGACGCAGACAAACCCCCACTGCTAGCCACACCTCCTTCCGGCTGCAGCGGACTACGCGGATCGCGTAGACGTCAACCCGCTGCCCTGGCAATACAGCAGGAAGCACCGGTAAGTGTGTGTGGGGGGCTGTTAAATGGGGGGGGGGAGACAGGAGGATCCAGGTCCCCTGCAGCGGTGCAGGGGATCTGGATCTTAGTCTCATAATCAGACCTCTATTTGAGGTCTGATTAGAAGACGACCCCGATTAGAAGACGAGGGGTATTTTTCAGAGCATTTGAAAAAAACCTTGTCTTATAATCGAGCAAATACGGTAATTTACTAAATTTTTTACAAATTTTTTTTTTTCAAAAATATGGTGAAAAAATGAGGACTGTTTCTGACTTTTATTTGAAAAATCTTTTACTCATCTACAAAAGCTAATAAAAAATCTGCAGAATAGATTCTACTATTTGTCCTGTAGAAATACCTCCAATTTTTTTTAAATGTATTTTATTAATCACATTGTAATTAGAAAGCTGGGCTTCATTGACTTGTATGCTTCTCAGGAGGGTCCGGAGAGACCCTCTTGGAAACTTGTTTACATTTTTAATAGACGCCGCCATCTTGCAAGAAGCAAAATCTCTCACACTGGTGCTTGTAACCGCTCTATGAAGCGGTCACAGTGCGTCCTGTGGTGGGTTTTTGGTGTCACTGAATGCCTCGCTATCAAGGCAAGTCAATTGTCATGAAGGGGTTAAAAGTTGCCTTTCACCTTAGACAAAGCAATTATTAGGGTCTAATCTGATAATGTATTCATTCAGCTCCTTACTCAGCTAAGAAAAAGTTTTTAGTTTCTGCTTCTATGTCATGTGACAATTAAGCATTCTCTGACAAATTCATAACAAAGCAAAATTTGACATGAGTCAAAAATATTTATGGGGAGGAACAGCTATTCAACTTGACTTGGAGTAATGTTTCTAATGCTGTATAAGTATACAAGTACATATGTGGTGTGATATCTTTGTATATTAATATGAGAGGATAGTAAAAAGCATTATTAAACACTCCTCTACAGACACCAGACAAGCCAGAAGGCTTGTTTTTCCCTCAAAAATCTCATGGTGCTGCCACAACCACAAGGGATTCTGGGTAGGCGCATGCAAATAAGGTCAACAATGATCACCAATGTGAGAGGAAAAAGTAGCAAAAGAGATCTATACAGACAACCTTTCATACTTGGAATAATAGGGAAGAGGCTTTTATTTTTGGTGAATCACTGTTAAACGTCCAATCTTGACTATTAATTCCAAGTAGTCCTTACTTACGGAAGCAGCTATTCATAACCAGTTATTGAAAAGTAGGTTAGATATGAGAGATTTCAAAATTAACTCTACTAAGAGATGAGGCAGGAAATCAATGTTGTAAAAATGTTCTTGAGTGGAGGCCAACTCGTAGTAATAAATATTCTTTCTGGCATACAATTTATTGCATATCCCATGTCTCTTTTCAACATTCCCTGAAAAAACATGGTATTTTCATGACTTGACCTGCAATATGTAACCTGAGCCACATGCCATATTTTTTTTAAAGAAAAGAGATCTATTTATTTCAGTAAACAGAACTAAATTCATGACTATGAAAATGTTACTCTTAGCGTTATTCTTAGTGTATAATTAAAGGTCCTGTTCCATCTACTCTAAATTTAACATTTTTATAAATGAATGAAGCATTAAAAACTCAATCTCTAATATAATTAAAAGATAAAACCCTCTGGTCCTCTGACCTTAATGTCTTTGATTTGTCTGAAATGTCTTTGATTTTGCTTCCAAATTAGTCTAGGATCTGGGTGTGTGCACATGATTATATCTGTGAGGTCGAACACAGCAAATTTCGATAGACTTGTGCATTCGTCTTCGGGCGAACATGAAAACGAACATGAAGGGTGCATTTTCGTTGTTCAGCCCGAATACCGAACATATGTACATGGAGGCGGCAAAACATATCTTCGTAGCCTACCTTATCTACGCAGCATCGCAGGAGCAGGGCCGGGAGACCAACATTCAAAACAGCCGCTGAGCGGCTGCGAGTTGGATTGAAAGCGGCCATCGTGCCGGAGCCGGGCCGCCTCCTCTGGCCGCGGGCACCTAATGAAATTAAAGGGGCCGGTGTGCACACACTGTGCCGTCCAATGGCCTTGCCTCAGCACTTTGTCCCGCGTCTTAAAAGGGGTGGGACAAAGAGCTGAGGCACGGCTATTGGGCGGCGCGGTGCGTGTACGCCAGCCCCTTTAATTTCATGAATCTCAGCCTCCACCCGCTACCCCCACCAGACACCAGGGAGGCAGAAGCAGTGGTAAGTCGGGGGGGAGTGTTATATGGGGGCATAAGGCTTTTCTGGAGGCAGAGTGCCCCATGACATGCCTTTTAACCCCCCTTTATGTCACTCTTCCTCTATAAATGCCTTTTAACTCCCTATATGCCACTCTGCTTCCAGAAATGCCTTATACCCCCTATATGCCACTCTGTCCCATTATATGCCTTTTAACCCCCTATATGCCAGAGTGGCATATGAGGGTATAAGGCATTTCTGGGGGCAGAGTGGCAAGCCTGGGGGCAGATGTGCATAACTGGGGGGGGCAGGTTGGCAAATAAAAGGAAATAAAAAAACAAAAAAATATTTTTCTCAATCATAGCTTTTATTAAACATGAAAAAAATAGTTTACATAAATTAATAAAGAAATACAAGTTTCTTACAAGAATATCGAGAAGAAGAATGTGATCACTGTTTTGTTCCACTGAATAAAATGGAACTTTTTCATCGAAAAATGTATGCAGTAGCAAATGTTTTGATTCCGTTATGTCTAATGTATTTAATTTATTAGGGCATTTTAACACTTTTGCTTTCTGGCATTTTAATACAAATAATGTGATAAAAAGAATGTTTTATAGTTATTTGTATGGCAAACAGTGTGACTCGGGTATGTATAAGGAATGCGTGTGGGTATAAGAGCTCGACCGCGAGATAAACTATATGGGACTGGTCTCCAAATGTTTCCAGGGCAGCTTTTCATTCCCAGTCCAGCCTTGCACAGGGGTTAATGGGAGTGGAAATCAGTAGGTTTACTGTCAGGAGTTAAAGGGCCGTGTGAGCGACTCTATTGGTCGTCTGCAGGGGCCTCCTCTGGCATCAACCAATTCAATTGCCGGCAACCACTGGATCCACTGAAGATTTGCTTGCTTTGGTAAGGTGAGTGTGGTGGCCTTAGGGTTACCCCCTCTCTCAAATGTTGACTCCAGTTGTCCAAGAAGATCCTGCGTTCCTGCAGGCCTTTTGGCCGTGGAAGGAAAGACTGGGGTCACCAGCATCTTTTTTCACTGTTTTTTGTTTTCACATCAAAGCACTGAACCTTGGGGCTTCAAAATGAAAAGGCTAGTGTCTTATTTTTTTTAAATCTGTACAAATAGGTAAACACACAGATAATCACAACAATGTCTCTCAAATATGAGGGTATTTTTAATTAAAATAAGTGACCCAGCAGTTAGCAGTTCAGAGGAAATCTGTTAAGCTCTTTGGGAACAGGTCATACTGACATTGGGGTTTTATTTTATGTTTTCATTATAGCACTTGAATTTGACATTCTGCAAAGCAGTATACCGTCTCATGGATACGGTATCAGACTCCTATTGTTGGGTTTATTCACTAGATTGGTAGCTTACAGGAGAGCTGAACTCAACTTTACCGGGATGTCTGATATTACTGTGCACACTGAAACGCACACCCTAACAAGCTTCTCCTGCAAGAGATTTAGGTAGGTATTAAAAAGACACATAAATGCATGTCCAATGGATATTTGTTGATGTGAGTAGTATCCTGCCAAGTAGTGGACCTCGGGGACTGAAGTTTCACATACCTGGTCTTAAGATAAGAGGTTCAGAGGCTTAGATGTTCTACAAGGACATTTTACTTAACTGGAGATGGTGGTAGATTAGTTTCTACTGTGGTAGAACAGTCTTTTAACATAAGTGGTAGAGTTAGATGTTTTTTGCAGTAGGAAAAAATGGCCACACTAGATGTGCCAAATGGTTCTTCTCTGCTGCCAAAGCCTATGTTTCTACGTTTCACACATACCTGGGATGTTTCCTTTAATTTCACAGATAATCATTTTATCGCTCCAGTAAATCATTCTGTCTTCAGATTATACTACAAAGCAAGCCGCTATAACTAGCAGTGGATTTGTTTAATTTAGTTCGTTATACTTTCCAGTAGAATTCCAAAGCACTCAGCAGCTTTACACTGGAAAAATCAAGGATTGTCAAATTAAAATACATTGTAATCTGCTAAAAGACATAGGTCAAAATGGAGCTTCACATAAGGAACCCTGGAGCATCAACCTTCTCCTGAATCCAGCTGTAAACTTATGCTCCTTATATGCTAAAAAATAGCATTTTGTAAAGATTTAAAGAAAGATTCTGCCAGGTTCAATGTTTTACATTTACATTAGGGGTCAAATGTTTATCATAGTTGTCAGGCAGGTTTCTCAAAATCAGAGTGTTCTGCATTTGTCAGGTATAAGGGAGCCTCTGCAGACTGCTTCAAGTTCCACTGCACTGAATCGATTCAGAGCATAAAGGCTCTGAGAAGTTTAAAATCAGAAGTATACAATGTTCCAGGGTCTGAAATGAAGAAGGACCCTGGCAAATTTAGCTCAGTTGTTCTCAAACATTATAATGAATTTTCCAAAATGAAAATTCTCCATTTGCCATGCCAAAACCATGTTGGGCTTATGAGAAAGGACATTTTTATATTAATCTTAGTTGCCTTAATACAATAATGTTAAACACAGCCCATGTGTATGTCTAATGACCACTGACTCCATAAGGCCAGTTTAAAAATGTAGACCACCAGCAGTAGTTTTTTCCAAGCAATTGTCTGCGAGGCAGGATTTCTTCCCTATGTCTTAAATTTCATCCCTGAGTTTTTTATGAAATAGGTTTGGTGATTATGCGTGCATGTATTAGACAATACTATTTACTATGAGACTTGATCACATTATGTTACATTAAACAACAGCAAATCTTTTATGAATGAGTTCACTATTTCGCAGGAACAGAGTGATACCTAGACAGCTCTGTGCTTTTTATCATTTACTGGAGTCTTTAATTTATAAAAAGAGAAGTGAATTGGTATTGTGTCGCTGTAAACCCCAGGGATATGATATGTTTGGCATTTGGGCGCAGTTGCTATACAAGTCATGCATATGGGTCTCTGGAGTGAAGCAATTGGAGAGCAGGGTGGGCCAATGCCCCATTCCTTTTAGTGGAAAGCTTTTACAAGAGGCTAAAGGTCTGCAGGATCTAGCCCAGGATCCTTAGGGGGCCTGCATCAGGCACAAGTGCTGGGCATTAAAACCCCCTGAGCCTGACAATCAGGGATACAGTTGTGGGAAGAGGAAGTCTCCCTGCGCTCCCAGGACAAGGAGAGGCCCTGAAGAAGACCATCCCTGAGGCTAGTGAGGCAATCACTGCCCAGACCTTTGTGTGTTGTCTGGTGGAGGTTACCTAGAGCCTAGGTTAGCTGGGTCTGGCAGGGAGGTCTAATTTGCGGGTATTTAGGCTGGTCAGCATAGTAACTCCTGACAGTGAACCTAGGGATTTTCGCTCCCGTTAACCTCTGCGATGCTGCATAGATAAGGTAGACTAGATGGGGAAAGGGACCAAGGAGATTAGTAAACGAAGGCAAACATGAAGATTCTTCATGTTGTGTGTCTTCCTCTTCGTATACGTTGTGCCATGTTCGTATGTTCGGTATTCGGGCTGGACAACGAAAACACACCCTTTGTGTTCGTTTTCATGTTCGCCCGAATGCGAATGCACAAGTCTAATTATCACAGTATACATTTACCAGAACATTACAATATTCCAGATATATTATGCACAAAGAAGATTTATGTAAACCAATGAGACAGATTATCATCCTATATGTTAGGTTAGTGCTATTTTTAATGATACTTTCCACTTTGTTTAAAGAATAACCATCATAGTCACAGCTTTTAGCATACTTGCATTCATTTAAAAAAAAACAAAAAACCTATATCTTGTGCTTTTTGTCTGTATGTTTTTGAGAAATACATCTGAAATAACTTTGAGGTAACATAACTAGTATGTCTAATCAATATCCTGTGAGGGAGCTGCTTGAACCAATCAACAATCAGACATCTTGAGAGCTTCAGCTTTTTAGTTATTCCATATCTTTCTATTTCTGATGTAGAACCTATATACATTACATACATACATATATATATATATATATATATATATATATATATATACATAGACTGATCAGCCATAACATTATGACCACCTGCCTAAAACCGTATTTGCAGAAATGCCTTATACTCCCTATATGCCACTGTGCCCCATGATATGCCTTTTAATCCTCTAAATGCCACTGTGCCCTATGATATGCCTTTTGACCCCCTATGTGCCACTCTGCCTCTAGAAATGCCTTATACCCCTATATGCCACTCTGGCATATAGGGAGGTATAAGGCATTTCAGGAGGCAGAGTGGCGTATAGAGGGTTAAAAGGCATTTCTGGAGGCAGAGTGGCATCAAGGGGGTTAAAAGGCATTTCATAGAGCACTCTGCCTACAGAAATGCCTTATGCCCCCCATTTAACACATCCCCCCCCCCCAAACTTACCGGTGCTTCTGACTCCTCGGTGTGTTGTCCGATTCGCGTAGGCAACTTCCGCTGCAGCCGGAAGGAGGTGCGGTTAGTAGCGGTGCGGGGAACTCTGACCTCTGACAGCTGGGGAAGGTCTGCGCGTGTCACGATCCGGGACGTTCTCGTCCCGAACCGCAGCGGAGCCATTCTCCCGAGTACCCGCGGATAGCGGGTACTCGCCACTTACCTTCCCCGGTGCCCAATCTTCGGTGCCCGCGTCCGGCGGGCACTCGGGGTCTGCTACTCCCCATGCCGCCCCTCCAGAATAGGGAGGAGGAGCACGCACACATACCACGCCCCCTCCCTCTCTCTATGCCTCAGTAGAGATCATGCTGCACGCACAGCTCCACGTCATCAGCTGGGGGCGGGGCTTGGAGAGGCGGCAAGTTTAAAACCTGAGCACTGACACTCATTCAGTGCTCGGTTGTTGTTCCCAGCTGAGCTGTTCCCTGCTGCATATTGCGTTTACTCCTGTTTGGGTTTGTTCCTGGCTACTCTGGTATCTCCACTCCTGACCCGGCTTGTCTGATTACCCTCTCGTTGCTGACTCGGCTTGTTCCTGTTTACTCTGATTTCTCCACTCCTGACCCGGCTTGTCTGAGGATCCTCCTGTTGCTGATCCTTTGCCTTACTCCTGACTACGTTACCTTCTCCATTCCTGACCCGGCTTGCTCAACTATTCTTTGGACTCTGTCCGAACCGTTCCTGTTGCTACCTTTCCTGCATACTGGATTCCTTACCTGCATTTACCAACAGAAACATTACATAACAACCGAGCCCTTATGGAATCCGCAGGTTTGGCTGAGGCTGTGGCCGCACTTACCCAGCAAATGGCCGTGTTTAATCAGTCACTGCAAGATGTTCAAGCAGGACAGCTTCAGATACGCCAGGAGATGCACCAGAGGCAAGGCAGCTCTACCGCTCAAGGCGATCCTTTCTCGGCTCCTTCTATGGCACCTGAATCCATGACTCTGCAAGGAGCATTTGCACCTGAACCTCAAATTCCTATGCCTGAACGTTTCTCCGGTGACCGTAAGAAATACACTACTTTTATGATGTCTTGCCAAATTATGTTTAATTTAAGACCACGTACTTACTCATCGGACTATATAAAGATCCATACGGTTATTGCACTATTGTCAGATGAACCTCAACTTTGGGCTCACCACCTACTTCGTAGTAATAGCTCTATTTTAGAGTCATGGGGCTCCTTCCGCCAAGCTATGGACGCTCTCTACGAGGATCCCTTCCGATCCACTTCCGCTACCAGCACCCTACGGGCACTTAAACAAGGTAAAAGACCTGTGGAGGAGTATATTGCTGAATTTCGTCGGATCTCTATGGAGACATCCTGGAACGAACCTGCACTGCATGATCAATTTCGGTTAGGATTGGCAGAGAATATTAGGGATGAACTGGCCCGCACCAATATACCCAATTCTCTGGATGAGTTTGCTAACCTAGCCATTCAAATTGACCGTAGGCTACGGGAAAGAAAGGCCGAAAGACAAACCACCTCCTTCTCAAATTGGTCGTCCATACGGCAGACAGTCAAGGTAACCCCTAAGGACAATGGGGAGGAACCAATGCAATTGGGCCTCATCAGGGGACCTCTATCAATGGCTGAGAAGGAGCGTCGCCGAAGCCTGGACTTATGCCTGTACTGCGGAGGTAAAGGTCACTACGCCAATGAATGCGGAACCAAGACACGTTCCCCTAAGGGTAAGCAGAACCCTCGGTTTATGCAAACTAACAAGAGAGCATCCTTACACTTCTCCAATCACTTATCCCTTTCAATATCTTTACAGTGGAAAGACGACCCCATCAACCTTTTTGCCATGATTGATTCTGGTGCCAGCAGTAATGTTTTGGATGCTGACCTCATACAACGCCTGGGAATGACCACCAGGGAGAAGACATCACCTATTTTTCTTCAATTGGTAGACGGAAGCCCTTTAAAGACTGGTCCTATTACTAAAGAGACTGTACCTTTATGTATGCGTATTAGTCCTACTCATATGGAGGAGATTATATTTGATGTGGTGCCTTCTCCTGTTTTTCCAGTCATATTGGGTCTACCCTGGTTAAGGACTCATAATCCTGTTATCAACTGGGAGACCGGTGCTGTACGGTTCACCTCTAATAAATGCTCACAACACAATCAACCCTCTTTGTCTCTTAATGTGGCTCATGACTTTAGTTCACTGCCTATACCTAAGATACCACCTCAATACTCAAGATTTTCTGATGTGTTTGAGAAAAAAGGAGCGAATGAACTACCTCCCCATAGGGAGTATGATTGTCCGATAGAATTGTTCTCCGGTGCTCCTATTCCTTTTGGTCGCATCTATCCAATGTCTGAACCGGAACTAGTTACGCTCAAGAACTATATCGACGAGAATCTGGCCAAGGGATTTATAAGACCCTCTACATCACCTGCCGGAGCAGGTATTTTCTTTGTTGCTAAAAAAGATGGTGGCCTTCGCCCCTGCGTGGACTATCGCGAGATCAACAATATAACCATCAAGAACCGTTACCCTTTACCTCTAATATCGGAACTTATGGAACGCGTTCGCTCTGCCTCTGTGTTTACCAAAATCGATTTACGAGGAGCCTACAACCTGGTCAGGATTAAGGAGGGACACGAGTGGAAGACTGCGTTTAGATCACGATATGGTCACTTTGAGTATTTGGTGATGCCTTTTGGATTATGTAATGCTCCTGCTACCTTCCAACATTTTATGAACGATGTATTCAGAGACATGTTGGATCAATTTGTCGTTATCTACCTGGATGATATTTTAATTTACTCAGAATCTTTACCGGCCCATCGAGAACATGTATCCAAGGTATTGATGCGTCTCAGAGAGAACCGATTATATGCCAAACTTGAGAAATGCGTTTTCGAGACTCAATCAGTGGAATTTTTAGGTTTTATTTTGTCTCCTACAAGGGTCGAGATGGATCCAAAAAAGATAACCACGCTCCTTCAATGGCCCCCTCCTACAGACAGGAGAGGAGTTCAAAGATTTGTGGGTTTCGCTAATTTCTACAGAAAGTTCATCAGAAACTTCTCTAAAGTCATTCAACCAATCACATCACTCACGTCCATCAAAAGGAGGTTCGTTTGGACTGAATCTGCACAAAGAGCATTTGAGTTTCTAAAGGAGAGATTCACTTCGGCACCCATATTGATTCTTCCGGTACCACAACGACCATATGTACTCGAGGTAGATGCGTCTGATTCTGCGATAGGAGCAATCCTCTCCCAAAGAGATGAGTCAGACAACCAACTTCACCCAGTCGGATTCTTCTCTCGTACACTTAACCCTGCGGAAAGAAACTACGGGGTAGGGGAGAGAGAGATGCTGGCTTTGAAACTGGCACTGGAGGAGTGGCGACATTTATTGGAGGGTACTCTTCATCCCATCACTGTTTACACGGATCATAAGAACATGGAGTTTTTTAAGACTGCCTGACGCCTGCAACCCAGACTTGCCAGATGGTCTTTGTTCTTCTCCCGCTTCCAGTTACACATTACATATAGACCAGGTTCCCGTAATACGAAGGCTGATTCGTTATCCCGTATGTTCGAGAGACCCACATTACCCTCCCATGACGAGAACACTGTATTACAATCAGGACATTTTCTAACGCTAACACGTTCTCTATGGGATGAACTTCGTTCACTCTCCTCCCACCTAAATCCATCTGATTTCCCTCAACTACAGTGCCGAGGAGGGTTGTACTATCACAAAGATGCAATTTACACTCCTCCTGAAATACGTCTTATGATATTGCAACATTTTCATGATACCCCTGCAGCTGGACACGGGGGCATCACACAGACTATTGACCTAATTCAAAGAACCTTCTGGTGGCCTGATCTCAAGGAAGACGTTTTTAAGTTTATACGATCCTGCAATATATGTGCTCGTTCCAAGGGTTCTCACCATAAGCCTGCGGGTTTTTTGTGTCCTCTGCCAGTACCGGTGCGGCCATGGTCCGACATTTCCATGGATTTTATCACGGATTTACCTGAATCTAACCAACACACCACTCTTATGGTGGTCGTCGACAGATTTTCGAAGATGGCTAATTTTATTCCTGCAAGACAATTACCCACATCTGAAGAAACAGCTACCTTTTTTATGAAAGAAATTTTTCGTCTTCATGGTCTACCTGAAAATATTGTTTCTGATCGAGGAACACAGTTCACGTCACGAGTCTGGAAGGCTTTTTGCGAGGAATTACACATACAGCGTTCTTTATCTACTTCATTTCACCCTCAGAGCAACGGACAGACAGAACGAACGAACCAAACTTTAGAACAATATCTCCGTTGCTTCACGTCTCACCTACAAGACGACTGGTATCAACTCTTACCACTGGCAGAATTTGCCTACAATAACCATATTCATTCCTCGATACAGATGTCCCCCTTCTTTTCTAACTATGGCTTCCACCCTTCCATGCTTCCTGGCTCCCCCATCTCCAGTGCAGTTCCTGCTGTAACCAATCAGATCTCGAGGATGACTAATATTTATCGGGACTTACGTACCACCCTTATCAAATCTCAACAACGTTACAAATTCCAGTCGGATAGACACCGTAGTGTCACACCTGCATACAAACCTGGGGACAAGGTATGGTTATCCACTAATCACCTCAAATTAAGTTGTCCCTCCAGAAAACTAGGACCCAAGTTCGTGGGTCCCTACACAATCCTACGAATCATCTCTCCCGTGGCAGTTGAACTAACGCTCCCTCCTTCTATGCGGATTCACCCAGTATTCCACGTATCCCTTGTGAAACCATGGATTGAGAATCCTTTTCCAGGTAGACACCCAGATCCTCCTGCTCCCATCGTCGTCGACGAATCTGATGAATATGAGGTTGAGCAGATTATGGACTCCAGAAGATACAGGGGTCGTCTCCAGTACCTCATAAAATGGAATGGATACGAAATGAATGAAAATTCTTGGGAGGATGCCAGGGAAGTACATGCCGATGAATTGGTACAGGACTTTCATTCCCTTCATCCTCACAAACCAGGTCCTTTGAGAGCCCGGAGGTCTCTCTTTAGGGGGGGAGACTGTCACGATCCGGGACGTTCTCGTCCCGAACCGCAGCGGAGCCATTCTCCCGAGTACCCGCGGATAGCGGGTACTCGCCACTTACCTTCCCCGGTGCCCAATCTTCGGTGCCCGCGTCCGGCGGGCACTCGGGGTCTGCTACTCCCCATGCCGCCCCTCCAGAATAGGGAGGAGGAGCACGCACACATACCACGCCCCCTCCCTCTCTCTATGCCTCAGTAGAGATCATGCTGCACGCACAGCTCCACGTCATCAGCTGGGGGCGGGGCTTGGAGAGGCGGCAAGTTTAAAACCTGAGCACTGACACTCATTCAGTGCTCGGTTGTTGTTCCCAGCTGAGCTGTTCCCTGCTGCATATTGCGTTTACTCCTGTTTGGGTTTGTTCCTGGCTACTCTGGTATCTCCACTCCTGACCCGGCTTGTCTGATTACCCTCTCGTTGCTGACTCGGCTTGTTCCTGTTTACTCTGATTTCTCCACTCCTGACCCGGCTTGTCTGAGGATCCTCCTGTTGCTGATCCTTTGCCTTACTCCTGACTACGTTACCTTCTCCATTCCTGACCCGGCTTGCTCAACTATTCTTTGGACTCTGTCCGAACCGTTCCTGTTGCTACCTTTCCTGCATACTGGATTCCTTACCTGCATTTACCAACAGAAACATTACAGTGCGATGGACGCTGACAACCCCCGCTGCTAACCGCACCTCCTTCCGGCTGCAGCGGAAGTTGTCTAAGCGAATCGCATAGACGTCTACATGCCAGGGAGTCAGAAGCGCCGGTAAGTTTGGGGGAGGGGGTGTTCAATGGGGGGCATAAGACAGGAGGATCCAGATCCCCTGCAGACCTATTTGAGGTCTTATTATAAAATGACCCAGATTATAAGACGAGGGGTATTTTTCAGAGCATTTGCTCTGAAAAAAAACCTCGTCTTATAATCGAGCAAATACGGTATTATGTAGGTCCCTGTTTTGCTGCCAAAACAGCTCTGACCCATCGAAGCATGGACTCTGCTAGACCTCTTAAGGTGTGCTGTGGTATCTGCACCAAGAAGTTAGCAGCAGATCCTTTAAGTTCTGTAAATTGCGAGGCAGGGCCTCCATGGATACATTCTGGTTGCCATGTATTTTCCTGGTTAGCGATGGACATGCACCCGGCCATTCACGTACTCTAAAATAAAACTTGATTCATCTGACCAGGCTTCTTCCATTGCTCCGTGGTCCAGTTCTTATGCTCATGTGCCCATTGTAAGCACTTTCTACAGTGGGGTCAGAGTGGACAACCTGACTGGTCTGCTGCAAAAGACAGAGAAAGAAAGAGGACAAAATGAGAGAGAGAAGAGTGAAGACGAAATAATAATACAAGAAGAAGAGAACAAGGAGAGAGCAGGAGCCAGCGAGAGAGGAAGAATGAGGGGGAGAAGGAAAAAATTGCATGTTATTTCAATAAATGAGAGATTATATATCTGTGCATGTTAGTTCATAACAGGTGCATATGCTAGTTTATGAATCATAAACCTCGCCGCAGCATCCTTTTTAGAAAATATTTTAAAGGATAACTCTTGGTCACAGAACATTTAACAGTATAACAAAAAGTGCCACCCATGATAGTTCATACATAGAAATAGTTCTAGCTGACCCGACAAGGACAACTCTCTCTATCCCTACTTAAATCTTAACATGAACAAACACTTCTCTTCCATCAGCCTAATATTGATAATTTTGAACACAGGTGTGGAATTTATCAATGTATGAATTAGCCTGAAGGGTAACCTAAACACTGGATAATGACCAAATAAAGAGGATTTTACAGCAACTATTATATTTTTTCAGGCTTGATGGGCCAAATGGCTCTGAATACATTATCCAAGCACTGCAGATATATTAATTGTGGCAGGCATAGTACTGCTTGGTGCAACATGGAATGCACTCAGCTTTTCATTAAACTATGTACTTTTCTGGCAAGGGGTTGAGTAGGGGTAGCAGGCATTGTGTATTAGAAGTCTACCCAAAGGATTGGGGCACCAGGTATAATATTCCTCCCAAGTGACTGACTTTCTTTGCGGTTTAGTCATGCAATTTAATTACTTACTACACTTTTTTTTTATACCACCGTTTATGCAACTAACACTTTAGTTATTGAATCAATCCCAATGGGAGAAAACAAGCAAGCTGCGCTCTGGCTAGCAGAGGATCCTGGCATCTCCTGTTTTTTTGTCCTACTATTCTTAACTGGGTGGTGTGAGATGTTAAAAATAGCACCAGTTTAGCTGAAAATCTTGCAAATTGCAGCCTAAGCCTAACTTAATTTAATTGTCAGCTCAGGTCATATATTTTATTTTGTTTCATCATTGCTGGTAGCAAATAGCTACCTTGTAGCACTATTTGTTTAAGTAGGTTTATTTCAGTTTGTTTCACTTTTAATAAATCAACCCTATTTTAATTTAATTCAGAACTGTGTGCAAATGTTTGAGAATTACAGTTGTCAGGGAAAATGCCTGCCTGCGTAGTTTGGTCTCCAATAACGTAAAATGGTTTTGAAATCTTTCTAAGTGGCTTACTTCCTGCCATTAGACTTCCATTAAAATGCCAGTTTCAAGTATTCTGTACAGATTGAATTAAAGAACATCTTCTAAAATTGCACTTTTCATAACATGTATGTCATAAATTCTATAAGACATTATAGATTTAGCTAAATATATTTTTGAAAATGCTCCCAATGGATAGAATTATGAAAAGAGGTAATTTGTATTTGTTGTGTATGTGTACTATTTATACTATATATATATATATATAACATATATACTATATAGAGTTGTATGTGCAACTGTACATAAAAGAACTGATCTTTTCAAGGCAAAAGGTAGTCACAACAAAAATTTAGATTTTTCTTCTGTTCACTCACTTTGCATTTTGGTAAATGATAAAAATAAACTACCAACTAACTTTTTAAGGCTTTCTTACCATTTTCCCCACCTGCCTAAAACCTTTGCACAGTACTATATATATTACTTATAAAATAATTATGTAATCACGACAATATTGTATAATCATATTAATATTGTTTTACATATACAGTCATTTACCTTATATCTAACCTTCTACTTCCTAATAGACTGCAAGAGTAGGACCATCTTCCCATTCTATACCTGAAAGTCGTATGTGTGTATTTGTTTAATTTAATGTTGTCAACATAATAGTGCCACAGAATCTGGTGGTATAGAAGAAGAAGGTCCTGATCTTGTGACCTTAGAATCTGTCTATAGAATACAGTGAATATTTCAGGTGTAACTGAATCCTTCAATCCTGCAATGTTTTTTCGTTACTTTATAAGCTAGCAGTAGGTGTTCCTTACAAACACCTCTATTTTGGAAGAACTAATCAGGTTGGCACAGATCCCACATTGACTGAAGCAGAGTAGCATGTTGTACATTCCTCTTCTTACTGATAAGAATAACTATTGTCAGATTGCACAAGGTCATCATACAACATGCTGCTTCAGTGTGTTTTTTAACATAGTGAATTGGAATCAATGACAGACACAAAGCTATAGGCAGTTTTAGTAACTATTTTAAAAATCTGTGACAGTATCCCTCAAAGTTGGTTAATAGTTCTGTACTAATCATGTATCCTAAATGATTTTAGAAAAAAACAATTTAGCGCGCACCGTGAATACCAATCAAAAAACACCTATGTAAGACATAACTATTGGGGATTATGTCACATTATATGGCCATATATTGCTTAGCCTGCCACTAAGTACCCCAAGCTTGGTGAGTCCTACTGTATCTAATTTTTCATGGCTATATTACTTACCAAGGGGCTTAATCAGTGGGACTACTTTACATTTTAACTCAAATGAGACTTTCAAGCATTTTAAAACCTTTAGGTTGTAAATTTTTTGAAATATTTTGTAAATTTTTGTGCTGTGCTTATTTGCAGGTTCAGACCAAACCGTAGGGTTGAGCAGCCCCTGCGGCCAACAAAAATGTCTCATTAAAGGTCTCCAGTGAATACTTTAAATTGCTTGAGAGTCTCTTTTGGGTTAAAATGCAGTGCAGTCCCACTGATTTTATGTCTGAATTTTTTTCTAACTTAAAAATTCATGCATCACCAAACATTCCTTATGCCTGTTGGAGTCAACCCCATTGCAATTCTTCTTCACACTTTTTAATTTAAGAGCTATTCTGGCTACTTCATCTCCCTTTATCATTTACTGGTTGTGTCTAAGGTGTGTGATGGGTATTAATCAATAGGTTTGGCTCCATAGTCTTTGTACCTTCTAGTCAAATTAGCCCAAGAGATAATGGCACGTTTCTTCTAGTTCAGAGCGTCCCAGCCCTTAAAAATCACATAGAAGTGTAGAAATACATATTTCATTTGAATGTGGCTTCATGACTTCTCTGAATAATAGCACAGAGGCCAATTATTTTGCACCCACCTTAATTATATATGTGATATTTTTTACAACCAATGATTTTTATTGTCAATAAACTTTAAGCATTCATTCAGTTTTGCAACTTACTCTGAAAATATATGACGTTAAGAAACTCCTAGCTGTACTTTTCACACTATAATTAATTATAACATCTTGTTTTGCATTTTAATAACTGTATAATTGATTTCAGATTTCGAAATCAAATTACACCCTGTGAAATTATATTAATAACGACAGTACTGTTTATATTTTACTGGATTTTTTCTACTGGAATGTGTTGTATATATTGCGATACATATATAAACCTATCAAAAGTAGCCTGTAAAAGCTGTTTTATATAAACTGAAAGAGAACGAGGAGGTAGGATAAGGACTGTGCAAATGAAAACGTATTTATGGTTCAAACATCACAGTACATTTCCAGTTATATAAATACAGTGCCCTCCACTAAAATAGGCACGCTTGGTAAATATGAAAAATTGTCCTTATTGTTTAACCTTTTGATCTTTTCTTCCAAAAACACACAAAAATACTCTGTTCTCATGGATATCAAACAACACAGGGTTATATTAAAAAAATGAATTGTTAAATATATGTGTGGCACAATTATTGGCACCCCTATGACTTTGTATGAAGAAAATATATTTGAAGTACCATATTTGCTTGATTATAAGACGACCCCCCAAATCAAAATATTAATTTAGGAAAAAACAAAAAGCCTGAATATAAGACTACCCTATAGGAAAAGTTTTACTAGTAAATATTAATTCATGTAAACTATTTTTTCATATTTAATAAAAGCTATGATTGAGAAAACTATATATTTTTTTATTTCCTTTTATTTGCCAACCTGCCCCCCTCCAGTTATGCAGATCTGCCCCCAGGCTTGCCACTCTGCCCCCAGAAATGCCTTATACCCCCCTATTTGCCACTCTGTCCCATGATGTGCCTTTTAACCCTCTATATGCCACTCTTCCTCCAGAAATGTCTTATACCCTCCTATATGCCACTGTGCCCCATGATATGCCTTTTAACCCCCTATATGCCCCTCTGCCCCATGATATGCCTTATACCTCTATATGCCACTCTGGCATATAGGGGGTTAAAAGGCATATCATGGGGCTGAGTGGCATATAGGGGGTTAAAATGCATTTGTGGAGGTATATATCTATATATATATATCTATATATATATATAGATATATATATATTACTGCTAACAGCAATCACACTCCTATCAAGCCAAGGCAGCCAGTACATGCTGGAACCTGGGGATGATAGTAGTGGGATTACAACCTCCCTATGCCATGCTACGACCACCACCCTCCTTACACATGCATGTTATCACACACACACTCATTCACAAACATTTAAATACTCATTCATTCCATTAATCACACATACTTCACACATTAATCACAAAAACCCTCCCCCACCCCCTTACCTGAACTGCAGATCTCTCACTCGAAGACTTGCAGGGGCCCGGCTGTGCGAGCAACTTCTCTGGCCCCGCCCCCAGAGGAAGGAGGGGAGGCAGAGTTATGTGTGGACTGTGCTAGCTTCCTGTTCTCCTACAGCTAGTAGGAGCAACGCTGCTCGCGACCAAAAGCCCGGTAAGCAGCACGGCCCCAGCAGAAAGAAGTCTGCTTAGAAGACGACCTCGATTATAAGATGAGTGGTATTTTTCAGAGCATTTGCTCTAATAATCGAGCAAATACGGTATATCCTCATAGTTATTTTACATAAATATTAGGTAACACATAGGCCAAAGTGCCTTAGCCATTGATCACAATAGGTAAGACTAAGGAATATAGCTGTGATGTGTGGTAAAAGGTTGTTGAGCTTCACAAAATGGGAAATGTCTTTAAGAAAATAGCAAAATCATTACTACCATCAGGGAAATAATTAAGAAGTTCCAGTCAACTGGAAATGTTATGAATCAACCTGGAAGAGGACGTGTGTCTATATTGTCTCAATGCACTGTAAAGGGGATTGTTCCAATGGCCAAAAAACTACAAGGATCACAGCTGGAGAATTGCAGAAGTTAGTTGCGTCTTAGGGTCAGAAAGTCTCCAAAACTACAATATCATGCCACCTACATCACCACAAGTCGTTTAGAAGGGTTTCAAGAAAAAAGCCTCTACTCTCATCCAAATAAAAACTCAACCGTGTTTAGTTTGCCAGACACTACTGGAACGTCAAAAAGGATCGGGTTCTATGGTCCAAAATAGAGCTTTCTGGCTATAAAAAACCAGAGGTGGGCTTAGTGCACTCAGAGAGATGAAAAAGTTCCTTATGCCCTCGATACTTTTGGTGTTCTCCTGCCAGAGGAATTAAATGAACACCTGACTGCCTCTGCCAGAAAGCTTAAAATGGGCCGTGGTTGGATCCCCTAGCAGGACAATGATCCAAAACATACACCAAAATCAACACTAAAATGGTTTACTGGCCTTAAAATCAAGGCCGGTAAACTATTTTAGTGTTGATTTTGGTGTGGGGTGAGCTGATGAGGAGAGTCAACCAGCTTTAACCTTGAAATTTTAAGGATATGGAGAAATTCTGTATGGAGGAATGGTCTCAGACCCCTTGTCATGTATTCTGCAACCTCATCAGGCATTATAAGAGAAGACAGAGATGTTATCTTGGCAAAGGGAGTTAGTACAATGTATTGACTAAAAGGGTGCCAATAATTGTGCCACACATATATTTAACAATTCAGTGTATACACCGTTTTTATAAATTGATTCTTTTGGGGTCTTTTGCCTTGGATACCAAAACTCTACACTGTTAATATAATGCATGACCGGGTTTCTATGCACCTGGGTTGCCCAATGACCCTATTTGTCTTAGAAATGTATATATTTACATTTCTATGTTAAGTCTTGTGTTTGGAATTCCTCATGCTGCTTCATTATACATGTTCCTAGCTCTCCTCTACTATTCATGCTAATTCATGATAGTATGATAATCTGTCATGAAAAACCTCTTTTCTTTTGTGTACACTTGAAACACTTGGTTGTATTTAAGACACAGAAGCATATGAACGGTATGTATAGTTCTAATATATGTACTTAAGGGATCCATATAATTTAAAATGAGTCTCATTAAAATATATGCATTATATATGTAGTATGTGACTACATTACTTTACACACATTATATACTGAGGAAATGGATTAAAAAAGTTTGATTGCAACAAACTTGTGGACCTAGTAATTAGTATGTGTGAATTTTTCTTCATGTAAGAATTTAGTGATTTTTTTTGTTTAATTAGTGTATTTGTGTTGTATTGATTATTTTGAACGGTGAAGTGCAGCAGTTAATAATTGTGATTTATTATGTAATTTAGACAAATGGTACACCAAATGGTACAGAAAGACATACAGGTTGCTGTTGCAATCTCCACTCCAAAATGCTTTTTTTTGGGGGGGGGGGCGGCACAAATCTACCACTGTGCTAATACTGTGCTAAAACAAACCAGATACCTGAAAGCTACTTAGCAATTTTTTTTTACTAAATTCCTATAGGGAATTCCTGTATGCATAGTTTTTACTGATCAGTTATATACAGTATATGTATTGGATAGTATACACCACATGTATACGCTACTGGGGCAGGCATTTTTTTTGCTTCCTGCTTTTAGGATTTGCATGACTGTTCCTTCCAACTTAGTTATTCATCATCTTTAGTCAATTTGCTATTTCTCCTTGGCTTTCTTTGTATATAGCATGGTGACACTAAAATCAGGGACAGATAAATGTCAGAGCACACAGAGTATTTGTTCTAAGGGCCAACCATTCTGAGATCCCCGCACAAATTGATATAGGGCTCCCAACGTTTTGACAGGTCTACACAAATCACCTGTCCTACAAAGCGGTGTTCCGAACAGGTCCCACAACATTCTGGCAATTATCTGAAACTGCGCGGCCAGAAATGAGATCACTTGCATAGTTTCCAACAGTCAAGAATTTGTCACGACAATCACCTTTTTTTGAGGTCCTGGCATATCAAATCCAGATCTGTCCCGACATAAAATTACTGCCTCTACACTACCCATTTTTTCTGATGTAAGGGATTCAAGCCAGTTCATGAAAGCAGCTAAGTGACACCAGACTTTTGAACAATAGTGTGTGCATTTATACCTGTATACGCATGTACATGGATACAGTGGATATAAAAAGTCTACACACCCCTGTTAAAATGCCAGGCTTTTGTGATGTTAAAGAATGAGACAAAGATAAATCATGTCAGAACTTTTTCCACCTTTAATGTGACCTATAACGTGAACAATTCAATTGCAAAACAAACTGAAATCTTTGAGGGGGAAAAAACCCCTCACAATAACCTGGTTGCATAAGTGTGCACACCCTCTTATAACTGGAGCTAGGGCTGTGTTCAGAATTAACCAATCACATTCAAACTCATTCAAACATAGTTATTACACACCTGCCATCATTTAAAGTGACTCTGATTAATCACAAATAAAGTTCAGCTGTTCTAGTAGGATTTACCTGACATTTGCTTAGTTGCATCTCAGAGAGGGATCTCATTGTTGAAAGATATCAGTCAGGAGAAGGGTACAAAAGAATTTCCAAAGCATTAGATATACCGTGGAACACAGTGAAGACATCATCATCAAGTGGAGACAATATGGCACAACAGAGACATTACCAAGAACTGGACGTCCCTCTAGATTGTAAGCTTGCGAGCAGGGCTCTCTCCACCAAATGTATCGGTTTGTCTTAGTCTGTCAATTCTTGTCTTGTCATATCCCTTGAATTTATGTATTGTATTAAGCGCTGCGTAAACTGTTGGCGCTATATAAATAAAAGATAATAATAATAATAATGAAAAGACGAGAAGAAAACTGGTCAGGGAGGCTTACAAGAGGCCTACTGCAACATTAAAGGGACTGCAGGAATTTCTGGCAAGTTCCGGCTGAGTGCTACATGTGACAACAATCTCCTGTATTCTTCATATGAATGGGCTATGGGGTAGGGTGGCAAGAAGGAAGCCTTTTCTTACAAAGAAAAACATCCAAGCCTGGCTGAAGTTTGCAAAAACAAACATCAAGTCCCCCAAAAGCACGTGGGAAAATGTGTTATGGTCTGATGAAACCAAGGTTGAACCTTTTAGCCATAATTCCAAAAGGTACGTTTGGCGCAAAAAACACTGCACATCACCGAAAGAACACCATACCCACAGTAATGGTGGTGGCAGCATCATGCTTTGGGGCTGTTTTTCTTTATCTGGAACCGGGGCTTTAGTCAGGGTGGAGGGAATTATGAGCAGTTCCAAATACCAGGCAATTTTGGCACAAAACCTTCAGGTGTCCGTTGGGAAGCTGAAGATGAAGAGGAAGTTCACCTTTCAACACGACAACGACCCAAAGCACACATCCAAATCCACAAAAGCATCACCAGAAGAAGATTAACATTTTGGAATGGACCAGCCAGAGCCCAGACCTGTTACGTCGGATCAGGCACCACAGGTGATGGACCCACAATGCAGGAATGGCGTGAACTCGCCAAGGAACGGTATGAACCAGCTGAGCAGAAAGGGAGCGATTCCAAAAAACAAGCCGGGATCGGGGCAGGCAGCACAGGAGCGAAGTCAATAAACAACAGCCGAGGTTGGGACAGGCAGCGCAGGATCAAGGTCAGAAGAACGAAAGCCGAGGCCTGGTACACGTGAAAATCAAGCAGAAAGCAATAGCAACACAAACACCCTGAGAACAATAATATGGACTCGTTGAACGGGCACAGAATCACAGAGCCAATGGCGGGAGAACAGGGAGCGGGCCAATCACAGGTAAGATGACGTCATCGCGACCGGCGCATAATAGCGTTGTCGCGATGGCAACAATACTACATACTTTCTGCCTGTGTAACCTCCGCGAGTGACGCGGAAGCGCCACACAGGCAGAAGAGGTACTGTTGAAGCCACAGTGAACATGTAGCAGCGGATCGAATACCCGATCGCCGCTGATATACTTGCGGTGGCTCAACAAAAACATTGCGAGTGATGCGGAAGCGTCACACAGGCAGAAGAGGTACTGTTCGGGTGCCGCGAGCGTGTAGCGGCGGATCGTCTATCCGATCGCCACTGATACGCTGCGGCAGTCTGAACAGAACTGTCACTGGTCGGGAGGCGTGACAGCTCAGTACGCACGCCCCCTCGTGTGCGTGCCGAGTGCACGTCAGTACACGAGGAGGACGCACGCGAGAGACGCCCCGGGACCCCGGTGAGACAGGTAGGTGCAACAAGACCTTAATCCAATTGAACATCTGTGGGGTGATCTGAAGAGGGCTGTGCACAGGAGATGTCCTCGCAATCTGACAGATTTGGAGCACTTTTGCAAAGAAGAGTGGGCATATATTGCCACGTCAAGATGTGCCATGCTACTAGACTCCTACCCAAAAAGACTGATTGCTGCAATAAAATCAAAAGGTGCTTCAACAAAGTATTAGTTTAAGGGTGTGCACACTTACGCAACCAGGTTATTGTGAGTCCCCCCCCTCAAAGATTTCAGTTCGTTTTGCAATTGAATTGTTCAAGTTATAGGTCACATTAAAGGTGGAAAAAGTTCTGACGTGATTTATCTTTGTCTCGTTCTTTAAAATCATAAGAACCTGGCATTTTAACAGGGGTGTATAGACTTTTTATATCCATTGTATATGCATGTGCATGTGTGTATATGTATTTGTAGGTGGTGTAGAAAGGATGAAAAATGTAAAAGCCAGACAAGCAAGAGAAAAGAAAAAGAGGGAAAAAAGAATGTGGAATCCACTTTATTTTTTTATTCTTCAGTAACTTCTATATTAAATCTATAAACGTTAACGTAAGGGTGTGATCTACCCTGGTTGAAAATATTAGGTTTTACAGTTTTGAAACCACTACTAGTGCCAATGAAATAAAAAAGACTACATTGTTGCAGTATGGATAATTAAATCATAATTTTTATGTGTCTAAATTAAATTTTCTGGTAACAATTTGCAGACAGCATTGTATTCTATAAACTTAATCACAATTATGCTTTTACGTCACTGCATCTTGTGAATAACACAGTCACGCAAGCCCTAACTGATGCTTTTTGTTTACAATTAATTTTGTTTCTTGTGAATAATGATATAATGAGGAACTCATGCACTAATTATTTTACTGACCTCACCACCAACACTGAAGTCTTTTGCGTAGATCCTGGGAAGGGCGTAGAAGCCATTAGGTCACTTGGTTCGGTGGAGATCAAGGCTCTACCTCTGTTGGTAAATCTTCTAACCTGGCTGGAGTGCCCCCCATCTGTATGCTTGTGGTTGGGCATTCAGATACCAGGTCAATGTTGCCATAACTTGGATCCTGGACCTTTAGCAGTGTGGTGAGCAGTAGGAAGCATGAGAAGTGAGAAGACATAGCTATGACTGCAAGTCTACAGCAGCAAAGTCAGTTAAAAAGTATTAGTCTGTTGCTAAGCCCAGTATGATTAAAAGTGGTGTGTATGTGTATAGTGCATTTTCCTCTACTATATACTTTATTGAGCTACCAGAAAAGTAGTGTCTTTTATTGGACTAAAATAATAACCTATGTGGTATGTATAGTGAATTGGCTCAATGGGCCAGTTAGAGAGGAGATATTTGATCAGCCTATTTACATTATGACAGCTGTGCTGTCACAGCACAGCCTGCACAGACTGCATTAGAAAGTGCTGTGTGATATGACATCATTACCCAGCACTCCATGTCTCAAAGCGCACCTTTTAATGCAGGAAAAACGCTGTCTTCACAGCTTGTAACTTGCTAGTGCCATCTTTATCTACAGACAGCTTTTCAGTGCAATATTTACTCTTTCACTGCTTATCAGTGATGCTGATCACAGTCATTGTGTCAATGCTAAAAAAATCAGTTAAGCATGCATTCAGTGGTTGCCCTATTAAACCATCATACTAGTTGGATTCTTAAATTAAATTATACCTTTAGAGTAGACATAGGTATAATTAATAATACATAAGACCAGCGATAAAAGCAAAGTAGAAACAGACAAGAGAGGGAGAACAAAATATTCACCTAATTGCAAAATCAATTTGTTTAAAAAATATGTTGGCACTGTTTCCAGTAGTAACGTCCAGAATCAATTTTATCTTCTTTTCCAATCCCTTATTGTTTGTCCCTTATTGGCTCTGCTGAACACAGGGAGCACATGTAAAGTCAGTCTTTCCATTGCTCAAATGGAGTACCTAAGCTGTCAATCATACCTTTGTTGATTTTTGTTTCTTCCTCTGATTGACAGCATAAACTGCCAATCACTAGCAACAAATTTTGAATTTTATAGTAAGAAATAACATTTTGATTTTATTTTACATTATGAAGGTTCAGACCCAATAAGCTTATGCTGCAAGAAGAGTTTGGTTAACCCTATTTAAAGCATATAATGCGTAGCATGCGGAGAAAATTGCTAGTGCTGACCCTTCATAATGAACGATAAAGTGAGGAGGTTAAAACTACAATTTTCCTGCAAATTCTCTTCCCAACTCTCCCTTTAGTAAATATACCCAGAAGATATTTCCCCATTTGAAGAACAATGCCAGAGCTGAGCGCCCAACACACGTTTAACCAAATGCTGTCTCATTTTCCCCAAGATCGGTCATTCATGTCAACTATACTAGAAAAATCCCAGACACTCAAATTGTTTGAAATAGGATGTCATCAGTCCATGGCATGAGTAGTAACACCACACCAAGGCTTTAACCTCTGTTACTGTACATTCACACTCCACTTCTACTATACATACAAGACAGTGCCAGCATAGTTATCAACACATCCAGTCTGTTATATTAAATGGCTTGCTGAGGATAATGGGAGCTGTAGTCCGCAGTAAGTGCCATCTTTGTACCTTCACAGCTTGTCACTTGGCAGTGCCATCTTTGTCTACAAACAGTTTATTAGTGCCATATTTACACCTTCACAGCTTATCAGTGTCATTTTTGTCCATAAACAGATAAACAGTGCCATCTTTGTGCCCAACCAGCTTCCCAGTGCCATCTTTGTCCCCAAACAACTTCCCAGTGCCAACGTTGTCCCCAAACAGCTTGCCAGCTTCCCTGGCTGAAGACTTCTTGCTTTGACTGTGCCTCATTCCCTCCATGGCTCCACGTAACAGCAACTTTCTGGTGATTGAGTGGACAGTCTCAATTCTCCTTCAGCATGACACTGCCCTCCCGAAGAAGATTTGAGCCCGCCAGGCTCAATAACTTTCATGGGTGGTGTCAATCAATCTTTGTGGGTAGTGCTGGAGCGAATTGTTATATTTAGGTGAAAACCTTAGAAATAGAGTACACTGTATAAGCTATTAATAGATACCTAGTTTAGGCCAAACTCCATTATTGTTTATCGCACAATGGTACCTGTAAGAAGCAGACTATGTGTACGAATTATATGCATGGTACCTTTACAATGGAATATGTTAACATGTGTTCATTTCCTGCGAGAAAGATGTCTATCAGTTTATACTGATGAGACCCGTTCATTGGTCCTAGATTACATTCATTTTAGAAATTCTACATATTTTCCAATTTGAATAACACACATAATTGGTAGCTTATTTGTGAAGTTTAAGCGTTTCAGACAAATGTTTTGACCAAGTCACAGATTATGTTTGATTTCATAAAGGGCTGTTTCTTTCTTCACTATATATATATATATATATATATAGTATGTGTATATATATTCTACTGTGTATATAGCAAACTCAAAAGAGCTGTGATTATATTATACATACACATATACACATGTAACACAGGCACAATTCAGGGAATAAAATACTCGCTATGGAAAGAGCAGCTGTGGTTTAAGTGGTACACTACCACAAAATCCAAAAATAACGCTGCTTACATACTATTTGCAAACAACCAATCTTCCCTTGGGATTTTTTGGCAGCACACTTTACCACTTGGAGGAAATATTCTGTTATAAAATACAAGGACTTGCTTTTAAAAGCTTTCTTTACATTTTTGCTTAATGTTTCTTGTCTTTAGGGTCGATGAGCTGCAGCTGTGAAAATGCTACATAATTTAGCATAGAAAAATGACGGCCCATGATTGCTTAAACTCCTTCACTGTATTAACATCTACCATGTCTGGACGGCTATACCATGCATCCATTACCCTTTCGGTAAAGTAATATTTCCTGATATTACTTTTAAATCTTTGCCCCTCCAGCTTAACACTTTATGTGCATTATCTTGAATTTATCCACGTTAAACTTCAGTTGCAACAGCTCTGGCAATTTTTCTAGTTTACATAAATCATTTGTCATTTGAATTATCCCTCCAGGAACATCAACTCTGCTGCAAATCTTTGTGTCATCAGCGAAAAGACAAACCTTTCTATCAAGACCTGCAATATCACTAAGAAAAATATTAAAGAGAATGGGTCCAAGTGCAGATCCCTGAGGTACCCTACTGGTAACAAGACCTTGCTTCGAATATATACTCCATTGACTACAACCCTCTGCCACCTGTCACTCAGCCACTGCCTAATCCATTCAACAATATATGAATACAGATTTAGAGATTGCAGTTTATTGATTGAAGTGTTCTATGTGGGACAATGTCAAAAGCCTTACTGAAATCTAGATATGTGATGTCTACTGCACCACCTTGATCAATTATTGTAGTCACTCAATGTGTTTACTTCAATGAGAATGAAGTAAACACATGTCATTTTTGATCTTGAAACCCATGTGACCTTAGATGCTCAACAATCCTAACCTTTGACATAGTTTCCATTAATTTTCCCACTTCTGATGCAAGAATCACAGGCCTGTAGTTGACTCCTCTCTATTGCCTTTCTTGTGAAAGGGCACAATATTTGCTAATTTCCGATCTTCTTGGACTTCTCCCGTTAACGATTGGTTAAATAAATCAAGGTCTTTAATAACTTGTGGTGTGTCCTGTCAGGCCCCATCAACGTATTTGTCTTTACTTTAGACAGCTAAAGTAGAACCTCTTCCTCGATACACTCATATGTATCAAACGACTCAGTCTTCTTTCCTAATTGAGGTCCCTTTATTTTCATTTGTAAAAACTGAACAGAAATATTAATTGAGGCAGTCTGGTAGTCCTCTTTTATATACCTTCCTTATTTTGCTTTTAATCTAACTAATCCTTGTTTTACTCTTCTCATTAATGTATATAAAAAAACTCCCATCTCATATGGGAGTAATGCAAGTGGAAAAGAGCAGGCAACTGGCAGAATCAATATTCTGTGAGTTGCAAATGTGAGTTAGAATTTAATATCCAAACGGCAATCTTGTTAACAAAAAACCAACAGGCCGGCCATATACTGGCCTCTTGGCAACCCTAGATAAAAAGCCAATAACTTTAGGTAGAATATAATACTCTCCTTGTTAGTGAGCAGATGGTCTATGGATTAAAAACATAAGGACATGTATTCTTCATATAGTTAGTCTTTCCAACGTGTTTGCTACAAATAATTGATTATACATTACCACTGAAGTGGAGGAGAACCTTAAAAGCAATTTGTGATCATATCTCACAAGGCTTTTATGTGCATTGGCACGTCCAATGCTATTAAGAAACATCAAATGTGATATACATTGCTTATATTTAATTTAATTGAGGAAACCCTGACCTAGATAAAAACATGTTATACAACATTAAATGTCATAATAGTAATGTTTACATCATTATTAACCCGCATGTACACTGGCAACTTGGTACCTTTTAAATTCAGAGAACTATGGACATACCCATATTGATATGGGCATACCCATATTGACAAAAGTGTAGTCTTTTGCTGACTTACAGTGGAGGGCTTTAGTCATTTTTCCCCCTAAAAATACTCATGTGATAAAGGTTGTCTGTAACCTTTAGAGTGACAGCTATGTAAGAAGCGTGTAGTTGGAAAAGTGGGCCTAGGATGACAACTATGTACCATGTACCTTTAGTTATCATGAGAGGCAGTGGGGGCAGCCAATTTGCAGCCCTACCCGGTAGAAGTTTTAGAGTACACACGGATGCTTTTGTGTTTAGTTTACACCTAAAGGCAGAGGTTCCACCCAGAAAAGAGAAAATTATTTTTTTGATCAGCCAGTGACCAATTGGCAGCTGCTACAATTGTAAAAATAATTCTACCCCTCCCTATGTTCTACCAGACTGTCCAAATATCGCTTTATCTTTCTACTTCATCCTCGCACCTCCAATCTTTAATGGCTTTTAAATTCCAGACTAACCAACCTTATATACCCCCACCTCCTTCTAGATTATAATCATGTTTGAGCATGGCGCTCCTCATCTTTTCTTTCCGCAAGTCCAAATTGTTGTGTGCTGCAGAATACAGCTGCGGAATATGATGCTGCTAAACAAATCAATATATAATAATTCAACAAAGATGACTAGACGGCTTAAATATTTGTTCTATTTGGTAGTAGTGATGTTAATATAGCTTGGCAGTATTGCATGTGTTTCTTATTACTCAGTGATCTGGTACAAACACCATTTTCTAAGTAGTCGTGCGTGCGTGCCATGCATAAATACCGAATTCTTACCCTCTCACACATATTTTCCCAACTCGCAGCGCAATGATTAATAAATGTAACGTGATACAAACCAATAGAATAAATCAGCCATAAGTAAATCAAATTCATATGATGATGAATCATGCAAACTGGGTGGTTAAATTACTTTTCTTTTACAAACCTACACTTTGATAAAAGTAAACTAACTGCCTTTTTTTTTTATATTATTACTTTGGCCTAAATGCAGAAATATTTGACATTTAAGAATCACAGTATATTTGCATGTGAGTGTTTAGAAGAGAGTGAACTAATAAAGAGGAATTTGTTCACATTTTAAAATATGTAGCCACATCTGCCATTACTTTTTATGAAATCAATTGCAATCCTTTGTGTATTTAAGTGGCCATCCATATTTGTCAAAAGAGGAGGTATTTATAAATTGGGAGTTGACCGATATACACACCTGGGAACTTGTGTGCTCCGGCTACCTAGATACCACCCTTAGGGGATGCGACCAGGACTGCCCACTAATGTCAGTGGGGGTCCAGCCGACGTCAGTGGGCGTTCCTGCTGACATCCCAGGAAACACCCTCATTTAAATGGGAAATGGGTGTGGAGTGTGTCAGGATCCCGAGAGGATTTGCGCGTCGATCCGGAGAAGGGGTGCTTCTCTCACATTATATGGCCATCCAGCAGGCAGATGTACACTAAAAGACTCCGTCACAAGCAGCAATTTTCATTCTCCTGTGTCTCAGACACATAAAGTAGAAAGTAGAAAGTAGAAAGCTAGAATGTATATGTAGTCTATAAACTTGCATAGTACACAATGTCATATATCAATATTAACAGCATAAACACAGGTTACCTGCAAACCAAATAAATAACTCCCTGATATACAATCAGGAAGTAAATTCACCTTGAACATATCCTTTAAAGATTTGAAAAGGCTATGAAAGCAATCAACACAACTTGAAATTCATATTAATAGGTGAGAACAAACAGAGAAGGTAAAAGCCGAAGATTAGAATAGACTAATATAATGAACTATTGCCTAGATTACTCATTTTCTGAAAACCATTTAGCTGCTTTAACCCCTTAACGTCCATTGCCGGGTCAGGCACGTCATGCAAAACGGTTTACTTAACGACCTATGACGTGCCTGACACCTCATGAGACTTAAACAAGCTTAGAAAGTGATCAACGATCACTTTCTAAGCTTAAACGGTGTTGCTGTAATGCCTCAATGTCGAGGCATTCAGCAACACCGAGATCGGCATCATGGGCCATGTCTGGCCCCTCCCCGGGGCGTCAACAACCGCCATACATTGTATGGCAGCGGACGCCCGTTTTAAAAGCGTTTAGGAGGCGATCAACGATCACCTCCTAAACTTCAATGGTGTCGCTGGAATGCCTCGATCAGGAGGCATCCAGCGACACCAAACACTTACCCCAGGACAGGCTGTGACCACTCCGGAGAGCGGTCACAGCCGCTATTGCCGCAAGATGGCGGCCGCCCGGAAAAAAAAAAATAAAGTTGAAAAAGTTTGCTAGATGGTCTCCAGACCCTCTAGAGAACTCTGGCTCCACTTGCAGGTTGAATACAGGTACTGCATTCAACCATACAAGTCAATGGAGCCCAGCTTTCTAATCATGTGATTAGTAAAATATTAAAAAAAATAAAAAAATAAAAGCTTAAAAAAAACATGGTAACATTTAAAAATTATTATGCATCAGAGGAACTATCCAGTTCCAGCAAAATGTAAAAAAAAAAGTCCAAAAAGAATAAAATAAAAAAATAAAGTTTATTATTATGAGCAAATGCTAAAATTAGCGCTGTATCTTCCCAAAAATCCTGACATGGAAGAATTTAAATAAAATCATTTCAAATACCCAAGGGGTGTCTAATTTAAAAAAATTAATGGTTTGATGGGGTAAATTGGAGTGGCCGGGCTCAAAGATAGGGCATAAATGTGTCATTTTAACCCCAAACACCAGACAAACCCATACATGTGGGGTATGACTGCACTCGGGAGATGTTCCTGAACACATATTAGGGTGTTTGATAGTGATGTATACCTGGAGCTATAAATTTATACCTAAAGTACAATTTGTGTGAAAAAAAAAATACTACCACAAAGTGTGGCAAAGGCTGGTGGTAGAATCTGATGCATGGAAAGGGTTAAATACTACCATTTTAAGTACCTTGGGGTGTCTAGTTTTCAAAAATATATGGTTTGATGGGGTAAATTGTAGTGGCCGGGCTCAAAGATAGGGCATAGGCACAGACTGACAAAATAGGGAAAAAAAAGCGCACTTCCCAAATGTGGCCTTTTAACCCCAAACAGCAGTCAAACCCATGCATGGGTGGTATCACTGTACTCAAGAGATGTTGTTGAACACATATTAGGGTGTTGTTTGATAGTGACGTATACCTGGAGCTATAAATTTATACCCAAAGTACAACTTGTGTAAAAAAAAATACCAAAAAAATACTACCACAAAGTGTGGCAAAGGCTGGTGGTAGAATCTCATGCATGGAAAGGGTTAAAATACTAGCATTTGAAATACCTTGTGGTGTCTAGTTTTCAAAAATATATGGTATGATGGGGTAAATTGAATTAGCCGGCTTCAAAGATGGTCCTATTAGGACATGGGGGCAGAATGACCAGATGTAAAAGTTCCAAGTTAAAAAATGTGCACTTCCTAAATGTGGCATTTTACCTCCCAAACAACCCGACAAACCCATGTATGGGGGGTATGACTGTACTCGGAAGATGTTGCTGAACACATATTGGGGTGTTGTTTGAAAGTTTTTTATACCAGGAGCTGTAAATCCATACCTGAAGAGCAATTTTAGCGATAAAAAACACAAAATAAATTACTACCACAAAGTTTGACAAAGACTGGTGGTAGAATTAGTGCATGGAAAGAGTTAAAATTCAAGTATTTGAAATACCTTGGGGTGTCTAGTTTTCAAAAATATATGATTTGATGGGGTAAATTGCATTGGCCGGCTTCAACGATACCCGAAATGGCACATGGGGGGAAGAATTACCAGATTTGGAAAAAATGGTTTTGAAATAGCAAAACTCTACCTGTACTTAATGCTCCATAACGTTCAGAAAAAAGCAAAAAAACATAAAAACATTGGGTATTTCTAAACTCAGGACAAATAGTAGAATATATTTAGTAGGTTTTTCATTAGTTTTTTTGGATGAGTAAAAGATTTTTGGGGTAAAAGTCAGAATTTTTTTTTTTTTTAATTTTTCATCATATTTTTTTTTTTTTTTTTTATAGGAAATTAGATAATATGATCAAAACAATGGTATCTGAAGAAAGCCCTTCTTGTCCTGAAAAAACCAACATATAATTTGTGTGGGTTAACTAAATGAGTGAGGAGAAAATTACATCTAAACACGAACACCGCAAAAGTGTTGAAACAGCCTCGGTCCCAATGGTACAAAAGGTAAAACACAGCCTGGTCCTTAAGGGGTTAAACATATACTGCATATTTATTATTATTATTGCTGTTGACATTAAACTTTGGCAGCAATCACTTGTTTTTGGCTGAAATAAAAATGCAGCGTTATGTAAATAGTGATGTGTGACAGGTTGCTTATGGCTAATAAGTTATGAGTGTCTAAATCAAAGGTTTCAACCAGAAATAAACAATTGTACTTAACCCCTTAAAGACATTTGCCCAATGGGCCCGGTCCTACGCTACGTGAGCATAAAAACATAGTGTGCAGCTGAGCATATCCAGATGTGAGCCACACTTAAATCATAAGGTGGCCACTGGCCTTAAAGTGCCAGGGCGACCTTGTGATCATACCTGGGAACTTCTTCACTCCCGCAACCCGGAAACTTCCCTTGTGGGACGTGGCCAGGACTGGCCACTGGCATCAGCGGGCGGTCCTGTGATGTCGGTGGGCAGCCTGCTGATGTCGGTGGGAGTTCCCGCTGTCGTTGGGGGCGTTCCCGCTGTCGTCAGCAGGAAACACTCCCATTTAAAGGGGAAAATGGGCAGGGAGCGGGGCTATTGATGTATTATTCATTAATAGGACATATAAAGACATATAGACTGTTAAATTAAAGCATTCACGAGCCTACAGCTTAAAACAGTGATGAGCCTAGTTCTGTAATTATGCAGAAAGAAAATACAAAAATTATATAAAAATCTAGTAATGGGGTATAAGGAGCCCCTAGAATTAGTAGTGTGGCACAGAGGGGCTCTAGAAGTATAGAAGTATACGATAGAACATACCTTTGTTAACAGTGAGAAATATGTAGGCAACCGTTTTGCTCCACACTCTTTTCTGCATAGGCGTGACAGACCAATAGCATATATTTCTTCCTTTTTGTGTATTTCTGTGACCTCTGCACCTGAAGCAGCCTGCCTGTGCAACCTCTGCCCCCCCCAAACAGTCTGCCTGTCCCATTTCTGTCCCTAAACACTTTCCCCCACTCGCTCTCCAGCATCCCCTTACCTCTCTTGCAGATTTAGCCATCCGAGCATCAATGGGGCCGCGCAGACGTCTATGTCGCCCGACAGCCACCTAACGATTTACCTCACTGCTGTGGTGTCCGCACACTGTCTAAGGAAACTCTTTTACCGCCCGTGGGGAGCAGGAACCTGGGCGGGAAAATAGTTTTCTCGCACAGTGTAAGGGCGCCATGGCGCTAAGCTGTGTGCCTGTGTTAGGCGGATGTCGCAACAACCCCCTAATGAGTGGCACCCGGGGCGGACCCCATCCTTTGGGTACGCTACTGGTGGATAATAATCTTAGTATCAATGTAGTGTAGCATTTTTAATTATGTATGACTTTCCCTGGAGAAAAATAAATGAATCTATACTAATTAATGACTTTTAGAACTATATTTTCAGAGTTCAGAGAGAAGCCTGGTTTTATTTAATTTATCCCTCTAGCGCAACTATCATCAAGTAAGCATGCATGCGGAATTCATAACAACTAGAATGTGCCAGGAGGGGTAAGGGCATATATATTAGCATTTGGTTCAAATTAAAGGCATTTTCAGTAGCACTGTAAAGATATCTTCAAGTTAGCATCTCAGATATATGGAGATACATTTTTCAGCCTATGGAAACATGGACATATAGGAATGTGGGCACACTCAAATTCTATCTGCCTTAAAACCTGATAAATTCCATGGTAGAAACCAAATATTGAATGTGGCGTAAAAGGGTCCCCAAGGGCTCTTAGCGTATAAGTGTATATCTTTTTTTAAGGTAAGGATAACTTATTTTACATAACAACTATATCAGGTTTTCTGGCCCAGTTGTGCGAAGCACTCATAGAATAATTTAAGCTTTATTGCAAACTGAACATTGTGTTTCATGAAGTTTTAAAAGTGCACATTTGAACACAAGTAGTACATTTTATAATTTTATTTCATTTCATCTACAATGAAAATATATATTAAATATTTAGGAATATGTTCTTTGTAATTGAATGCTATTTGAGGAAATTGAAAATTAAATGCCGTTTTAATTTGAATTGAATCTAAGTTCCAAACATGTATTCTTTCAAAATTACAAAGTTCAACCAATGCTGGGACAAAGCAGCTAATCACACTAATCCCTGTAATTTGTTTGATTCTATGCTATAATTGTACGTAATTGTATGAGTCATGCAAACCATTTACCATGCGTAGAGCAGAGGGAGTCATATTGCTAAACAAACTCATAATAACAGCATAAGTAGAAAATGTGAATTACGTTTATGAAAGGTTGCAGAATTCAGATCTTTAGGATATATGCCCAAGATCTTCCTGATTAACCACATTTACTATAAAGGAAACCCTGGAGATATGACATGACTGGGGAGGACAGAGTTAGGTGATGTAGGACACTAAAGGGCCAACTCCAGGATAAATATGGGGCTGTGAGGTGGCATCCTTTTAGGATGGTGGTGGAAAGTATGGAGGACTCTAAAGGTTAATAGGTTGGTGGATACAGCAAATGGAGATGTTTATGTGTGTTTCAAGGGCCCATTGGGAGCTCATCTAAAACAAGAGATTAGAGAATGCTTTTGGAAGGGTGAATATGTAGAAATATTTTGGTTGTTGCCCTTGGGAAGTTTAATTTAGATCAGGTGACCAAGTCGGATGATAATAAGAAAGCAGAGGATTACAAGACGAGGTATAGACTGATACCTAAGACCTTTTCTAACTTGTTGCAGGTGTTCGCCATACTATCCTAGGTATGCAAATAAAATTTGATGTTTTTTACAGCTGGATGGGCCAAATGATTCACACCTGTCATTAAATTCTATGTCCCTATGAAAATGTTTTTACCAGTGGAAATGATAAATATATGTACCTAATGCCAACTACTTTAACGTTCTGTTCTCAGGGTATGTATGATTATTCTTCCTCATTAAGTTATTCTCAAATGTGAGATAATGAGGCAAACAGTTTTTATCTCTTAATCTCAACATGTATGGTATAGGCATACAGCTAACCTACATCTAAGGGAAGACCAAGGACTGGTTAATGTCCGTGTCTTTACATTAGTAAAAATAAGCAGACTAGATGGGCCAAATGGTTCTTTTCTGCCATCATATTCTATATTTCTATGTTAATCTCACATACAATGCTGTGGAAGATAATGGTATTTTTATACATTCAGTATACCACCAGTATACATTCAGTATAACTTCTGATGCAAGTTTTCCAGCTTTCAGAAATGCAATTGAAAAAACATAACAGTTCAGGCTTAGCCAAGTGAGACACCATGCCATAGTGAGTCTACTACTAAAGGGTTTGGGGTTAATATACCTTTAAATATGTGTACACACTGGCTTCCCATGTGCTTGTTTAACACACCACACAAGTCTGACAACATTCCAGTTCTGAGCTGAATATTTTTACCTTAAATATACTATCACTTTAAATGTACTTTGATAATAGATAATCAGGCTTTGTCCTTGGAGACCATGAAAAGATTGAGGAGTGGAAACATCTCCCCTGTGGTGATGAATCACGTGTTAATATCTGGAAGTCTGGTGGATGAATCTGGTTTTGGCAGTACCTAACTGCCTACTGTAGAGTTTGGTGGCCATTCTGCTAGGCATGCACACACCGCATAACCACCTCTTCACCATCCAGTTTCCACATCTGGGTTCCATTTACCGACACTGTGAGTTAAAGGAAGGCCCTTTCCTGTTCTAGCATGACTGTGCACAAAGAAAGGTCCACAAAGAGATGATTTGACAAATTTGGTTTGGAAAACTCAAGTGCCTGAGCAGTGTCCTGACCTTAACCCCACTGAACAACTTTGAACTCACAGATTGTGAGGCAGACATTCCCACAGACACACTCCAAAGGTTTGTGAAAACGTTCTTAGAAGAGTGGAGGAGGCCAGAAAGGGGAGGCCAATGTAATATTAATGCCCATGGTTTTAGAATCCGATGCTCAAAAAGCTCATCCTTGCATGAAACCAAGGCAAGGGTGTAATGGTGGTGTCGATGGGAGGGGAAGAGCTACGGTCAACGGCTCCACCGTACCCCCTTAATGCCTTCTGATGGGGGAGTGTTATACGAGCAGCGCTATCGCCATCACATCAAGCCCCCTATAAAGCTCCAAAGTTCTTGTTACCTGTGCTCCGGTACTCTAATGGTAACCCCTACCACTGTGCTTTTTGTCCTTATTACCTATTGACTGCTGCCTACTTTGACCCTTGGATTGTATACCAATTTATCCTATTGACCCCTGTCTTGCATGACCCTTGGATTGTATACCAATTTATTTTAATGACCCCTGTCTTCCATGACCCTTGGATTGCTTTTAACACAGGATCATTTAACATTGCCAACTCTGTGTTTGTGCCGGTCCAAGTGGGAATGGCCCATTTTGAAAAATGCCACTGGTTCCTGTAGTACCTCACACTCTTTACTTTTCCTTTCAAGCTAAGAGCCATGCAGCTTCCACTTTTATTAACTGCTACATGTGACTACAAAAAGAGTTTCTTACTGGTTGATCAGGAAGTTGGAAGCTCACTCTGCCATCCCTGATCGACTTCCAGAAATGGAATCTACTATAGGAAAGGGGCCCCATGCAAACCTAGTACTGTATTCCTGTTGTGCAGTGCAGGCAAATAAATGTATTACACTGCAGCAGGTAAGCAGTAACTGACCCTGGGGCAAATGCCAACTTAGCCCTTTTGTTAAAGGGATAGTAAATTCAGCAGACCCCTGCTCACAGCACTAATGTAACACATCTCCTGCACAGAAAATAGCTGATGTTGAGAGGAAGTGGCAAATGCACATGATGGCTGGAGAGTCCCTTTAATCTGCCACTGTTGGAGACAACACATTGCTATATTACTATTCATGCAATCAAGAAGAAATATGAGTCAAAGTTAGGTGACCTTGAAAGAGCTTGAATAATCAGTTACTATGGCAATATGCGATTAGAGCCGTTGAAATCTGTCCTTGCGTTATTAAAACTTAATATTTTTTAGGTGTGCCTTAGTGATCATGTGAATGACGTGGATTGGATATTACATCCACTATGGTTTCTTATGGTGCCTTAAAATATATTCCACTGTGAATTCTCATGTAAATATTAATAATGTGTCATATTACTCATTTATTCATGAAAGACTAACAAATTCTACACAACTGTTGATTTAGGTAAATTTTAGTACATTAAAAATTCAGGAGCGCTCTTAAATATCTATTTGTAAAATTTTACAATACAGAACCATTACTGCATTTGGAAGATATTTTTGGGCAGAATTTTCGTCCGGAATTCGTGTGCCACATGCCACATTATGTAAATAGATTAAAATTTCCATGTGAACTGGATTTAAGATGTGTTTGTATACATATGTATGTGTGTGGGAAGGTGTGTATGTAAATGGGGACTTGTGAGTATGTATATGTGTGAGTGTGATTGTGTATATTTGAATGTGTGTGTATCTATATTTTGGTGTATAAAATAACGTAAGCAAGCATAAAAGAAAACGGATTACAATACAGGCTGAAGGTTTTGATACAGGTCTGAGGCGAAAGCATTTGACAGATTAGGGGATCTGAGAGTGGGCTGGGGATATTACACAGGGACTGGGGATATTACACAGGGACTAGGTATTTGACTGAAGGATGGTGCAAGAGATATGATAGTGGGGCAATCAATATGGCAGGACTGGAGTATGACAAGATATAATGATGAAGTGTAACTGCTGTTCCTGGCTTATTCCTGAAAACAAATGAAATATATGTTCATTGATCTGGTATTGCATTCCTGTCTATATGTATATATTGAGTAGGTTCAACTTCTACTACGGGTTCCCTGCTTGGTCCTGCATCATATATCCTAACTAAGAACATTACAGTTATAGGAGGCCTACATATGGATCCCACAAACCTCAACCATATGACATCTAGGCAAGACAGACAAGAACAAATACTGGCCTCACATGCTTCCCATCTCAAATCTCTGGAGCAAAAAATTGACACCATCACTAATCTACACTGGGTGTTGTCTTCTGTGACAGCATCAGTATTGGTAGCAGAAGATGCCTCATCTATTCCCGGACCATCAGAAAAACCTTCAAAAATGACTACCCTAGATAAGTATATTGGAAATCAACAAGAACGTAGAGGGTTCTTGAATTAGTGTCACCTCCACCTTCACACTCAACATTTGCCTTACATTCCACCTGGATGGCTTTTATACTAACTGTCCGAAGAGGGGAAGCCCTAACCTTCTTGAACAGAACTCCCATCTACTGGACAATTCTTTCCTACCTTCAAAGTAGTATTTGATTCTCCCGGTCTTCAAGATCACATTGAAGCACAACTAATGGAGCTTCAGTAGGGTAGAAAGACTGTTGCCTGATATGCTATTGAATTTCGTAATCTGGCTTACGAAACTAAGTTGAATGCCAGTGCTTTATGGGCAGCCTTCAGTCGCTGAAAGATAGCCTAAAAGACACATTGACCAATCACTGTCCCAAAGTGATCTGACAGCACTATGTCTCAAATTAGATGCCAGGGGACACGTATGGAAACTGGAAAGAGAAAATAAGCCGTTCCAGCCTAAAAAAATACTACATCTTCTGTGGAACCTATGAAAATTGGTCATCTCATGTGTCTCTCTGTAGAGGAAAAATGATGGCGCACGGACCTAGGATTATGTCTCGATTGTGGACAAAAAGGGACATATGTTGCTTCAAAACAAAATGACATCTTGACTTCTAATGTATTGGAAACTCACAGGTCATATCAACCACTGGCAAACAGTATAATAGTTACCAGGAAGGCAATTCATAGGAAGGAGTCCTGCCAAGACAGTGAGCCCACAACTGGTTGCACTGAGACACAAAAACAACAATAAAGTTCACATGCTATCACACAGAACTGCCTGTTGCGAGGATGTTGCAGATTACGGCAAAGAACTCTATCATTGTGGTTGACCTCTCAATCTTTGTGACTCACAAGAAGCGTACATTATTTGCACAGTGTAGGATTATGCAAATATGCAAGAATTTGTTGATTCCCAGATATTTACGCTAATATTACCGTAAATCAAATACATAGCCAGTTATCCTTGTCCTGTAACCATAAGAGTTACAGTAATGTTTATCATAGATGTTATATTCTTCCATTTTTTTGGTGGCATCTTACTAGCGGTAAGTTTTGCCTTACCACTAACTGGCTCCTTGTTTACTCATTTTAGGAGACTGGTTATTTGTGCTTCATATCACAACATACATACCTTTACTAACACTGAATTTTATAAATTATGCCAATATTGAATTGGCAATGATGCTGCGAGCTGTGTTCTGAAATGTCACTGAGTGGGATGAATTGTTTAAATTGACAGAAATGAATTTTCCTCCCACCACAAGCACAGGAGTTTTTAGTGTTTTTTGCTTATGCAATTTTTAAGTAAATATTTTGGATTGCTAACTCCTTTTATAAATATTTATTGTAAACAATGCCATGCATTAACTACATCATTTGAGTATAGTTATGGGGATTTAAGACTAGTAAAGAGATACAGTGTGTGATAAAACTAAAGGAACATTCTATAAATTAAAATATAATCACACTCTGGGTTTAAAATCAATACGAATGTATGTCAGTGGTGTATTAATCTCTGTTGCTGTCCAAGGCTTAAACCTGGGTAGCACTACCAGTCGTCGCATCTGCACCGCATCCTTCATTTAACTGATTATGTGATGTCATGATGCACAGAAGTAAGTTATGTAGGCTCTGCCAACTTGGCACAGTCCTCCACAGTGTTAACAGGTCGGATAAGAACACTGATCTCCCTTTTAGCCTGCCCATTGAGCAGCGGAACTACAGGGAGCCTAACTGCCCACTAGGGTGATTAGCTGTCTGTTATGTGCCCGAGAGGCTGCCACCCCATGTAACCTGCCACCCTAGGCCGAGGACATAATATGGCACTGGGATATACGTTCCTCTAAGAATAAGCCAAATCTTAAATTATCTAGGTAAATTAAGAGACTAGACAAGTTTATGGCAGGTTAATGTAATACACACTGAATGTAACATGAAAATGGGTGAAGGGATCATAATTTCTTATAAGTGTAACAGAACAGAAGAAAATGTAAGTAGCATACCCTGTTGTATCTAGGGAGGCAGAGGAGGTCAGAACCATTCATCCTGAGGATCAAGTACACAAGGTGGCCCAAAAACTCATAACTCCAGGAGAGCTGAAAGGATCCAATCTGTGCAAATGCTGCCTAATCCAGTTAACTTTAGACACACTGGTGGCATTATGTGGAATTGCAATTAACACACAAGGAAAGGCTTTAGGCAGTGACCCCAAATCTTCAAATCAGAACAACCCATGGTGCAGTTGCCTCTCTGCCCCTCTTGTGAGCCCTCATGTGCATTAGCAACATAGGAGGGAGTTGGTCATACCCTTTTAGTGAGAACTAGTCAGCCTTCACCAAGAGTATTACCGTATTTGCTTGATTAGAAGACAAGGTTTTTTTGGTGTCTAGTGGGGGCAGCCGGTGGATGTCTGCACCATTCGCGCCGACAACCTCCGCTTCTACCCCACAGATTTTAGCCAGGCTTCTATGATGGAGCACTGGCGTGACTTGACCTTCCTGTGCTCGGTCATAGAAGCCCGGACGGAAGTCTGGGGTAGCAGCGGAAGGTTGTCTGCGCGCATCTAGCAGATGTCCACCGACTGCCTCTACTAGACACCATGGAGTCTGAAGCATGGGGAACAAGTCTATAAGGCATATCTGTGGGGCAGAGTGGCATATAGGGGTTATAAGGCATATCAGGGTACAGAGTGGCATATAGGGGTTATGAAGCATATTAGGGGCAGAGTGGCATATCTGAGATGAGGCAGAGTGGCATATAAGGGGCTATAAGGCATATCTGGGGGCAGAGTGGCATATAGGGGGTATAAGGCATATCGGGGGCAGAATAGCATATAGAGAGGCAAAGTGGCATATCAGGTATGCAGAGTGGCATATAGGGGTATAAGGCATATCAGGGGGGCAGAGTGGCATATCAGGGAGACAGAGTGGCATATAAGGGGGTATAAGGTATATCTGGGGGGCAGAGCAGCAAGCCGTGGGGCAGATGTGCATAACTGGGGGCAGGTTGGCAAATAAAAGGAAATAAAAACAAAAAATGCATTTTCCTCAATCAGTTTTTATTAAATATGAAAAAAAATTTACATGTGAATTAATATTTACTAATGAAACATTTTTATTATAGGGTCATCTTATATTTAGGCTTTTTTTCTAAATGAATATTCAAATTTTGGGGCGTCGTCACAGTCTTATAATCAGTGTCATCTTATAATCATGCAAATATGTTATGTAAAGTGTCTGAACCCCCATCTAGAGAAGATAATATGTATGTACTCTGGAAAAAGTCTAGAGAACTAAAGTGTTGCATAGTTTACTGGATAAAACTAGGAATAGTATAGATTCATGTATATTAACGTGTATTGGCTGAGGGGAAACACTTAAGCAGTTATAGGTATGAAAGCCCCATGAATACATTTTCAAGTAAAGTCTGCACTTGGGAATTCTTAGTCCTGCTATTTTTGTGTCACTCTAAATGCTGTTATTATTGGAATATTTAATAATTTAAAAAGTTAACTCTTCTGCTAATGGCTGCATCTGATCTTTTGCTATTGTTGGAACATGTGGTATTGTTATTGACCCTGTCTTGTGATTTTGACCTACAGGTTTACCAGACTACAGAGCAACCAAAATATGTACTTTTGTTAAGTTCTTTTTCCTGGCTTGAACTATGGTGTATATAATACATGTATTAAATATAATGCTTGGTTGGAGTATAAAACAGAATGTAAATGTTAACTCCTTAAGGTCAGCATTCAATAAATTACACAAATGTGGTTATCTCCAGGATACACACATCTGCATGATACACCCTTAAGCTTGAATAACCCCCCGTGGATTGTAATAAAAAATACATAGGAGGCATTCGCCCAATGCGTCCAGTGGTCTGAGTTTGCCTCTCATAGACTGTAATCCAAAAAATAGAGATATATAGGGCCAGATTCATTAACTGAGATATTGAGAAATGTATACTTTTTATCTCATTTTACAATCTACAGGGGGTTATTTAATTACTTAATATATTGATCTCTAATATTGAACCTTGCCCACTAGTTTTTGGATATCAATTTAGTTTTTTGTTTAACTGTATAGGCAATATCTGTACTAGTCAGTATCATTGAATAAATTAATACATTTTTACTGTAGCATTTATTTTTAATTATTAAAAAATAAAAATGCTTCTATAAAAAGGCATTTCTTGCCTTTGAGTTATGTCTGATGCTAATAGAGAAGGGGATGATGAGATAGGATGGAATAATTCATTATTGCCTACTGCAAAATTTGGTGGTTTGATATATCTAATAATTTGTAAAGAACTGATGCCTTTTTATGTAGCAATAAGCTTCAGTAAGGTCCTAGAGGCATGTATTCTATTTTTATATATCCCCTCTTTAAGAATTTCAAGTGAGTTGTCAGACATTTTTTAAAGTTTAAATTATACATGATGTTCTAAGACAACCTGTCTTTATGTCCCATCAGAGATCATCTTGCAAAGAGGTCGAGTAAAATCAATGCACCCAGAAACAAAAAATAATAAAAAGATAATTAAATCATGAGCTTTCTATTATAAGGCTTGTTGCCTTGGGTTATCCTCTGTTAATATTGTGATTACTCTTTTTAACCATAATAATGTATGCACCAGTGGAAACAGCATTCAAAAATCCTCATTTCAATATAAAATATTTATCAAAACTATTATGAATTATTCATGCATTTTTTCTGTGTAGCTGTTGAAGAGTGTTCTGGAAGTTAGTGTTGTAATAAAACTCCTCAGAGATCATAATAAAAAATGTGCTATGGTTTTAGATCAAAGAGGAAATAAAGTGTAATTTTGAAATGTTACATTTTTTGTTCTCCCACATCGCCAGCCTTAAGGTGACAGGGCCGCCTTATTGTCCCCAGTCGGGCCCTGCTGGACATACTTCCTTTATATGAAATATACCTGTCTTTCCTCTACATGACATATAAATGTGGATTTTAGACATCAAAAAATAACTACATTTAAAATACTTGGATTAGGGCACCAGTTATCCCTACTTAGATATGTATGCATTCACACCATAAACTCTACCTGGGGCAGAAGTCCCTGATATATTTCAAAGACAATCTGTTATGGAAGTAGTACCCCAACTTCTTCTACCACAAAAAACTCCAATACTTGTCTTTATATTTAGCTTACGGAGACCACTACAGACAACTGTCAGTGTGAGTTTACTCAAAGCATATTAAGCACTAAAACCTTTAAAGAATCACCTTCAGCAGAAAAAATGGCGGACAATCAACACAAGATTGTTCATACTTACAAGAAAAATGGGCAAAGTAGCATTATTAATGCACTGCAGGACTGCATGTTAGGTTACGTTATAAGCAAAGTAAAAAAAAAGCATGTAAGGAACCCTGGAATATGATGTCATTTCCCAGTGATCAGCCGGGAGTGCAGCAGTGTGGGGTTTCCCTGGGTGCACTGTGGCACTTCCCTGGGTCAAACCTAGGGCAGCCCCTCAGCTATAATATATCACTGGATATGTGTCTAAATAAACCACTTATACTCATCTCTATATATTTCCAAAATCAATTCAAAAGATATATTTGATTTGACAAATGTTGACTTGCTTAAGCCAGGTCACTCATCTCTAACACTAACCTACAAAGCATCAGTCCTAGCTACTAATTATTTTTGTTATAAAAACATGGTATTACCTTAAAATTATCTTAATCTTGAGATATCTCAGTTGGCTTTTGTGCCAGGTCATACTTTCAAAAAGGAAGACATGCACGTGGAGGGAAGTACAGTAAATGGCTAGAAAAAATGTAAGCATTAAGGAAGTTCCCACTTGAGCTCACAACATTACTATGATGAAAGTTTCGTGAAGTCTGTGAATGGACAACATGTGCTTTAACATTCTGCCTAAAAGTGGAACACATTGATACACAGAAATAATCATGCAGTCATGGGAGGGCTGGTAATTTTGAACCAGGGGGCATTCTCCATAAGTGTGGCCCCCTGATGCCCCCATAAACATACCCCCTACCACATGCAATATATCCATATGTAGGCAGCATACCTTGCCAGGCTTCATTTCATGCCTTAAGTACATGCTAACAATGGCCCTTCTAGTCCAGGGTCAATAACACCTCCTAGAGCAAGCAGGGCCAGTGTAAAATATCACACTTTAAGAAATAACTTGTGATGGAGCTGAGCAAACCTGTAGCCGTGCCCAGCTGCCAAAATGCAAAATGTAAATAATAGGGAAGAAAGTGCTTTGAGTGTATGTAAAATTATTGAGCCTGTAGCTGCTAGGGTGGCCTACAACTATTTAAATAGACTCGTAGAACATACATATGGAACATAGAAAACAAAATGACAACAGATAAGAACCCCAAAAAATACCCACATTGGTATTTCCTATTTGCTTTTCTGTTTGGGCATTTTATTTTGATCTTTTCACATATATACACGTAAACAGATAAGAACCATTCAGCTCATGTAGTTTATGTTGTTTAACAAAATGACAGCTACAGTCGCCACATTAGCATTTTCTGTAACCTCAACGGATCTACTTTTTAGATTGTCACTAACTAGTGAACTTAAAAACATCTGTTCTGTTAACACATTTGTACATATATTGCCTATTTTGGTAATTTTATCGAAACATCCTCATTTCCGGTTTTGTGCAATTTTAAAAACATATATAAAGATTAATAATGAAAACAAAAGTAATATTATACATAAATATTAACCAGGAAGGTGCGTTACATTGTACTCTGGGACATTATTTAGACAGGAATTATACACACATTTTTATGACAGGTATTTTTAAAACTGCCATGTAGCTTGTTTAAAACAAATAGACACAATCTGTAGGCAGTTCTTATGTTCTACTGACTAATGGCAAGTTTTGTTTAATTTGCAAGCCCTCCTTATAGGAAAACCAAAATAGGACGTGCACAAATGACAAGAGAACAAGTGTGTCAAAAAAAGAGAACTAACAGATCTTCAGTGTTCCCTAGAAAATAAAGAGGCATATCTGCTATTATAATATTGCATAGCAGCCTATGTTGCCTAATAGTTATATTTCATTACTTATTGGAAATGACTCAAGCTCTATGTTGTCAGTTGATGAAGTTCATTCCGCAGCTGATGCTGGCAATTAGCATTAACAAATTTAATGGAAGAAATTTCATCAAGTAATCAGTCCACTTCTTCAAAATATTCTCTGCCGAATATAACGCTTTTATAATGAAATATAGCATTGTGAACATACATATGATTCTTACTGAATATCCAAACTATGTCCCAAAAATATTATTTAATCGCATAAAATGTAAAAAGCAATAATGGTGATAGGTTAACAGTAGAAAAATGTCCCAATCTATGTTTAATTTCTATGTGTTTATACAGTATTTTGATGAAGGAATACAATTATAGATGTCTTTTTTTAACACGCTGGAGGACATTGTTAAAGTTCAAGTAAAACGCCACCTTTAATTCTTACCTTGTGTTTATGGGATTACCATGATGGGCTTCTCTTAACCTACTTCACACAACAAAATTCAAAGACAGATATTCTGCATTACACTAAATACCAGTATAGGAGGACTCTTACATTCTCCAATAACATAAGTCTCTTTAGCAACCTGTGAGTTCTTAAGTCTGTATTTCCCATGAGTAGTTGTAGTGTCTAGAAATGGTAAGTATGCCCTTTTTTTCCTTTATCCTTTGAGCTAATAATACCAGAAGTTGTACCTCGCTCTCTAGGTGGCTAAGCAGAAATAATATTTACTAAGTACATGATATTTCTGCACATACTGCAAAAATATAACCTTGAAAAACTACCTAAAATATACTTTTATAAAACCTATTAACAAACAAGCCTACACTAAATACACAAAATATTCACATCATCATGTAATAAAAACATTATTATGCCCCCTTTATATATTACAATATATGATTACTAAACTAAAATAAGCCAGGGATATATATTTTTGTAAATGTATCACTTCGGTACATCTTTTACAAGTTCAACTGGTATATCTAAAATGTGCTTGTTCATACATACAAGAAAAATGGGCAAAGTAGCATTATTAATGCACTGCAGGACTATAAGTTGGATGAATGGGATACATAATTTTATTAGGTAATTCCCATATTTTCTTTATTGCATTGTTCTGATTAAAACCACATTTTAAATCAAGGAATACATTGATACAATTATTATATTTTTATATTATATTATATATATATATTTATACCGCATTGGCTCGAATATAGGCTGCACCCGAATATAGGCCGCATCCTTAAAGTTTGGAGCTATTTTTAAAAAAATATATTTTTTAAGAAAAAATACACATTAGTGGAATGGTAAAACAGTATGTTGTCTAATAAACAGGAATACATGTATTTTAACATTAATTTTAACATCTATCAGTTTGTCAGCATATGTTATATACAGACAGAAAACCAATAGCCATTTTAAGTACCCCCCTTAATTCATAATGCACCTTACTTACAGATATGTTCCTCTGCCCCCTGATATGCCACTCTGCCCCCAGATATGCCACTCTGCCCCTTATATGCTTTATGCCCCCAGATATGCCACTCTGACACCCCAGATATGCTTTATGCCCCCTAAATGCTTTATGCCCCCAGATATGCCACTCTGACACCCCAGATATGCTTTATGCCCCCTAGAGATGCCCACCTACCCCCTTGAAATGGCCACCTGTCCCCCCAGATATGCTTTATGCCCACTAGAAATGGCCACCTGCCCCCTATATATGCTTTATGCCCCTTAGAAATGTCACTCTGCCCCCTGATATCACACTCTGCTTCCTAGAACTACCCCCCCCGGACTTACCAATGCACCCCCAGACTCCCTGGTGTCTAGCGGGGCCGGCCGGTGGACGTCTGTGCGATGTGCACAAACAACCTCCGCTGCCGGCACTTCTATGTCACGCCGGTGCTCCACCATAGGCGGAAGTTCTGGCAGTGGAGGTCATCACGTAGACGTCCGCGGCCGCCGGAGAGAAGGATCCAGGTCCCCTGCAGCCCTGCGGGGGATCTGGATCTTAACCCTGCTGCTTACCCGCAGCAGGGATAAATGAAAATGGAACAAAACCAGGTCAGGTGACACGAACTGCGCATCCCTGCCACGAATATAGGCCGCACCCCCACTTTAAAGACGTAAAGTGAGGGGAAAAAGTGCAGCCTATATTCGGGCCAATACGGTATATATATATATATATATATATATATATATATATATATATATATATATATATTAAAACCACCTATAGCTTGTACATTTTGTTTTGTAATCAGTGTACTTGTTTTGGAGATATCTGGTATAACGCTTAACCTCATGGAAGCTAAGATTAGCAGTGGTCTGTGGCCAAGCCATTATTTTTATACATAGTCTGAGGAGAATGATGATTTCTCCATTCATCATTCATCCATTTTGAGGAGAATGATGATGCTTATGCAGAGTATAGAAGTTAGGATACATTTCCTATGGCATATCCCTAAATTAGTTTTATAATATGTATACATTGCATATTTTAAACTGTAAATATGGTTACATCGGTTTACTTAGCGCATAGAACTGTAAAATGTAGAACTTAGGAGAAACAACATACCCACTTTAATTATAAAATTAGTTAAAAACCTCTAGTTTCATTGGTAAAGTGGTTTAACATGGCAAATGAATTAACTTAACATATATTTTATTTTGTAAGAATAAGTTGGGTTAAAACAAATGATTCGTCTCTTTTACGAATGGCAGTATTTATACTTGCACTGAAGCCCATAGCTACCAAGGCACAAATAAACCCATATTTAAAGGGAAATTCCAATGTCCCATGGAGCCCCTTGAAAATGAATACATATGAAAGTATTTCCTTTTATAAATACTAAATATAATACTAAATATAAATATAAAGTCCTCTTATATGCATTCAGATTACATTGGCCATCCAGTCATGCAGTTAAAAAACAAATTTTTTTATTAAAATAAACATTTAATCTTTTTATTTTATTAATATGTAATGGTAAACAGATTACTATGTGATCACTGATTAGTGACACTTTAGGTCACTGATCACTGATGGGTCTCACCAAACAATGTCAGTGGTCAAACTTGAGTTACAAGTGATTTGATTACAAATGTTTTTTTTAAAATTACAATAACCATTTGATTTGTATCCTTTTTAGCCTAATAAATTGTTATCTGATAACTACTTAATGACCCTATAGGTCATGGATTATGGATCAGTCTCAAGATCAATAGCAAGTGACCTAATATGACCACTTACCTACAGGTTACACTATAAACTAACTGTAACCTAACTCTAAATACAGTTAGAAGTGTTTTTTTTTTTCTTTAAATGTTTAGTGTGATGTGCTGCTAGGTTGAGCAATAAATATTTTATCAGACAACAAACAACTGTGTACTCATTTTTTTTAATTAGTATTTATGGTAAACCGTGAAAACTGTTCAGTAAAGATTGTAGAGGTAATCAGTAAAGCTTCAGACTCTTTGAATGTGTGTACTCTAAGAGGCGCTGAGTAAATTGTTGGTCCTATATAAATAAAAATTAATATTAATACCCAAGATTTAATGATAATCTTTTTTTTTACTTTTAAAAAAGGAGAAAGATACTAGTCATTCTCAAGATAAACAAAAGGATCAATCAACTTGGCTCAGGATTTGTATATGCAAAGACTGCCAAAAACAAGCAAAGAAGGTTTCATAATCTCTTTTTTTCTAATTTCATCTGGAACAGGCGTGCATTTTTTTCTGTTAAGCATTTAAAGAGACAAAATAGCATACTTTCAGCTAATATTTAAAAAAATCACAGTTTCTTCAGATATATGTGTATCACAAGGCCTATGTATTTGGAGTTGCATGACTAAATTTGACAGCAAGCTGGGACTACTACTAATTTATACTTATTTTTAGATTTTTGAGTCAGTGGCTACTTCTGTCTTATGAGACTGAAAACATTTCAGCTGAGGTTTTTTCCTGTTTCTCTGCAGTTCTCATGGTCTATTTCTCTTGATTGTAGACATCTAACAGGATAAGTCATCAATCATTGTATTACCTTACCATGTTTAGGCCTAGTACCACCTGATGGAGACATTCTGAGGTCATAGGCGCCCTTGTTCTTTATTAAGATTCTTATTAAGATTCTTTCTTAAAAGGGGGAGGGGGCTTGTGTCCAGTAAATCATAGAAACCCAATGCCATATAACTTAAATATTATTTCAATGTTAGCTTTAGAATTCTAGTAAAAAAACAAACTCCATTTAAAGGTACAATTACAGAAAATAGAGTATAATAACAATGTCCCCCCATTTAAGATGACATAGGCTAGTTTTAGTGCCAGTGGGGTGAGCAACTAAGAGGGTTAATGTATTACTGTCTTTAATTGTTTTTCTTGGTTGCCACAATATATCCCGTGTTCCTGACGTGTTAACTCAGCAGCCTTCTACTTTTAAGTAAAGAAAAGTTAACCAAATGGAATAATTTTATTATCCAGGCAGGTTGGATGAGCCTGGCAGTTACACGCACACAGAAATCCAGTGGCTTACACGAACAGCTGAGTACCATAAACCTTTGTGTTCGCCTGCTGACTGGCTTAGTTCTTCCACGCACTGACTATTAGGTCTGCAGGAACTTTCTTTCCTCAGCAGTTTTTGCTTTTCCCAGAATAAATGATTTCCTAAATTAAATGCATTAAAATGATATATCTTTTTAATTTCAAGTAATATACTTTTATGGCTGTTTTCTATTATTGTGAACTATTTCAAATGCGTTTGTCCTCAAAAGTTTGCTTATAAAAAACATCCAAGGCAATGCAATAAAAAACAAATGTGAAGCAGACATAAATAAGTTAACTAAGCGAACAAAGTTAATAAGTGAACTAATGCTAATTATACATTTAATGCCACTGCAATAAAAACTAAATACTGTTTAGATACTAATACAATGTTATTCTTATGAATTATTTTCATAATTGCATGCTCATGTAAGCAGACACTCCTTTTTTCTTTGTGCTGCTGCACTGATCCATGTATAATACATGTACATGCATACACACACATACAGTACACAGATATGTAGTGACATCCCCACAGAAATATTCACATATGCATACACAATAACTTTGCATGCCCATAGATCCAAGGCTCCTACTTGCACAGAACATATTTGCCTATGGGTGCTGACTGGGAGACCTGGACTTCCACATTACTGACTGCACCCTGTAACTACAAAAGATGCTTCTTACTGTTGATCCTGTCAGATGTTGCCATCATGAATAATTATATCTGGGAACTTCTTAGTGTAGGCTACCTGGAGCTATCCCTTTTCAGGGAGAGTGGTTTTGTGCATGGTAAAGGCTGGCTAGCTGTAAGGGTTACAGCGGCTCCTGACAGTCCTTTGTGAGGGGGAGCTGAGTGGGGACTAGATCATGGGTGGGATGTGGTCAAACCCAAAGCGTTCCCAGTTGATACTACTTAAGAAATAGAGTCTGTTTGTCTGCAAACACGCCTACAACAAGAGAGGGACCTCACAGACTAAGTAGGTCACCATCTTGGTGCCCTATCACCCAGCTCAACAAGGACTGGGAAATATATAAAGGACACAGTAGCAAGTAAGCAGCATGTGTGGGCTCCTTGCCACCAGGCAAAATGTTCTTTTGCTCCATTGTAACAGGACATTCTGCTCATGGAATGCAGTGTCTTGTTTTCTTTTTTTATTGATGCTTAATGCCCTATTCATTTGCCAGCAATCTTGATAACTGGAACACTGGCAATGAGAACAAACAGCCTCAGCATGAATCTGATTATCAATGCTGTCCCAGCAAATTTGGGACTTGAGGGTCTATGTATTTAATAAACACCTTATGGAATTTTTTCCTAGGGGATGTGTCCATTTAGCAAAAACAGTTTAGTTAGGCAAACATTCACACAACTAGTGCACTAATTACTTTAACTTTTGCTATACAATACATAAAGCAATATGAGTCTGAGTCTTAGAGGAATCCTAAATGACTTTGGCTTACTCAATTTTGGAGATGCATAACCATTATCCCTAGCACTAACACTGCCCTAAATATAACATTTATTGAATATAAGACTGGTTCTTTGTTTTCCATTTTTTTCTCTGTGTTCCATAGAGTTAAACTACAGATATGATAAGATATATTTAATTAGAAACAATATCAGTTGTCTTTATTTGGACAAATTGTAGACAATGGTAGTCAATACTTGACATGGCGCCATTTTATGGACACCAATTGGTTAAGTGCTGCAATACCAAACATTTAGATGCCTAGAATGTTACACCAAATACCAAACATGGCTCTAGAAACAAGCATCTAAAAATACTGTGAATTTGGATTTACATTATAAATAAGATTTTGTTCTGGAATTTATCACTGGATTCACAAACACTTTCTCCATAATCTACAGTATTATGTCTTCTATGTGTATTTCAGACACACCCCAGAGAGTGTCTCATCTGATAGACCTTGGTAACCTTTTGTTCCGAAAGAGAATCAGCTCTTGCCGAGTGCCATACACACCCACTTAGAAACAGATGGTGGTTATATGCTGCTGAAAGTTCAATGACAAGCTTGTCATATTTGAAGAGAAGAAAATATGTAGCAAATTAGAGCATATTAAGATCTCCCAGCTATGGATATTCAAAGCTGCTATGTTACATGTATCAGTTGACAGTTCTGGGAAATAAACCCGTCGATGTCTGTTTTAAACTGTAGTCACAATATAAATTGTTGATTTGGTTTCTCACACTATTAAATGTATAGTGTTGTTATAGATTCAAGTGGTGCTGAAAATGTAAACATATCATTGATGTTTTAGTCTTTGGCATTTCCAGCCTAAGGAATATATAGTAAGTTAGGCGACATACTTAGTGGTACAAGCTGTAAGGACAGACACTATTTAATTAATAATCCATAATAACAGAACAACCTTGGACCAAGGCATGCTTAACTGCAAGCATGGACTGACCATTAGACCAATATTAATCATAGTGTTAATATCTTGTTCAATGGGTGATGTGTTACTTTGGGTCTGATGTTTCTACCAATGTATTTTCATTGATTTGGGATATCTAAGCTATTGTGTTTTATGGCTCTGTGGGGACTAAAATATTGCCTTTTTTGTCCAGCTTTCAAAATACAATGTTTTAAAAATGAAGAAAGCAGAGTCAAATTGTTCTTCTATTGATTGCAACACATAATGTATAGTCATGCTTTAGCAGAAATGTGCATGTTCATATGGCTTGCCTTGTCTAAATAGTTTAGCTGATTTAACTTTGAACGTCTTTTCCTGAAATATAAATTTATGTAAACTTTTAAGCAGGCTGGGTCTGCCCTGTTCTCAGAATTAAGATCAGACCAGATTCTTCACAACTCCATCCCATAAACACAAAGTATGGTATAATATACAAATAGATGTATGTATGCAAAGGAGGCCCTGCCATGGGTCTACTGGACCCAGGTGGCACTTAGTGGGATGCAGCATTGGAGGAGAAGAAAACCAACTGAGAATTACCCCAGTAACAGCAGACATGCAAATTCAATACAGGGGTAGATATATCAAGTTTATGGAAATGTTGAAGACCATGGGAAAATACTTGTTTTTTTTCTGGAAAAATGAAATTTTTGGAAACATTTTAAAAATGCAGAGTGGAGTAGTTTTACAAATCATTGGAACATGAAATGCAGTGTATTTAATAGCGTACAGCTTATTCAGTAAGTAATAAAATGAATTTGCTTTTTATAACTATATTTTTTGTTACAAACGGAACAAGGTCTGTATATGTTAAGAACATTTCAACTATACATGAGAACAGGATGTTGGCTTCACCACTTTACCAAGAAGAGAAAAAACAAAAATAATTTACTGGCCAGTCTCGGACAATAGACGAACATTACACTGCCATGGGCAAGAACATTACTAGGAATCATTTAAATAAAGGATATAAAGGTAACCTAATTTTTCAGATGAATTTAACCTCTTACCTGTCAATTAAGCCTAACTGAGAGGACAGAAACAATCAATTAGTGTATACCAACAAGATGGAGCCCGGACACAACTACACTGATATTGCTCTTATTTGAGAATTGCATCCTCAGTATTTGAATTGTATTCCAGGATTTGCTTGTCTTCAGGTAGGAGAACTTGCAGTCTCAGAAGTCTTTCACGAAGGTCTTCATGTTGTATAGTTTCTATACTATGTTGTAAACATTTATGATTGTAAAATAACATATTCCACAACGGCTCTGGACATTTTTCAGTTTTTTTCCAGGCCTTCACATCTCTAAAGAGGAGTCACTCGCAATAACAAATAAAATAATGTAGTGGTCCCAGGTAAAGGAGGCAGATACTGCAGCTGATCAACATTTACTGCACCAGTCCACCCCAGCTCACGGTAAGAAGCACTTACATCAGTCCAAAAAATATAAATGTGCTATAACCAGTAGCGTACCTAGCGGGGGGCGCGGTCCGCACCAGGTGCCGCTCATCAGGGGGGTGCCAACTTGCCGGCACCCGGCACCCCTCCAGAGACGGACAGTAATGTCCGCCGCTGGAGGAGCAGGCTCGCAAGGGAGCAGTATCGGAGGTCTTTAACAGTTGAACCCGGCTTAAAATCACTCAAGGGAGCCGGAGGTCTGTTAAAGACCTCCGATATCGCTCCCTTGCGATCCGCGCGGCAACAGCTGCTGTGCGCCGGGATTTGTTGTCAGATCCCGGCGCACAACACTGAAGCTGCGCCCACTGAACCGGAAGAAGACAGAAGAACTGAAGAAGAGGAGCGAAGAGGAGGAAAATAAGCTGTAAGGAGAAAAGAGGAAGGGTAGGAAAGCATTCAGTGAGTGAGAGTGGATTGGTATATGTGTGGATTGGTATGTGTGGATTAGTATGTGTGGATTGGTATGTGTGGATTGGTATGTGTGGATTGGTAAATGTGTGGATTGGTATATGTGTGGATTGGTATATGAGTGGATTGGTATGTGTGTGGATTGGTATGTGTGTGGATTGGTATGTGTGTGGATTGGTATGTGTGTGGATTGGTATATGTGTGGATTGGTATATGTGTGGATTGGTGTATGTGTGGATTGGTGTATGTGTGGATTGGTGTATGTGTGGATTAGTATATGTGTGGATTGGTATGTGTGGATTGGTATGTGTGGATTGGTATGTGTGGATTAGTATGTCTGGATTGGTATATGTCTGGATTGGTGTATGTGTGGATTGGTATGTGTGTGGATTGGTATATGTGTGGATTGGTAAGTGTGTGAGAGCGATGGGTGTTATGCTGTACCATTTCCAATGTATTTTTCATTATATAATTATGCTTTAGTACATCATAACTCCCATCACTCTATACTGTTCCATACAGTGGCAGAGCTTGGAGACAGAGGCCTTGCACCCCCACCGCAGGACTCCTGAAAGGTAAGTGAACTTCAAAGAGGGAAAGGGTAGATAGTTAGGAGGGGGAAGATAGTGAGAAGGGAGTGAGACGGGGGTATAGGGGGTAGATAGGGAGAAGGGAGTGAGAAGGGGTAGGTAGGACAAAAGGGAGTGAGAAGGGATAGATAGGGCAATCATACTCCTATCATGCCAAGTCTGCGAGTACATCCTGGAATCTGGGTATGCCTGGGCATGATAGGAATGTGATTGCTGTTAACAATCATATATATATATATATATATTAATATTGTTATTTAAATGTTTTGTCCTATTTTGGTGTGTTACTTACTTTAAATACAAGTGTTAGATTTTTTTTTTATGGTGTGTGGGGGGGTCATATTCGGTTTCAGCCAGGTAAATGCTGAATTTTCGGTTTCAGTCCAGAATTCGTTTCGGTGCATCCCTACTACTAATGAAGTGGTAGGCCTACACCACATCAATGTTTGGCTTAGTATATAGTGATAGGAGTTATGCTGCATTATTGTCAATGTCTGGCTCAATGTATAGTGATAGGGATTACGCTGTACCACCGTCAATGTGTGCCTCCGTATATAGTGATAGGTGTTATGTTGTACCACCGTCATTGTCTGCCTCAGTATATAGTGGTAGGTGTTATGCTGTACAACCGTCAATGTCTGCCTCAGTATATAGTGATAGGTGTTATGCTGTACCACCGTCAATTTCTGCCTCAGTATATAGTGATAAGTGTTATGCTGTACCACCGTCAATGTCTGCCTCAGTATATAATGATAACAGTAAGTGTTATGCTGTACCACCTTCAGTGTCTGCGCCGGTATATAACGGTAGAAGCTATGCAGTTTTAAAGTGTGTGTGTGTGGGGGGGTGCCACATACAGGATCCGTCCCAGGTGCCAAATACTCTAGGTACACCCCTGGCTATAACATAGTAGGTATGATGTGATTTTGGTTGGAGGGGTTTGGCAGCACAATGTCTTGACTCATTTATATAATGCATATGATGGCAGGGGTGTCCCTTTCAAATATAAATATGTTCATTCATAATTTTCACAATTGATTGATTTTTATTGTAAAACATTTAAGCATATTGATAGAACTTGAAATTTTCCCAGGAAGCATTCATCCGCAATAAATGTGTGTATATATTTTGAGTCTGGCTGGAAGATGACTTCCAAGAAAAGTGAAGACGGAATAAAAAAAAAATAAGAGCTGTAATATTGCCCAGAGCTGTTGAGTAAACTTAGGAATGATACTTCATGTTATACAATAAAATCCAGCTTTATGCTGTATATAAACATTCAGTTATTTTAGTCTTATGTTTCAGAGAGGGTTATAGAGTCACTTGATCCACAGAACCATCAAGAGCCTTTTTTTTCCTGGGGATTTGGGAAACACATTTTAAATATCAGTTGGTGATGTGACTTTGAAGAAATATCACAGATAAAAAATGATTTTTACACCCTCATTTAAGTCAATGCTTCACAAATGTGCTTGTGAATTACAATCACAACTTCCCTACCAATAGAACCACAACAGGGAAAAAAATTTAACTTTTTGCTAGCCTTGTGTAGTATGAAGCCTACCTGATCAAGTTCTGCATGTTAACCAAACTACCCAGACCAATAGACATTATTGTAGAATTAGTTTTAGAGATTGGGAAAGGTTTGGTTTTTTTTGCGGTAGATGACACAGGGATTGACACTGTCGAAGATTAGTTAATCTGTTTATTGTTCAGTTGTTCACTTGCAAGTCAAAACACTCTTTTTCATGAACAAATGGGCGTATTAACTAGATAGGTGTTATTATAATGAAATTAAATTAAAAACACATTTCTTACCGTCAATCTATTATTAAGGTTTGTATGAAACCCTCGCATAGAAGCACCATCACATTGGCAACATCCAGAATGACATATGAGACATGAATGAATGGACCTATAGACATGAATGAATAGACCTATAGACATGGATGAAAAACAAGGTCCCCAACCATCGTTCCCAAAATAGAGGCACAATTGCCAGATTGGGTAGGATGATAATATGTGAGTAAGGGAGAGGCAGGAAGATTCAGAATTGAGTCAAATACAGAAAAGGAAAAGAGGTAGGCCACCTCTCTTACCCTCATTTTAACCCTTAGGCCCATAATAACATTGCATGCTCATCCAACGAGGGGATTCTGATAGGCAGCTCCAGGCCTAGGTCAGAAGCCATGGCCCAGTCCCTATATGTCCAGGAGGCCTCTTTCTTTTTCCGTGTCATGTTTTTTTTAACAGAAAACATTGGTTTCCTGTGATAAGTAGTCAGTGGTAGGCAGGCTAGGTACATGAGGTGACTGCCCTAGGGCTATTCTGATAATATTGGGCAGTTGCCTTCACCTTTTCATGTTATTTAATTGTAATTCCATGTTTGGTCCTTTTTGTAAGCATTCCCTTTGGTGTATGTGCTTGGGACAGGACTTATTAGTGCACATTGAGCTTGCTGTTTGCTCAATGTATTTTGGGCTGATTTATTACTGGATCTTTGAGCTGGACTTGCCTCCTGCGTTAAATTTTGATTGCCCTCCACTATAGCTACCTACACCATGATAGTCATAATGCACATTTATTAATTGCTAGATCTTTCGGTTGTTCATATACCTGTTTTACTACACCACACTGACTCTTTCTGTTGATTTCAGCTGCAGTGTAAACTCAAAAACTCCAAAGACTAGAAACAGGAATGTTGAGTGACTCCTCTACTGTTGGAAGGCTTTTTCACATATCCACCACTCCCTCAGCGATTTTAAACTTATTTACACTATATATGACAGCAAAGGGCAAATTCATGTGTTGATTGTTCAGCAAATCTGACTCTATTAACTATTTCCTTCCCATCAAAAAATAATATAAAACAGAAAATTCACAATGGCCACTATAATCCAAAGCAAATATCACATGAGGCACTCGAAAGCATGCCGACATATTCATACCTTTTTGCATATATGGGCAAAAAGAGCCATGAGAATAATTAATATTTCCTTTTACGGGCTGTATTCATTCATTTGTCAGCGTATCAATGCTGACCAATACCTTGGATAGACTCCGGAATCTGAATGTCCATTCTGATCCGGAGAATTATCTACACCAAAAAAAAACTAAAAGACCATGTGAACAAAAAAGCCTCAGTGAGGAAACAAAAGAGGCTTAATAGTGCAAAGAAAGGTCAGTCTCAGCATGCGTAACTCTGTGCAGTCAGAGGGATAGGGATTAATAAAGGATAACCCATGGTATAGTCTTATAGACTGCTAACCTAGAGAAATATTGTAGTCATAAATCTCATGGCTGAATGCCCTGAATAAATCATTAGTTCCAGGATTCATCCAGCATCCATTAATTAACCGGTGAGTGTGTAGGGTATTGTCCAGAAGGAAGCCATGAGAGAATAAGCTTTGGAAACTATATTTAAGCTGAATTACTCTCAAATACGCATTCAAGCTTTATATTACTATCTGACAATTCCGTCAATTGTATGCGGTAAAACATTAATGCCTAAAATAATACATCAAAAGCAATGTGAAATATTTACAGCACATTCAAAAGTTGTATTTATTCAATAAACTCATATCTAATTTTGTTTTTCCTATCAACATTTATAAAAAGAAAAAGTATTGGATAAATAACTCTGAAACGCTCATGCAGTTTTGGTTATAACAACCATCAGTTCTTACAAGCAGATCTCTCCTGTTTACATAAGAATGGTAAATGTTTGAATTATAACACTTAAACAGTCATGTTGCCTGCAGCAAGATTTTGACCTAGTTCATATAATAACAAGGCCTTATTAATTGAATTACTATTCTTCTTCTTTTGTATAGTCCTTTTCTTACAACAAAGCCAAACTAGTACCAATGATTCTATATATATATATATATATATATATATATATATATATATATATATATATATATATATATATATATATAAAGAATCATTGGTACTAGTTTGGCTTTGTTGTAAGAAAAGGACTATACAAAAGAAGAATAGTGTATATGTATATATATATATATATATATATATATATATATATATACATACACTGTGTACGGATATATATTTATATTTGAAAAAAAAGTCTCCCATGTGCCCCCCAAGGCCTATGGTTAAAAAAAAAAATACCCACATATTAAAAGAATACCACCTGTTATCCCACCCTGTCTCCCAGCAACCCCCATTCTGCACAAATGATCATATTAAAAACATCCTCTCTATGTACTGAACAAAAATGTGTATATTATATCTGACCCTTTACAAACATTACCTCCCTCCACTTGGGCCTCCCAGAGAACGCCTGTAGCAGAGCGGATACATGACAGCCTGCATATACACCCTGCAGCACAGCTGACGTGTAACATGTGAAGGAACGAGTGTCAGGGGTCACGTACCAGCGGCACACCGCATGTCTGCCATGTCATCAATGTGAATGGCTTTTTTTTTGTGCAAAAGCTGAGATAAAACAAACTTGATTCGAAAAATTGAAGCGTCACAAGCTTTTTCTGCAAGAGGTTCTGTGTTGGGCCTGTCCAATGCATTATTAATTGGTAAAATGACTAGGAGTCGGAATTGTTATATAAAAGTAATGATTATCTAACATCCTTTTATAAAATAAAAAGTCCACTTTTTTCTTTTTAATGAATAGTTTTGCGGATCTTTATGTTCTTCTTGGTCAGCACTGGTTTTTGCCATGAATGCCAATTTGGCACAGTTTTCTTATTGAACACTGTCCTTAACTAAGGAAAGCAAGCCCTGCAGTCCTTTACATGTTAGTCTGAGTACTTTTGTGACCTCCAGGGTGAGTCATTGATGTGTTCTTGGAGGAATTTTGGTATGTTGGCCACTCCTGGGAAGGTCCACCACTGTTCTAAGTTTTCTCCATGGCTCTCACTGTCAGGGCCGGACTGGGACTGGAAAGCAGCCCTGGAAACATTTGGATACCAGCCCCATAACGTTTATCTTGCGGTCGAGCTCTCATACCCACACGCACCCCTTATACATACCCGAGTCACACTATTTGCCATATAAATATCTTTAAAACATTATTTTTATCACATTATTAGTATTAAAATGCCAGAAAGCAAAAGTGTTAAAAGGCCCTAATAAATTAAATACATTAGACATAATGAAATCAAAATATTTGCTACTGATGAAAAAGTTCCATTTTATTCAGTGAAACAAAACACGATATTTGTTTTGTTCCACTGAATAATATATTTTCATGATATTCTTGTAAGAAACTTTTGGCTATTAATACCACCACAACTGTTCTAGCGCTGCATCATCCAATGAATACCTCATCCCAGATACATTATTAATTTTTTTTTTTTTAAATGCACACAGTTCATGGTGCAAAGTGGTCTGCCAGTATGTTTAAGTAAAAGGTCCTCTCCTAAGAGGGAAGGACTGTGAAACCAAAGGGAATAACAAACTAAATTGGGTTTTACTCTGAAGATCCCAACCACCATTCAAGTTTCTGCGATTAATCCTTTGTGATAAAATATGCAGATTAAAATAAGAGTAAATAACACAATGCCTTTACTTTTCTTCTCACTGATTTCTGGGCCTAGAAAGTTTTGTCCTCTGAAGTGACTACAAACTCAGGAGTGCGTTTTATCTCTGGAAAAGTAAACATTAAATAAATCAATTTATTAGTACAGTAAGTACAGTGGAAACCGACACCCAGACACACACCAGGACAGCCTCTGCCATATTGAAGCAAAAAACACTATGTTCTACACTGCTTTGTCATTAACTCCCCCTGTCATTAATCCCCTTGTGTATTGATGCCCCAGCCAGATCCCCCTTTAGTATTGATTACTGTCTTCCCCTAAAAACACAACCTTGGGTATTGCCCCCTTTGTGCATTTATTCCCCCACACCCTTGGGTATTGCCCCCCCAGCATTGATTTATGTGATACCCCAGCTAACCCACTCCCTTGATGCCCCTAACACTTTTGTGAAGAACAGTTGTCTATTATTGATGCCCCCCCACTGCCATGTGTATTACCCCAGCCACCCCCTCCTTTTGTATTATTTAATTTTAAAATTTAATGAAGGCAAACCCCTCTCCCTTGAATATGGGTCTGCTTTCCCCTTTAACCCCATTACTATATTTTGGTAATACAAATACCAGTACTTACATTTTGTGTTTTTGTTTTTTTTGTCCTGTTCTGCTCGACAACGTGACAATCCTTTCCCTGTCACAAGGAACACTTCTGTGAGGCTGAGCCCGCCTCCTTGAGTGTCACCGCGCCGCCCAATGGCCGTGCCGCAGCTCTTCGTCCCACCCCACAACATGTTCCACACAGCCGCCGTGTGTAACTACGGGGTACTTACCTTCCGTTCCCCCGAACCGCCATTCTACTGAAGCCCCTCGTCGCCTGTAGCCGCTGGCAGGTTTCCTGAGCGCAGACTGCATGAACTCTGGCTCTGTACACACGCGCACCACCGTGTGGCCTCTTATAGACACTACACCTATGCGTTCCAAGCCTCCGTTACAATTAGTAGGTCTATTTAAACCTGGCTGTTGCACTAGCTCATTGCCTGTGATAGTGCCTTGTGCATGTTGGCTGTGCTTATTAAATACTTTGTGATTTTGGCTTCTGACCTTGGCTTGTTTTTGACGTTCCTGTCTATCTCCTGTGTTTGACCTGGCTTGTTTTTGATTATCCTGTCCTTGCCTACTCCCGACCTCGGCTCCGTGTAACGACTACTCTTTTGCCTGCTGCAACCAATATACTGCTCTGCTCCCGTACCGGTGGATGATACCAGGTTCCTGCACTGCTGGTCCTCTAGCCGTGACACCGTGTGGCTGCAGCGTAAGACAGCCGTCACGCAATGCGCCGCCCAATGGCCATCCCACAAAAGGGGTGGGATGAAGAGCAGCGGCAAGGCCATTGGGCGTCGCGTGCACACCAGCCGCTTTAATTTCATTAGTGGCCGGTGGAGGCACACTGCCGGCCGCGCAATGGCCGCTTTGAACTTTCCTCGAAGCCACATAGCGGCTGTGTTGAATGTGTTGCGAGGTGGGACGAAGAGCTGCTGCACCGTCAGCCCGCCTCCACCGGCCACTGATGAAATTAAAGCGGTTGCTGTGCACGCAACGCACCGCCCAATGGCCTTCGTCCCACCCCTTTTGTGGCCGCTTTGAAGCTTGCTCGCAGCCGCTTAGCGGCTGTCTTACGTTGCAGCCGCATGTGTTGTGTATTTACAACACTTATGGCCGCTTTGAATGTTGGCCGACCGACTGGAGCGGCCCACGGACCGGCCGGCACACCGGGAAATTTCCCGGTATCCCGGTGGGCCAGTCCGGCCCTGCTCACTGTGGTTTGCATGAGACCCAGAGCCTCAGAAACAACTTTGTAACCTTTTCCAGACAGATGTCAATGACGTTGTTTCTCATCTGTTCTTTAATTTCTTTGGATTGCTGCATCGTGTCCTGCTTTTTTTTTTATAGACCTTTTAGCCTGCTCCACTTTGCAAGACAGGTCCTACTTAATTGATGTTTAGATTTAACCGGACCGACAATAATCACGCCTGGGTGTGTCTAGTGAAATTGAACCCAATTATCAATTAAATTTGGTAATTGGTTGATTTAGTAGCTAAAAGAGGAATAATTTTTTCATATTGCCAGGTAGGGTTGGATGACTTTTTCCTTCTATACATGAAATTAACATTTAAAAACTGCATTTCATTTTAACTCAGGTTATCTTTGATATTAAAATTAGTTGAATAATCTGAAATATTTAATTGTGACGATATGCAAATATAGAAGAAATTGGGCAAATACTCTTACAGCACTGAGGTAAAGTGGAAAAAAATCCAGGTTACTTTGAAATATAATATACCCAGGTTACCAGGGTTTCAGTGATCATTTCTGGGTGCACGTAATAACTGTGGATACAAACCTTAATTAGGAGACTGACCATTGAAAATGAGGACATCTGATCATTATAATCTAGAATAATGTCTTTGAAGGATATTCAAATTAGTGCATAGATAATTCTAGTTAGTGTTTGAAAATAAATGTAAACATCCAATTTTCCACCCTATAAAATCGGACAAAGTATGAAATGTGCTGTTATTTAGCACTCCCCATTGAATTGCTTAGATTATATAATTTCAATTAATCTCTAAGTAGCCTTTTTTCAACATTTAAAGTCTTATTTTAATGAGCGCTAGACTGGTCGTTAAATCTCAAGCTGTGCAATTTTACTTCTGATAAATCTAATTGAGATTTAGACAAGATTTGGGCCCTTTGAGTCTTTTGAAATATCAACTCCCTTATATATGTTTGCATTATAAAGGGCCAACTTTGGGGGCTTCCCCTGCAAGAAGGTCTGAGTTGGTCCTGTATAATGCATACTTAATTCTTTCTTTTTCTTTGAAGTCACTGATTTCACAATGCATTATGCAGGGCCAATCCAACCCCTCTTCCGGGAGAAACTCAATAGTTTACCTTTCATAATTTACAGTGAAGAAAGGGAGTTGGCATGCTTAACTCTCCTCCAATTTCCTAGTTTACAGAATAAAACATATAGCTGAAAAATAATAACGAAAACAATTATTGGGCTACATTAAAGCAACAGAACCACTGCTAGAGTGAAAGAAAATAATGACTCATGCCGTCTGGCACCAGCCCTCTGGGCAGTTGCCCAGTTTGTCACATGGCTAGTCCAGGCCTAATAGGAACAGTTAACACAAAAATGGGGAATTATGGTTAAACAAACATATGGTTAAATTGCAAAAAAGCTCTGGATTTTAGTATGTGAAAACTCTTTCTCATGAGGAGGTTAAGAAATATATGTTGGGCTAAGAATGATATTTTCCCAACAAACTAAAGGTGGCGTTCGAAAGGTATCAGGTTACTAGAAAACTATTCTGTTAACTCTACAAACTGAAAAAATGATGTCTGGGAAGATTCTTGTTGAGAACAATGATTGAGTGTTCTAATATAAGAGAACATTTTAAGTTAAATCTGGGGATTTAGTTATACAAGTAATGTCACAACAGAGTGTGTTTATATGTACACAATGGTATTTTTTGTGTAAAGTGTTGCTAAAATATGTAGCTTTTCTAAAATCCTATATGGCTAATGTTTGCAATACACTTCAATAAGCAGCTTCAGCCACTTCACAGAGCTTGCGACAAAACACACTTTCATGCAATGGATCTGCAATTAACTTTACCCTCATCTAGGACCCAGATCAAGCACATTTTTTATGCACGATTAAATACTATGTGGGTTTATGCATTTTGAAATAACGATAAGATTCATGTAACATTGTTCCAAGAGTGCAAGAAAAAAAGTTAACACTCTATTTCCTTGACACGACAGGGGCGTATTGGAATACGATAGGTTATTTACATCAGATGGGAATTAGACAAGCAAAAATTAACAGTTGTGACATTGAAAATGATCAATTGCTTATGTTAAGCAAATGTTTATCGATATACTTGCTGAACTCCTTGCCAAGTAAAATAAATTAAGCAGAGCTGTTACATTATGCAATCATGGTATGTATCTTTGTAGTGCCTGATTTTATTATATGGGCCTTTTTTCCCCGACACCCTTTTTACATTTTATTTAATTTTTATTTTTTTATTGATCTTTCACATTTGGGTCTACACACTAAGAAGTAGAGTATTCAGAGTAGTAAAAGGTTAACACAAAATTTGCATGTCCCTACCTCTAACTTGTAAAAATAGTAATCTTACGATTGGCCCTTGTCTTTCCCAACTCTGCGTGCAGTCAGCAGGGGGTAGTAAAGCCACCTTGGGGGTGGTAAGGACCCAGGTATCCCTTTCTAAGTGGGATCTGGGTTTGTGATAAAGAAATACACTATGATAGGCAGAAACGCCATCCCATGCCTCACCCCCTCACATTCCTTCCCCCCCTGGGCCCACCAAAAGGTTATTTTCCAGAGTCCTTCCAGTGGTATATCACAATGTCCTTGAGTCCTCATCTTAGGCCCAGGGAAAGAGGTCAACAAAGCATGCCTAATAATTAAAATCCCAAACCAAAAGAAAAAAATCATTGCTTTGCCTGACGACAGGAAATTGCAAAATGGACGCTGGTTGTGCAGACGTATGCTCAATTGATTTGTATGACTCTTATTCTAAACCGATGACTATGCAGGATGCAACAAAACATAGCAGATGGTAGAACATACCTGTTTATGAAGAATGAAATAAATTCTGCTAGATTTCCTTTTCAGTGCCATATTACCTGGCTATATAGTCTTCTTACCTAGTATTATTGCATTATATTGTCAGTTAAACCTCAAGAATGGCAATGATTACAAGGTGTGTGATATTTATTAAATGTATTTTCTTTTTCTCTGTGTGTACGCAATCATACATATCATATTTTAGATTTATTAATGAGTATTCACTTTGAAGTTTCCAGAAGGACCCATGGGAATTGTTTCCATGACAACCACAACAACAGATATACTCAGCTTTTCTTACAAAACATATATTCAAGGTGTATAACAGAACTAGAACTGACAGACTAAGACAAACCAATACATTTAGTAACGAGGGCCCTGCTCGCAAGCTTACAATCTTGGCATGCCATGTCCTCATGGACCTTGCTTTATGCACTGGGGCACAGTCATGCTGAAATAGAAAATGGTCTTCCCCAAACTGTTCCCACAAAGTTGGAAGCATAGCATGGTCAAAAATGTCTTAGTATGTCCTGTTCAGCAAAAAGAAACAGATAAATAAAACAGTAAGTCAATCTTTGGTGAGTATGCAAATGTCTTTTTGGGGTCTTAAGCAGATCACCATGGCATTTTCATTAAATATCTATAGGGAAACTATAATTTTTATGAGCCAAAAGCTTATTAAGTATGTTTCCATTTACTGAAAAATAAAAAAATAGATCTTTAACAGTATTTTCAGCATGTTGTTTTTTTGCTATAGAAATATGGTAAAAACATACAGTTTCCAATGAATACAAGTGATGTATCGTGTATAAAAGGAAACTTAGACATGTTGATTCCTTACTGGCAATGTTTAGTCGCTTGTACAATTATAAAGTATGTGTTTAATCATAAACAGATCACAATGCTCCTCTTACTGGTGTATATATATATATATATATATATATATATATATATATATATTCAAAAATGAAAATTTACCTAATAGGCATTAGACATGTCCTAGTACAACACAGGGTAAAAGATTTACATATAATGTACTTCACACTATTTAGTTTAATATAATAACTATATCTGGATATTGCAAGGAAAAGGGGAATGTTAAAAATATATATTCATACATATTCATACTGTTGCATTAAGACTAGGTTGTTCAAATATACAGTGAAATACACCAGATACTAATCCATAACTGTTCACTATGAATTAGTTCCCTTTCACATATTTCATTTATGTATTAATGGAACATTGCTGCCTTTTTCCTACCAGAATATAAATCTTTGTTTAGTCAATAATTCTATTTTGTACGCGCTGCTGATTTTACTCTGTCCCCAAAACAGATTAACTCACTTTATATGAATGTTATTTATTATCTTTATTTCCACGCCCCACTATCCAAACTCAACAAATATTACTTTTAAATGGGGTTTTGGTACAAAATTTATATTTGATGTTATCACCATAGCTGGAATGGTGCAATCAGAAGTAATGTTTCATTGTTTGCTATGATGGTAAGACCACTGTTCTGCCCTCACGATGTGTTACTAGTACAAGGTTTGGCAGACAGCGACCAACTTCTCCATAAAAACCCAGAAAGCAAGGGTACTGTTTGGATTCTTACTGACTTTACTTTATTTGATTTTATTTTTGTATTTATTTTTGTAAAACTGCAAAATATACAGAATTAGGAACATATATTAGAACATTGTTTGAAAACATTTTCAAACTACAATGCATACAAGTGACAGGCATACATGACTATTCAAATGTCAACTGACAGAAAACAAAGGCCTAGCTAGCCAAGCTCATATCACCTTACTGACATGAAAATAATATACATCAACATGAAACAGTGAAAGTATATACTAATGCATTTAAAACAATTACTTGTGTGTAAGAAAAAGGGAGAGCTCATAACTGTCTTCTCCTCAAACTTGCTTACAGTGGAATAACAGGAAGTTGTAAGGCACCAACTTTATTTATACTAAGCACAGACATATATACAGATGTCAGAATAACCACTTTTGACCAGAATCAGTTCATTGACCATCTTTTCTCGGAGTATATCTGTGCTGTTAAATTTGCTTAAATGTTGAAAAATCACAAAACAATTAAAATGAGTAGAGAATTTTAGCTTCAATTACTGAGTACACCAACTGTCACTCTACTGAACTTTTTTGAACTCTGAAAGATGTTACTCTGCTTCTAAACCGTTATGTTGCTAGCTTTCTGTGTTCGCTTTGGCTTCCAGTTGGTGGTCCTGATGTTAGAATCAAGTGAATAAACAAGCGACAAGGGTTTAGAAAACGAAACAATCTTTAATAAACAAAACCGCAAAGAGGCAATATAACAAGAATTTCTTTGTGTATTCCCAGTTCTGTTGCTAAGAAAACAGAGTTTTAATCAAATCCCCAGCCCATAATAGGGAAAGACAGCTATATAGGGCCATATTTACGAAAAACAAATCCAGAGCAATGTTCTAAATGTGGAAAACAATGGATGCTGATGCTTTCTAAATTATGTCCCACATGATTAGGATGTTCCTATCTTATTCTATTATCCTCTAATTTATACAAGTAGAAACTTAAAACTACATTATATAGTCCCTGTCCCTGACAGTCCCGTTAAAGAAGAGTGTATATTAAAGTACTCTTTCTTTAAAACTTAAACAAATATAGCACTTAGCTTAGGTAGAAGCACTGCAGTTGCTCTCCTCGTGGTTCGATAATTCTTGTAAATCACTGGTTGCCTAAAGCAGCCAATTAGTGGCAGGACAGCGTACCCATTAAAATCAATGGTCTGAACAAACCCCCACCAGTAGCATTCACTAAGCCAGAGCTGGAGCTGGCAATCAAATATATCACATATGTGGAGTTGTGTCGGGCCAAACACCTATAATACGTGTTCAAGTGCATACGATGGCTAGAGGGTCCCTTTAAAAAGGATACATTTATAACAGAAACACCAGCTTTGTGTACCAGGCTTGTTAACTTCCCTTTCAAATTAATGATTTAACCATAATTGTGGTCTTACCTTCTTTTTTAATGATTTCACCATAATAGTGGTATCGCCTTCTTCTACAAATCCTAAAGGTAACACAGACTTTTAAACCAAATAACAAGTACACTGATAAGCAGATGAACGTATATTTTATAGATAACATTAAAAATGTATTTAGTAATGCTAAACACTGTGGTGGGTTTAGTGGTCAGAAAACACTATATTAAAGGGGAAATACAGCCAATGTATGCATGTGAATTAATATGATACCAGAGTATCTTCTTTACATGTTTATGTTGTCGACCATGGTTAGTCCTAGTATCTATGGGCTAATCCTGCAGTTAGGAGCAATCACTACACTACATGTTTATATCAAATACTGTTAATGGACAAAAAATGCTACTTATTAAGAAGCCACAGCTTAAATAATTAAACAATGGAATCTGAGGCAAAAAAAAACCTACCTAAATGGGATAAATTCATATTATTGTATAGACCAGAGAGATCAAAACCCATCCCACTTTAGTACATTTAGTATTCCTGGTTCAATATGTTCTTACCATTGACATAGCAAAAAATGAGTCAATGTTGAAAAGAGTACATTATCAAACTTTGCATAAGTAGTATATTTATTCTCTGTTTTACATAGAATATTATGAATGTATCACTTAAAATAACAAAGACATCAATACTGTTGTTTGAATAACGCACTACTTACAGTATTTCTGCAAGCTTAGTACATGTGCTCAGATGCTCTCATTCAATGGCTATGACTTAACGTATACTTACAAAGCTCTGTTTCATATAGGACCAGATGGTTGTGATTAAGAAGATCTGTTTTGACATTTGTGGCGGTAACTCAGTAGTTCTTTTTATATACATTTGTCCCACGGTGTTTTTACAAAACCTTGATGCTTTTGGTAAAGGGATCTTACAGATATAGTACATTGAAGGGAAAGTAAGAGTACACTGGGAAAAGCCCTACTGTGAAAGTAATTGATCTTTTGTTGTTACAATACCTGCTCTGTTTGACATTTAGAGAGTCATCTCTGCTTCTGGAAAAAAAATAGATTATATGTGGCTGGAAAAAGAAAGACATGTTGATGTATGGACTTAATCAGATTCTTTATATATATATATATATATATATATATATATATATATATATATATATATATATGTGCCTCGATTATAGGTTACTAAATTAATATTAATTTGGGAGGAAATGTATGAGAAATATGACTCAGTTTAAAAGGATAACAATAGCTTTAGATTGTAGTGACAAGGGTCCTCCATTCCGTTTACTCATTGTCTGTACAATTACCTGTATAATTTATTTGTAGAGCACTGTAGATACTACCATCAAAATATATTCAGAAAATAATACTACCCAAAATACTCTAAAAAGAGTCACATATAATTAGGATACGACAGATACAAATATAATACTTTTGTTAGATAACATGTGAACTATACTAGATGACAGTGGATTTCTTTGTAAATGTATTGTTCTATTGACAGTCCCATAATTAATACCCGCATTGCTTCATCCCTGATCTCATAAAAATGTTACTATTACTCGGTTAAGTAAATCACAAGTCACTTTGTCTTACACTATAAACAACGACCAGTCAGCAGGCATTCATATCTTTGCTCTGAAATCTCAGAAGGATTGCATAATAGTATTGAACTAAATTAAAGATAACTGCATTAGCTCCAGCCAGTCTGTCTCTGTTCAAAGCATCCATTCCCCTGAAAGGCAATTCCAAATTTACAGCCTGAAATCCCATTGTTGGAAACCCTGAACTCTTACTGTGATCATTAAAAGTTGAGGTTATGCTGGTGTTAATTTGATGTCTTCTGTAGAATAAAGTGTGAAAATGCAAATTGCATCCTAGAACACAAAACATGAGTGTTATTTTTTCATTTTAAATTAAAAAAAGCACATTAATTTTCTCTACACCTTCATACAGAAAAGAGAATACTGTATAGGTATAAAGTAAATAAAGTAAATAGAAGCAATACTTATTAATAACGAGACTTGTGCATTTGGATTCAAATGTTTGAGATTAGGAGGGATCCCAACAAAAGAAATGAAAACAAAGCAGAACTCTGAATTTTTATTTGCATTTTGATGTTTTTATTACTCTCATTCACACTCTCTTACTCAAGCTCTCTCACTCTCTATGTCACATTCTTTCTCATGCTCTCTCATACTTTCTCATGCTCTCTCACTCCCACTCTCTCTGGTTCTCCCTACCTTCTCTGTGTGTCCTTCTCTCCTTCTCCTCAGTTCCACTTCTTGTCTTGACTCTTCTTTATTCTTTCTTGGTCCGCGTATCCCTGCTTTCCGATCCATTAACCTGGCTGCTGTTCTGGCACTGTGGCTTGTGTGTAGTCATATAGTTAATTATCTTAAAGAGGGTTGCCCTGGGAGCCCATTTGATCTAAATCCCCCCTGCCCTATGTATATTTATACATATGTTGTGCATATAAAAATGCATAAAAATAAAAAAAAATAGAAATACATAAAATAATATTTATTAGGTATAATAGATTTAAAAAATACAATACTGAAATAGATAAAATTTCTCCTATAGTGTAAGTGCCACAGCTGTACAATGACCCAATTTATAATTACCAACATTTGCTGATTACAGTTATACCTCACATACATATTTTTCAATGTTCAAGAGTGCCACATCCATGCTTTACATATTACCATACTGTATATAACATATGGTTTAATACTATTATTTTAAGGGGTTTGGGAGTAGTGAATTTTAAGGTATTTTTTTTTTACTTATGGTGGTAGGGTAAGGGTTACATTATATATATATATATATATATATATATATATATAATTTTGTTTTATTTATTTTATTATTTTCCCATTTTTGCACTGTTCCCAGCGCTGTAAGCCTCATAGCCCTGCACTGCTGACCGTAATCCATGCAATCAGCCAGCAGGCGGAGCAATGGGGGAGCCCAGCAGGGTCTACTAAGTCCACAAGTCTACAAGTAAACTTCCGGTGGGGGTCAGAATGTCCGATCTCTTGGATATGCTGGCAAGGAAAACAACAGAATGGCACCAGTCTATGTTCCTTCAAAACGGTCATTGAATGTAGTGTTAATATTTAAACATTAGTCCAGAGTTGGATACCACATAACAAAAAAGAGAGTTATAAATAATAAACGCCATACACAGTAAATGCATTTGCCAAAACACTGCACACTTACATAGTCTAGATCATCATAATAAACACACACCAACCCGGGCAAAAAAAATACATTTAAAAACAAAAACATAGTGGTATCTTTCTCTAGTGTGATGAAGAATTTGGCAAATTCAATTATATGGCATTCAGCATTTATGTAACTCTCTAGGGACTAGATAAATATAAATATTGATAGCTTGCAGGTGTTGGGAGACACCGTTCCACATCAGCTCGACCACGTAATAAAATATATGGGACGGGTATCCAAATATTTCCAGGGCTGCTTACCATTCCCAGTCCACCCCTGAAGCAGTGTTCATGTTCATCGATGCCTATAGTTCGGTATGCTGTATAGGCATCTAATGCATAGGATCAAATTAGTTATATGCATCCAACAAATCTGTAAGACCCTCAACCTCCTTGCACTTAATGTTCCTATTGTCACTGGGAAGACTTCTCTAGGTTATTCCATGCAGGGACAGGTAGGACCACTTTATTATTTATGCTTTTCAGGTGTTATGGTTAATCTACTTAAATACTTATCATTCAAGAAAGTAAAAAAAAATCTGAGAGCATCCCATGACATGTGCGTTCTGTTTTCTTAACCATCTTGCTAAACAAAACATTTGGTGTTTAGAATTATTTTACATAAATAAATAAATGTTCCACAATGTTAGCCAGATATCTGGATCTGGCAATTTATGTTGACAGAACTGGCAAGCTCTAAACGACCATATCAAATGGTAAGTAAATAATTGTAACAGGTTTATATGTTAAGTACCCTTTGCTCTAAGCTCACCTGTGTATATGTTAACTTTGCTTCTACTCCAGCCAGCTACATCTGCTCCTTCAGTTTCCCAGACTCATAAAAGTATTCTGATTTAGTACTTTAAGCATCATAGTAAAACTAAGGAAAAGAGCAGCTGTCCTGCTTTTAAACTGTTGGTCTTCTTTCTAGGGGAGCATGGAGAAGACTTGTCTTTTGAACTTTAAATCTTCAGCACTCTTTTTATTCTCTATTCTATTGACATCATGAAGGAACTATGTGTTCCCATTGTGTGTTTACGTGGAGTAAGGTGTTCCAGTGAAAGCCTGATTTATAGCTATATTTAAAAACTGGATCATGGATATATTTCAAGATTGGATCTATGTGTATGTCTTCTTTCTCTCTCTCTCTCTCTCTCTCTCTCTCTCTCTTTCTCTCTCTCTCTCTCTCTCTCTCTCTCTCTCTGTCTGTCCATAGGTTATTTTGCTGTCCACTGCTTTCTTAATATCAGTAAAACTACCATCTGTCACAGTTATGTAACTAAATGTGCTCCGATTACATGGCAGACAATCTGCTCCAGACAGAGATTGATGAGAACTCATCTTTGTAACATCAGGCAGTAATGGTTTAGATAACGATAACTCCTCAGTTTTCTTGAAACCACCACATATAGATATACAAATGTTTAAAAAAAGGTCTATCCCATTGGTTTATATGATATAGGCTGGTTTGCCATTCAATACAGTTTTTCTTGAAAATACCACATATAGATATACAAATGTTTAAAAGAGGTCTATCCCATTGGGTTATATGATATAGGCTGGTTTGCCATTCAATACAGTTGTTACTGAGAACCAAGGAAGAGACCTCTGAGCTTCTAAAGGCTTAATGTGACTCTACATCTTTTTCTATGATGGCCCAATAAAATGTTTCAAGTCCAACTAAAGTCTCCATCTGCTCTTATATCGGCTAATATGGTGATATCCATTGCTCATCCAGTTTAACACAACAATACTTAATTTGTTGTTGGTCTATAGTCAGGATAGTATTACACATATCCCATGTGTTCTTAAATTCTTGAACTCTATTAGCCTCTACCACTTCTAGCAGAAGTCTAGTCCACGTATATCATTACCCTTGCAATGCAGTCTTTCTAGTTCAGAGGACTGACCATTACGCCATCGGCATGTTTTCATTCTCATCCCCACTTTGCAAGTAAATACGTTCTGCAATTAATTTACCCTAAATGGAAGGCCAAATGAGAGTGAATTACATGCTTTGCTCTGCTCATGTGACCCTCGTACTGCACTGGTCAAAACATGGACAAGCACTACCTGCTTTACTTCTCATTCATCTCCAGTTATGCCCTATTACCTTCCTTTCAATCAATTATCATTACATCCTTGTATTATATTGAAGTCCATTCTTCCTAGTATAAAACAAATAGTATCCTCAAATCAAAGCTAGTTGCTTATTTATTTTAAAAGCTCCTAAAAACCCACCTCATTTATTACTGGCTCCATACCCATCTCCACTTGGTTCCCAGTCCTCCCAAGAATTCGATGTCCCTCTTGTCCTATCACCTGCTTGTTAATTACGTCAATCGATAATACTAATCCGCTTGAATCTATTGTTCTTATTCCTAAATAAACACTAAACATGTGAAATAAATACAAAAATAATCTGTCTACAAATGTAGGAGACAGGTAGTGCAAGGTTGTGCAATAGTCATTAAGTATGAAAAAATCCATTTTATCAACATGTTCAAACTAGATTATCTGGTAATTAGCAATGCAACAAAAGGGAGGTAATCTTGAATAATTGTGTTTTATTTTGCAAGACAAATTGAGGAACATCTGTTTGCTTTAAAGGGTTCTTTCTTAGCCACTATAAGTAATTGTGCTTTTAATTGCATCGGTGTTACAATTGTTAAAGTTACTGCGCTCTCAATTATTGTATGTTTTTGGCTTTGATAGAAGCAGAGTAATTCATCTGCAAATATCATCATATTAACATGCAACATTAGTGTCTGTTAAACACATTACACTATTAAAGCAGCTGCAAAATGTGTTCTGTTATGTGCTTTGCATTTGCTTTGTTCAGGGTTGTGGATCCCTGGCCAGACACGAGTGGATAAACTAGTCAGTACTGGTTTTAGCCATATCGAAGTAGTTTGTTGGTTAATACCATTAATAGTTAAAACCGGCTATTTATCATATTTTATCTTGTCTCCCAGAGTAATGAGGCAAATAAGGAGTAACCTTTGACATGTCAGCACACTGCTAGGATACTTTGTATATATCCATAGATAACATTATTAAAAATTGTCCTTTTTGAAATTTTGGAATGTTTGTTTTTTTGTGGCACTAAGGAAATGTATATTTTTGGAATAATTGAAAGCAAAAATAACTAATGTTGACATATGATACAACTTAAACCATAATAGGAAGTTGTGTGGTACAACTGTCAGTTTTGTTGACTAAATGTTAGTCTCCCTTCATCGTTACATTGTGACAACTTTCTTTCACACATTTGTTCATTTTACTTTGTAATCTCTTAAGGTATGAAGAAATCTCATAGGAGTGAGCCTAGAGTCAATGGCTCTTAGATGTGTAAATTTTTTTTTCAATTCTGCCATAGGTAGGCTATATTGTTTATTAAGCCTGCCCCTCATCAACATTGTCCTTTACCTTCTTCGTCCCATGTCCTAACTACCCGTGCTCCTTCTTTCCCATCCAACTCAATGGGGCAGTTGGACTTCTTTAAGCAAAGCAACACCAGCCTGACCAAAGTGACATTTCACACTAGGTTGACAGTGGACGCTGAGCAGGGTCACATAACTTGATGCTACAGGACCCTGCATTAGAAATTCAACCTGCAGTAAAGCCAGGCAAGGTACGCTGCTTATGTTTGAAGTGAGTGAGATAGTTACTGTATGACTATAGTCACCAACAGAGCCTCAGACTTTAAGTTTCAATACAAAGTATTGGTCATCTTTATTTTATAAAAGTCTTGAATGTATTCCTAAATACCCAAGATTTCTGCTTGAGAGGAAGGAGATGTTGATTAGCTTAGCTACATAGTATGAAGTTGGCCATCTTAGCACACTTTGCTGGCCATCCTAAGGGTTAAATGCTATCTACCAGTTATATTATCTACCAGACGGAATGCTGTGCCATAAAAAGAGTTGCTACATTTATTTGCAGTACTTATTTCCTGAATCATATTTTCATTCCACCCAGACCTTTGGTCTTTGATTAAGGCCATTAGCACAATTGAACCTCTGAACCTTGGAAATGCATTGTTTCAGATGACAAGGAAAATAACCACAACCAGATAATGTCCTGCTATGAACCAGTCAATGCCAACAGGTAGCCCTTCAACTACAACTCCCATTATGCTCCATAATGATATTCAGTGTATTATGAGAACAGTAGTTCTAAAACAATGCCATCTATTGGAGACCTTTGCTGCTCTGCTGTAATCATCCCAGATATAGCTGTCAAAACCCAATTTCAGCATTTCTGAAGGTATCCCATCATCATGCTCTATATAGGTGGGACACATGAATATGCCTCCTGCAAGTAAACATTTGGCTAATGGCGGCAGGGGCAACATTGCTCATTGATCAGTCTGGTCTTGTCCAATACATACTTAATGAAATTGGCCACATCAAAGGAGCACAGACATGATAGAGTCAGTGTGTAATTGCTGCCTAATGCCACACACTGGTTTCTCCTAAATATACCTAATGGAATACTTTGGGTATACTAAATGGTTTGTGTGGATGGAGGTCTAGGTTGGGAATCGCTAGATTAGTTTATTTTAAATCATTCATATTTATTATTGTTGTTGTTGCAAGATGTAATTACTTTATATCTGTATAGTCTTTAATGGACATGACATTTAAAAATAATACATTCTTCCTAAACCACACTGTCCCTGTGAGTAATAAATCATACATATAATGTTAATTTATTTAAAGACCATTTTGACTCTTTTTTTATAAATTCACAACCTTTGTCTCCCTTAGTTCTATACCAATGTAATCAATACTAAAACATATTATTGTCAAACAAGCTGATAAAATACTTGTGCTTTTGTAGGCACACATCTAATTATGTTTATTGGACATGCTCTGGTATCACACAATAAGGATATGCCACCAGAATACTGATAAAGGCATACAATTGTTCCTATTTTTAAACAGTATGCTTTTAGTTCCAAATCAGCAGTATTTTTCAAAGTGGCTCGGATTATAGAACTGTAGGTTCTTTCAAATAAACTACAAATTACTTATTACCGTATTGTAACTCTAGGTGTCATGCAGTTTGGGTAATGCGGTCTTTTGCTTGGTGGATATCCTGGATTCTTCCTGTAAGTCTTTATTTATCAAAGGATTCCCTTCCCTACCATATGATATCAATCAGACAATATATCATGTCATTTTTATTATACAAATACTTTAACAAATCAACTGAACCTATAGATAGGAAATAGACAAAAACATCGCCTACAAGCCATAACATTTATTTGTACGTACTCAAAAAAATATGTTAAAGAAGAATGGAGCAATCTAATTAATACACGGATCAAAAATAAAATTATAGATGCTGAATAGGAAAATCCATATAAATAGAACCAAAGTACATTCAGCATTAATAGCTTCTTGTTGACTGCTATTCTACCCATCTTTATATTTGTATGTTAATAAGGGGCAGGTTATAAAGATAAATCAACTCAGCTGCAATAATCTCCCAAAAAAAGCACCGGGCAGGAAAATTCCTAAAAAATATTCCATTTGTAATTACTGGAGACATTAAAGCCACTTTAGTGTGTTTCAGTCACCTATGCTATTAGCCTCTTCTTTATATACTTTGCAGGAAACAAGAAGCTGAAGTGGGACGTTTGCCAGCCAACATAACTTGGATGCTCTTGTTTAAATCCCCCTCTTGACAGGATTTTTTTTCAATTCCTGCACCGAATATTGTTTTCCCATAGGGAAAAATAAAGAATGAGTAAGCCTTGCGTAAAGTGCAAGTTCAAGTATACTATAATATTTCCTTATAGATGAATTGCGGTCAGTACTGTCTTTAACTCAAAGGAGGTACAGGATTTCTTTAGGAGCCCACGGCAGCTGGTCTGGGGGCCCCATATTGTTGTATGCATACACAACATCATGAAGGAGGTGAGAAAGGAGGGCTCGAGGATCGTTGTACCATAGACTGCTCGCTTCAGGCAAGCCAGGCCTGAGAGGACCCACTGGGGGAGGATTTTTATGTTGCAATAAACAAATGCTTTAATTGAAATTTTAGACTTACTTAAATGTGTTTGGTGCTTTGGTATGTTTTGTGAAATATTAGTGATCTGTTATGGTAAAAAAAGGGTTAAATCCAATAATAATAAGCTTATATTTTATAAAACTTACAGATCCATGTTAAGCAACTGCTGTTTATTCCATAAACAAACATCATTAAGAGACCAAAATATCTTATCTGTTCTGCACACTATAAAACAGTTTTCATTTTCCCTGATAAGGCTGGTGTGTCTCAAGCAAACACAGAACTTTCTTCAGTTACAATAACTGCCTTGGTTATTTCAGTATACTAGGTTAGTTTACCCTTACTTCCTCTTCATGGTTGTGAAATTTGTTTTTACAATCGATATTTTACAAGAAAAAAAGGCAAAACAACAAGAAACAAAATCATAATATATCTTGCCCCACTTTAAGTTCTTGAAAGATTTGTAAAAAAGTATAATGCGACTATATAAAAAAATCCATAATTGTTAGAGAAACCATAATTGTTAGAATTCTGTGTTAGAATTTCTTGTATGTCATTATACAATGTTGTAGAATATGATGGTGTTATATAAATCAGTAATTAATATGAATATATAAAAAGTACAGTAGTGAACATGAAAAGACAAAATTCACTATACTGTTTGTATTAGTATCAAGAAAAAATAAGGAACATAATCCTCAAGCCCAAATAAACTATGATGTCAAGCAACCTATGAGTTCTTTAGGTTGGTGGCCCCCAAAAAACCTTCAAAGGTCTCACCTGGCTCCTTTATACACTCCAGAACAATAGGATGGTGGTAAAAAAATAGATAATGATTTAAATTATGCATCAGAACGATAAATCAATGATCAAATGGATTTTCCCAAAGCAACCAGGAGAGGCAGAATATTGCATACCCCCAGGGCAGGGAATAAAATGACTCATTGGAAGATCACCTCCATTCTTCTAAGGCAGGACAACCAATTGGAGAAGTGCCTACTTTCCCCATGCTATCCTATTTGGAAGGGTGATCGATAGGAGAGGCAGCCAGGCTCAACCTTTATGCAGCTGTCCTATGCCAATCTTTTGCCAACACTCCAGTGACGTCTCCCCTGTCATGCCTCTGCTCCATGGCAAAAGATCTAGGTGGCAATCTCCAACCATTGAGGGCTCGTTTCAGGATACTGCTTAAAGAGGCACAATTAAAATAATTTACTAAAAGTAACAAAAAGCAGTATTTGACACCCACACATGCCCGCTCAACAAATTTGTATTATAGCATAGTTTGCAGGGTAATATAGTTCTTATTAGGGTTATGTAATCTACATAAGGAGGTATGTTCCTATACGTGAAACTTGATTAGATGAGTGTGAGAGGTTTCATTATTGAACAAGGCCCTAAGGCTTACATTTTATAGGGAAGATAACATTCTGACAAAATGAAATTTATGTTATTGGGGCTAGGTTTCAGATTCAGTATTTTTCATAATAATATTTAAGTTGCCCCCAAGCTGGAAGCTTTGTAGCTTTGCATAATGCAGTTAAGGCCAAACATAAACTTCTTAGTTCCTGAATGGCAGTCAGTACTGTGTGTCTCTGTGTTATGACCTGCATTCTGATTGGCTGACTTTTGATTCCGCCAAATCCCTGCCAACTTAATTATGAAAGTTGATGAAAGAGAGAGGAAAACCTGCTTGTGCCACACTGGTCAATCCCCGTGTTTTATTATTGTTTTTTAATATAGATGTTTAATGTACATTCTTGCAGGTGAGGGGTGAGTGATTTTTTTTTATCAATGAGCTGGGATATTTTGTTGTTGATTCTGAGTTCTGTCTTAAGCATTTTGTTTATATTTAAATTAAAGATTTATATTTTAGAAAATCTTATCTGGCTCATCTAGATGTTTGCTTGGTACAATCCAGATTTCATACATCCTAACTGTCCCGGCACAAACTCTGTCCTGATGTCACGTACTGCTTGCCAGGAAGTGATGTCACATAGGTGTATAGAGTACATAGAGAGACCTTAAGTGATCCAAAGTGGTGACGGAGGTAAGGGGGGGTGGCATATAGTGTGGTGGAGGATGCCACAGCAGGGTCTGTTGATCTGTTGTCGCTGGAAAGAATGCTGTTTTTGAATTGCACAAAGTTAACTAATACAATTAACAACTCATGACAGACTAATCAAATTATCACTTTATAATGTAGTCTGGAAGAAGATGGCACAGAAGCTTGGGGGAATCCTTGGAATGAGACTCTGTACATATCTGGTTACGTTGTTTATTTGTCAATGGCACCATTGATATCTGGTGACCCCAATCCATCTCAAATTCCAAAATATGTGAGAGGACATAGTGTCCAGGAACACACACCACCCAACTGGTTATATAAATCAGAAAGTGATGATACTGAAACCCTAGTTTACTCATATTAACATTACATTCATTTTAACAACCATTGTGCATTTTCCTTGCTATTGCTTTATATTCCAATAAAGAAAAACCTAACTGAAACTACACTTTATTGCATATGTCCCTTTAACATTATCTTTAAGTGCTTCAAAAGCAATTCTGGTATTGCGTGCTTGCAAGCTCTTTATCCAATGTACTGGTTCATCTTGGTCTGTCTATTCTAGCTTTGTCAGACCCTTTGAATATATGTAGTGTAAGAAGCACTGCGTAAATTGTTGGCACTATATAAATCAAAATAACAAATGTTATACATTCAGCATGTTACTAACGAGCTTATTATTTAGTCAGAGTTGGGTATGTATACATAATGAAGCAAAACTTTCAGTCTAGTGTTGGTTCGGTAACAATGTATTCTTTGTACACTGATATGAAGCCTGCCTTCAAATCATTGGAATTTCTGTTTCAGCAAGTTACTTTTTACAACTGTTAGGAACGTCAGCTGGATTTTGAACATCTGTATGTTCTGCATGCATCATAAATAAAGTAAACTAGATTATGCTGGAATTGGGTCCCAAACCTATGCGTTACCTATGTAAAGATTTGTTAAATGTTACCTAGTAAGCTTTGGGAATATAGCAGTTAATTCTGCCATCCGCCACCTCCACACGCATTCATGGGATTTCTGCTAACAATAAAGCATTATACGGTAGAAGCACAATGTTTTAAGTGTGGAAGGGACAAACTCAAAAATGCATTTGTCCTATATCCACTTACAAAAACATTGGGTGTTACCAATCAGATAACTGCTGTGAGGCGTCACTGCTGTCAGTTATTCTGCATGCAATTATTGAACAGAAAAAAGACAGTATTGTTTTCAAGGGGAACCGTCACCTTCAATGACTTTAGCGTAAGTATCTATTTATTTAAACTGTTAATCTGTAGCTTTTTGGTCAATGTAATTCTTATGAAGATGTTTGTCACAAGGAAGTCTACATTTTTCACATAAGATAACAATTATAGCAGTTTCCTGTCTTAAATGTCTCACCCTTTCCCAAAATCCTACCCTTACAAAGACTGCCTGAACCAATAAACAACAATCAGCAAATCTTTATCACCCCCCCCAAAAAAAACCATTCATTTTACAGTTCAACACATTAATGAGTAAAGGTGTTTACTAATCTATCATAAAATGTACTGGGATAACGGATATGCTTAAGAAAAATATGATGATGGTGCTGCTCTGTTTTTAAAGTAGCATCCCAAGGGGCATTAACCCTTCCTGCGACCACTTCACCTCCACTCAATATGTGCAGGTAGCCCTGCCCCACATAGGGTTAGCCCCTCAAAAACCAGATAGCATCCCCTGGGAAGTGAGAATGATAATGTCTATATATTAGGGCCTGTTGCTTTACCTTTTTATATTGAACACAAAATATAATGTGAGAATAATAAAATGTGTGAGTAAATGCTCTTTGAATTAGTTGATCAGAACATGAAGACCATCCAGCAAGGCTGGTGAAGCCCACACATGACTGTTCTTAGTCAAGCGGCGGCTTGTATTAAGGTAAAATAGGGTTACATACTGAATCATGCATGTTTTAGCACAAAAGGTTTTCCTTGAGCTACAGCATTATTAATATATATTCATATGAACAATTTAGGTTAGTTCTCAACTTACATTGTACGTTTACAACATAAATTATACATTAAGTATAAAATGAAATATAATATTTCAAGGACACATTGTGGGAATAGTTTATTTTTAATGAGTTATGTACTTTAAATATTAATTTAAAAATAACTATTAATTCTTGCAAGGAAACCTAACAACAGCTTGGGATATGTTTGTATAAATATTAAATTAACAGCATTTTAATATGGGATCTAAATAATAAATTTGCAAATATATTTAATGCTGTGGTTAGATAAAATGTGTCAGAATAATTCTGCAGATACAAAAACAAATACTTTAATTTCAGTAATTTCAGTTTGATCGGCTTTATTAATAATAAGACAATGATTCATTCTGGAAGTATGATGTATTATTAGCATTGTGCACGGTGGCATTAACTCCTTCTGCTCTTGATATAGCCTATAAAAATAATGGCCTTTTAACCATGTAGTGACTGTATGCAAAGTGATGTAAAAATAGATAAGAGTAAAAATTAGCTGAAACAGACTCCCAGGTAGTCATCATCCGGGAATCATCATTCACCCCCCTCCCCCAGTTGGTAGTCTTGTGAAACTACATGCAAACACAAGACCCCCTGATAGCATGTATATATATATATATACACATACATGAAAGACTGTCCAATCTTTACTCATGCCAACCACCTGTCAACTTCCTTAATGCCCGGAAGCTCTGCCATTTTGGCACAAGATCGCTGGGAGGTCATGTCCACAGAAAGAGAAGATAGAAGAGAGGAGAAAGGAGAGCAAGAAGATGGAGACAGGGAAGTGGTCGGCAGAGAAGGTGGGGAGACATTCAGAGAGCATGAGGGGGGGGTGAACAAAGAGTTTTAGAGAGTGAGAGTTAATGTGGGTGTCAGACAATGAATTTTCATTCCCGAAGTTATTGATTTTTTTGTCCAAAATGAACGAGAAGGAAACGGAATTTGTTGTCTGAAAATGAATGGGTCAAAAATGAAAAGCGTTAGTGTATCCCTGCTATTATATTTTATGTTTTGTTTAGCATATTGATATTTTTCAATGTATAAATTATTGTGTATTTGTTTAGTTGGTTATAATTATGTTAATCCTTACCTGTTTCCTGCCTAAATTAACTCCCTTTCCCCTGACAAAGTAACTATATAAAATAAGCCATGTCCCAATAAAGTGGCTACCCATATTGTAGCATGCAGATGGCAGCAACAATGGCCAGGGACATCCCAGTAGACCTCCTCATTTCCGTACCGTTTAATTCCGGATTGATCCACATACGTCTTTATACTACATTGATTTTTTTTTGCCTTGGCTGTTCTGATTTTAAATGTCCATCTGTTTAGGTTTCACTTTAGGATTAAAATTAGTTATAATCATAATTTCAAATAGCAGCTTTGTTTTTGAAAACATACTTGTTTTCAAAAACAAACTTGGGATACTTGTACAATTACAGGCCCCCCAACATTTCAGCCGTTCAAATCAGGACACCTTGTTTGGAGTGAATAGGATGGGAGAGGGACCAAAGCAAGGGCTGGACCTGAAGAGCCACTCAGGCTCAGAGCATGACAAGGTGGCCACGTAGGGGGCTGCAATGAAGGTTTGTGCTAAACCTTAACCTTCCAGCTTCCTGAGATGGTCAGGAGAGATCAGAGGTTTCTCCCAACTGGTCCAAGACCCCCACTACATGGAAAAACAGAGCAAAAGGACTGTCCCGCAAAAAACTTGGCATTTAATAGGATTGCAGCAAAAAGAAATGCTGATCAATATGAGTACAGACCCTTTTACTTGATTGCTTTTTTTTTAAAACATCCTTTCCATTCTTTTTCAATTGAAGTTTAAAATAAAATGAGGAACTCTTGAAGCTGGCATGTTGGAGCTGTTCGTAATGATATATCATTGTAAAAAAACAACACAGATATGCAGCTGTTTTTGGCTTATTTAAAAAAAATAATCTTAATAGAAGCAGTTTCTTAGATTATCAGTGGTTTTAATGTTTTCTCCTGGTAACTCTGGACAGGATGAGGGCTTGACTTCTGCCAGAGTGCATTCCTTACATTTATTATTTACTGGTAAGATCTGGGTTCCTGACCAAGGAATTAATTTATCATGTTCTAACTTGAAAAGCAACCCTGAGAAAAGTGTAAGGCAGAAAGCAAGGAATATTTACACTAATGGAGTGCTAAATCTTGAGAGTATACGAAGATTTTCCACGGGAAATGATTGTCTAAACTGGATCTAACATTATTTTGGAAGCAAGCGTTAAATTTGACATTACACAGGATTATCTTCTCAGCAGCATTTTGGCATTCTTCTGTAAGCATGATAACAAATTCTAAAAAAAAAGGTTAATTCCAGAACTAATGTACTGTTATTGAACTTTGTTTTAAAACTCCAGGCTATGGATCGAGTTATCCTTTAACGTGGATCATATTCCATGCCTCCCAAGGGCCTCTTTTTAGGAGACCATCGCTTTATGAGATTCAAATCCCTTCATCTCACTTTTCTTTTCTGATCATACTCTTTTTTTTTTTTTCTAGAAGCTCATAATATGAATGGTTATAAATTCATCATTGTGTCCGATAGCCTGTATATAAACAGCATAACATGTGTTTTTAAATGAATTTGTTCAAATAATTGCACAATTCTTTGTTATAAAAAGGTCAAAACGTCACATGAAATTTCTTCCTGCCCTACGTCCTATGCCCTATGTCTTTTCCATATCCACTAGAAACCACAATATCCCTGTTTAACTGTTTGAAAGGTTGGGAGACGTGTACATTCACACCTATAATCTATGATCTATGTGAAATAATCTGTAGAGCCCAGTGAGGCTCCAGGAACATTAACATTTCAGCAGAAAGTTAAAGGCACCGAAAAAGAATTTTCATTACTCCTCCTTTAACCATTTCAATTGTAAGAGGATGGCCATGATTTTGCTGTCAGGAATAGAATGTCACAGGTTGTATAGTGTCGGATACACTCCATGTTATTGGAATGGTTCCCATACAGCATGGATCATTTCTATAACGGGAATGAGCGTGAACGCTGCAATACGTTTGAACACGTATTTCCTTATGTCACTGTGTACAGAACTATACTATACGCTTTTTCATTAGAAGCTAATGTCATGACTAATGTCATGAGTGGAAACCCATGCGCTATGAGTTTGTTTATTCTGTGCTATGACGAACAAATCCATCCTAATTCCCCGCTAAAGATATCCAGGCACCTAAAGCCAACAACTATAAAAGTAATTAATTGATAGATATTTACATAATCTCCCGGTTATTACTGGAAATAAACATTGTACCATTTTTTTAGCTGGCTGTTACTGTAGATTTTTAAATACTGTATAATACATAACCCATACATAACCCATTAAAGGTGACTTCTTTGTAAAAATTTCTTGAAGATGTAATTCAAAATTACGCATATTTATTAAATGTAAGTATATACTGTATACAGTAATACAAAAATGCAATGCTATATTTTATTATATCTTTTGTTCTAATTTTAAAACTTGTTCAGATATAGTACTATATATATTGCAGTATATATTACAGAAATGATTTTCGTATAAAAGTACAGCAGACATTAGCTCTAATGGGATCCATGTATAAAGTGGATATAGAGGCAAAAGAGATAAATGTTGTTAACCTGATTTGCATAAATCTACCCAGAACCCCTTGCACTACAGAATTTTTGTGGTAAAAACAAGTCTTCTGGCTTGCTTAGTGGATGTAAGTTAGTGTTTAGCAATGTCTCTGTTATTTCTTAATTGTAAATGGAAGGGATTTTCATCACTTTTCTTGTCCCCACCATACGTTTAACAGTTTGGGGTTGCTTAGCTGCTTCGATGAAAAACAAGAATATTGGTAGCTGTAACATAATTGCAAAAGGGTTTTCTAATAATCAATTTGCCTTTTAAGCTTAAATTTGCATTAGCTAGCACAATGTGCCAATGGAACATAGGAGTGATGGCTGCTGATAAAGGGCTTCTGTACACCTATGAAGATATTCCATTAAAATCAGTCATTTCCAGCTACAACAGTCTTTTACAACATTAACAATGTCTACATTGTATTTTTGACCCATTTGATGTTATTTTAATGGACAACATTCTTTCAAATACAAGGTAACTGACTCCAAACTTTTGAACAGTCAGGTATACAGTATATGGACTGACCAAATCTGGAAGTGGAAGCTGTTATAGCTTCGATAGATAGATAGATAGATAGATAGATAGATAGATAGATAGATAGATAGATAGATAGATTATATATGCATTTGTTTATAATATACTGTCTTCATGCAGAAACATTGTGAGGCAAAGTGCTAAATCCACAGCAATCGCCATAGCAATGAAGACAATGTTCTCACACCGTATAGCACTTTGCACAATAATTATTTTCCATACATATGGCTCAATAATCAAATGTTCTTCCTTTGTAAAGTGTGGGTCATATTAACTATTATTAAACTAAAGCAATTCTGGGCCGAAAAAATCTATTAACACTCATTGTGGAATCCAAAATAATTATTCTGAATTTGTGATGTCCTAACTTTTAGTACTTTGCTCCGCTACTCCTCGACTTGCGCAATAATAAACATTGGCCTTTATGGCACAGGAACGTTTCCATTATTATTTCTGAAACCAGCTTGCCCTAGCAAGTCACTTGTAAGTGGGGTGGAGCTGATCGATAAACTGCAGCTGTGGAAAGTTTAACAACTTCATAATTTACACTGATTACTGACACTGTTTTTTTCCTCCTCTCTGCAAAGGTTCACACGTTCTCAGAAGCTGGTTGGCTTGGTTGCCTGATTTCACACACCCTTAAATGTAACTTGGGAAGAAAAAAAAAATGTGCCTTGCTCTAATATTACATTGTAAATACAACAAAGACGACATTAATTTAAGATCTTCTCTCCTGGATTCCCAGAAGACATACTTAACTAGCAATGAGCAGTTAACTAGAACCTGGTGCTGCCAATCCATTCTGAGACGTGACATGTCGCCTCAATAAACAAAAAAACCTTTTCCATAACATTGTAAAATGAATCCATGGTAACAATTCAGTGTTGCGATCAAAGCATTTTAATTTATCTTCTTATATTTTATCTCGCTACGTGATGTCCAATACCTGCCTTATGATATACGTGGAGAATATAAAACAGTACTTAATTGCCCATTGGAATATACTGAGGTGCCAAAAAAGGATTCCATTCATTAAAGCATCTGCAAAGCATTATCCCTCCCATTATAAAAGGCATAACACAATTAGTGTTTTTCCTTTGCTGTATTTAAAGATCGATGTAATACAATACATGCAATTGTTCAGTCTAACTATTTTCTGTTTTCAAAATGAAGTATCCCATTGATTCCAGTAAAATGGCCAATCAAACTCTATGGGGTATGTACTGTTCAAATGCAATGGTACACACTATGCTCATTTCAAAACATTATTATGCCAATAACTGCAGGAAGATGATGCATTCTAATCAGGTATGGCCTATTAACAATATATATCTAAATATTTTGTTAATTTAGTTGTTATATTTGGTGAAGGCATACAGTAAGGGTACGTTACAACCATACGTTCTCCATTCTATTAGTTATGCCTCACTATTTGAGAATTAACTAGATTCAATATTGGCGTTGGGTATATTGGCATATAACTTCCTCATGTTAACTGTGCTCTCTGTACAGGCAAAGATTAATGATTGTAATTTGGGTGCTGATAAGAGGAAGATTAATAGCTACATTGCAAACACGAGCTATACTTCCTGCCCTCCAACTTTGTCTCTTAACCACTTCCACTAAAACCCACAATATCCCTGTTTAAGTGTTTGAAAGAAGATTAATAGCCATGTGGCAATGCACAAGCATGAGGGGCATTTATTCATTTTACAGAGACTGGGCCAGACTGGGTCCAAACATAGATGACCATATCCGAAAAATTACAAATAAATAAACACATTTTCTGTAGTTTCTATATTATGGAATAAAAAAAATATGGGCAGAAATAGCACAGATAGGCTGTTTGGGGAAAGATGGAACAGGCAGACTGTTCGGGGGTAAAGATGGCACAGGCAGGTTGTTTGGGGCAGAAATGGCACATTCAGGCTGTTTGGGGGCAGAAATGGCACAGATAGGCTATTTGGGTAAGATAGATGGCCCAGATAGAGTGGGGCAAATGGGGTAGCGGAAGACTGTTTGTGGTAAAGACAGAACATGTAGGCTGTTTGGGGCAGAAATGGCAAATGGCAGACTGGGGCAGAGACAAGCAGTTTGGAAACATGGAACATACAAGCTGTTTGGTGCACTAATAAGCTGGGTAAAAGACAGCACACAGAAACTGCTTGGGGCAAAGTAGGCACAGACAAGCTGCTTGGAGGAAGAAATTATATAGATATGATGTTTGGGGGCAAAGTAGGCACAGACCAGCTGTTTGTGTGGCAAAGGTGGTACTCAACATGTTCCTTGTAAAGTCAGGGGCGGGTCTGTTCCCTATGTACTTATTTGGAACTTTTGGCTTTAACAATAATGCGGTACTCTGTTATCATTAAGGATTTTTTTCATATTAAACAAGTCAAATATATGTGTAGCTAAGTGCAAATATTTTTTTAGCTTCAGCTTAAACTTTTTAACTTCAAATTTGGCAAAATTATTATTATATTTATTCACAAACATGCATATATTAATAACACATTACTTTTATTTCTATTTATAGCTCATCTAACTAAAACATTCATCTATTTATCCACCCCCTTTTAACTTCCTGTATGTGCTATGGCTTTTGTCCAGCACATAGTTCTAAATTAAACATTGAGGTCTGGTTCTTTAAAACATTCCGATGAAACTTGAGTCCAGAATAAAGCTTGATTTTTATTTAAAAAAGGATAAAACACAAAATTTCATAGGCAAAAACTTTACAAAGAAGATACTGTGTGGATTCTGTGATTTAAAAATATGCAACCAGAAACAAGTTGTAAGAAGTCATACTACACAGACATTTTAAAGCCTGCTAAAATAAGCACAGATCAAGGTGACTGAATTTCAAAGGAGAGCGCTGCTGCTCAAACGCCAAGGTATATCCTAACATTATTTTACGGTTAAGGGTTCACCAAAATAAACCACATGCTCAGGTCCTTCTAAGAAGTTTTTATGTACATCTACATTATGTACCTCTACTATATATATAGGTAGCAAGATTTATGCATTTGTGGAAAGAGAGTGTGCATCACTGGGAAGTAACTTAACTGGCGCAAAGGCTCCATAACTAAAAGAAACGTACATATTCAAAACTATGCCCCTCTGCTGCGTTACAGGGAGTCAGAGGAGCTCCCTGCCGGCGACCAACAGAGTCACTCGCACGGACCTTTAACTCCTGGAACCTCCCCAGGCTGCATTTCACCGCCAGGAGTTAAAGGTCCGTACGAGTGATTCTATTGGTCACCGGCAGCTGCTCTTCATTGGTTTATGGCAGAGGAGGCTCCTGCTGGCGACCAATAGAGTTGCTCATATGGACCTTTTAAATGCTGGCGCCAAAACTGCTGCGTACCGCGTAAACCAAGTATTAACCCCTTCTAAAAAAAACCCACAAAGAATGCACACAAATATTTGCCCAAACCGAACATAGGAACAGGGGTATATTCGTGGAATACGAAAATTTCTTCCCCCCCACACAAAGACGAACACAAAGAGTTGGCCGGCGCCCAAGTCTACTGCTCGCGCATGCCTTTCATTTCCCGGTAGGGGAACAGTGTTTAGTTCTACTCATATACCATCCTAAATCCCTACTCTATTACTACTTCCGATCCGTGTAGTCACCAGAAGCTGAATACAACCCATCATTGGTTATTTTATTTAATTCACTATATATTGCTACACATTACATTTTATAAAGACACTTTGATCTATGTTTTCTATGCTATTTTTTTATATGAGATATTGGTGCACAAAGAATGCAGTTGGGATCTCTTGCTGTAAAGCAACAAATGGGGTTTTTTTAACAATAATTGTAAATGTTGAGATCTTAATTTAAAAGGACCATCTACAATTGAACAAGGAAAAGCTTTTTTGACAAAAGCTTGTAGTTTAATCTTCTAGACCATCAATATGCATTGAACTTTCTTTCACCTGAAGTAACAGTACAAGTGTCAAGTTCCAAGGGAAATGAAAAGACATTTATCAAAATGAACAGTTAAATACCTATGATTTCTTCCACATTCAAGCAAATTTGATAAGGTTTTTGTCACTACAGAAGAGTTTGGAAACTAATGTTTTTAATACTTGTCGATCTATACACTAAGCAAAAGTCAACTCAAGGGTTAAGTCAATTGAACAAACTCGACTGTAGTCTCTCAAGACAACTTGTATATTCACTAATATGTGAGTTATTTGCGAGTTGCAGTGAATAGAATTTTTTGAATGGTAACACACGTCCTAAATGACGCACAATTCTAATTATATATTCTAATTATATATTGGTTGATATAGCACCATCATATTCCGCAGGGCTGTACAATGGGTAAACAGGACATAACAGTAGTGCAAAACATAGCATTTATTAAAATGTATTTACATGTATTAAAATGTATTAACATGCACATAAAATATACAAAATTGATTTTTTAGAGTTCCATGACACATATTATGAAAACAATTAATTGATCCAGAAATCAAGAGGTGTTGCAATTGATTGTGGCTTATGGGAGACCATTGGAGGCTCCTGGAGAAAGTGGATTCAAGAATATATGCTCAAAGTTAACACGTGGAGACTACGTATTCACCAAAACTCTTGCGCCAGCTTGATGATCTGAGAAAGAGTTTGCATGAGAAATACATCTTTCTTGATGTTCAATCACCTTTGATCACTGAAAGGGTGACAACAGAAACAATTTGGTTCTCACAAACCACTTCATTACAGAATAAAGTAGACTCTTAAAAACTCTGTGCTTGTATGTAGTAGAAATAGGGAATCTAACCACATGGCTGCTATAACAACATAAATCATCCAACATCAAGTTGAAATGTATGGAATTGATAAGTCTATAATCTTCCTTGCCACTACAGATACAACCTAAACAATGCCTAGCAGAAACAAAAGCAGTTTTATATCTCATGTGATGTTATGAGAAATAGTTCCCATCAAGTGTATCCTGAATTCTGCTGTTCTTCCTGTTCCTGCTCATTAACGCTGTTACTGATTTATGAGTCATTAATGTATCCTGCTAAAAAGAAAAAAAGAAAAAATACAGTAGAGAATTTGTATTTTGTGATTTGTATGTTGATCACATGCATAATCTGATGTGATTTTTTATACCAATAGGCTATGCATTATATTCTTCTTTATTTTGTTGTATTATTAAGTAAAACAAAATGGTCTATTCATTCTAAGAGTTTGATTTTCAGTTTGGTGTCAGTAGAGGATATCATCCCAGAAGAGAATATACCAGGTCCTCAGGATGGAGGAATAACTAAGCTCCTGTTTTTACATATTTTCATTCCAATTAGCCATTTGAGATATAAAGAAAAATAGGAAGCTATTCTGAACCAAGACCAATGCCTGATTAAGGTCTGAGTCTCTATGTCATGAAAAACAGATGAAATGGCCCTAGTGATTGTTATCTTCAAATTTTATGTGTCTACCTCCCAGATTGCAGTCTGTCAGATTGAGCAAACCAGGAGAGAGGATGTTTTGATATTCCACCATCTAAACTCTTGATCCTTTTGTCCTTGAATGGCATTGGTCTCATGTGATCGACAGACTGTCTCAGTGTCGCTAGCTAGTAAGTTTGAAAATTGTCACTTGTTCCTATCCAATGAATGTATTTTTAACTCTATTTTTAAAACCCCCCTGCTTGAGTTCCAATGCAGAATTCTAGAGGTATCTAAAGAGGGTATTAGCAAGGCACTTCGTGAAAATTGTTCAAGATGTTATCTTCCCCCATCAGGCTGATCAAGTGGGTCCAGTGGCACTTACTGGTCCTATTGATGACATTCCTGACTCAGTTCAACAGGCTGAGAGTGGACTGGGGTCCATATATATATATATATATATATATATATATATATTTGACACTAAAAATTTATCTGAATTGGTGGCTGGAGGTGGAGAATCTATAGAGAGCTAATCGATCTGCAAATCTTTTGGAACTAAACACTGATGCTTAAATCATCTTGTGTCTTAAATGGATCACTTAAATCTGTTTGCTTATGACCCCAAACATTGGAATTATAAGAGGTTTCATCTGTGGCATAACGGCATTGCTGGTATAAAGTGGTAAATGTGGAATAATCAGCATTATTATTCCCTTGGTTGCTTTGGTATTAGCACCATTACCATGCAAGTTTGTTAGACCATTAATTTATTATTATTATAGTATTTTGGCCTTGTGTCCTAATTGCTATTTGTGGAGTTAGTTCCTGGAACAAGAACACAAATAGAGCCAGCATGCTATAATGAAGGAAAATGTGGTGAGCCTTTATTCCGGCTTCCACACAAAGAACAAAACTGAGTTTCATGCCTAAAAAATAGATAATGCTGAACAGAAAATGTGTCTCACGCTTTTCCTGTGTATTTACTAAAAGAACTAACCTGCCAAAGTATTGTAATTTAGGTATAGTGTCAGCCCTGCGGGATTTTTTTGTCTGCCCTAGGCAGACTATTTATCTAGCAGAACAAATATATGATAAAACGTTCGTTAAAAGTTAAGTTTTGTCATTTACAACTTTTACATTTATTCTAGTATTTTGGGGATTTTTTGACAGATTTTGGTTTCATTGTATACATATAGTATATCTATTTTTGTGGCAGTACTTTGATTAGCACTTACTAAGTAACCAGTTTTTAATACTGAAAGAGGGACAAGCAAGATAAAGACTGTTAGGTAAGATAAATAGACGGTAGAAGACAAGAAACATATAAGGTATACATTATATGTATATGGCCTTAATTGAAACCGATTCTGTCATTGCACCAGTACAGTGTCTTAATACATTGATTATTATGAACAGACATACAGCATGATGCCATTGCCGTTTGTAGCTATTTCATGTGACAGCTGATACAATAATCACATGAATATATAAACTCTTTATCAGTTTCTCAACACAGATAAAAGTTTCAGTTAGATTTCTTGGGCTTTTAACCCATGAGGTCAGGGAATCATGATTTGCCATCACATATCTACACAATCACTCGGATGTTATCTACATTAGTGTAGAATCTATGGGTCCTATTTAACATGCACCAACTTTAGCGAGTTAGTGAGCCACACTAGAAATTAATTAAAAGTGTTTATTGTTCCCAATGGAAGAAATGTAGGGGCTTATTTCAGGAGGAGATTATGTCAAATATCTAAAAGTCAGAAGACTTCCAAGCTGTACTACAGAAATTTTACTTTAACTTGTGTTGTGCACATGGATTTTACAATATATATTAGATGATTACTAAAATAAGCTTTCCTATACACTACGCACAGGCCCGGACTGGCCATCCAGGCAGGGCCGGATTTATTTAGGGGCTGATGGAGCTGCAGCTCCAGTCCCCACCTTAAAATAGGCCCAGTCAGGACCGAAATGACTGGGCCTATGCGGCCGCATTAACGCAGGGCATAAGGGGCACCTGCCCCTTAAGCCCGCCGCAACTGCGACCGGGTCCGCCACTCTAAGGGGTCGGGAAGCCCCCACCAGGGCCGGCCTTACGGGTGTGCAGCCGCACAGGGTTTAAATTAAAACATCGGGGGGGTTTTTTTTTTTACTTTATTTAACATCCTCCATGTTAAATAAAGTTTTTGTTAACATGGAGGATGTTAAATAAAGTAAAAAAAAAACCCAGATGTTTTAATGTAAGCCCTGTGCGGCTGCAGACCCCTAAGGCCGGCCCTGGTGGGGGCTTCCCGGCCCCTTAGAGTGGCGGACGCGGTCGCAGTTGAGGCGGGCTTAAGGGGCAGGTGCCCCTTATGCCCTGCGTTAATGCCGCAGTTGCTGCTTGCTCCGGCAACAAGGTAAGTAGGGTGTGGGAAGAGGGGTTAGATAGTGAGAAATGGGGAGAGGGGATAGATAGTGAGAGGGGGTACATAGTGAAAAGGGGGAACATAGTGAGAAGGGGCAGATAAGATGGGGAGAGGGGGTAGTGTGAATGCGTATGAGAATGAATGAATAAATGTGTGGATGAATTGTGTGAATGCGTATGACAATTAATGAATTCATGTTTGAATGATTTGTGAGACTGCATTAATGAATGTGTTAATGATTTGTGTGAATGAGTAAATGCAAAGATGGTGCATGAAGGGTGGGCTTTAACAATAAATAAATAAATAAATATGGGCCGCTCGGGCTTAAATGTCCGGGCCTATTTTTTGTCCCAGTCCGGGCCTGACTACGCACAAGCAGATTTTATTTTTATCAATGCATGCAAGGTGAGTTTTTTAAAATGAGGGGTTGAAATGTTACTTAAATCCCTCTTTACACAGGACATAATAAACATAACAATCACAAAAGAGTAAAATTATCTCTTGCTGCTTATCTAAATAGAGATATTGTAGGGAGACTTTTACCTCCATATTATTGCCACTACTATTGCCATAGGGGTTCCCACAGTATTTGTGACATGTAAACCCCTTCTCTTGGTTATGCTACTTGTAAATAAATGTATCTTGGATATAATTGAAAAATAGGGAAAAATTATCTTGTAGTTTCTACTGGTACCAGCTATAACGTTGGCTACCTTGTCATCAAGGGTTAGCAATGATATAATGGTCTTCAAGTCCAAACAGCCCACCATCTACCCAGAGAGGTAACAGCCAACTAATACATTCAGATAGTACATAAGGGTTTAAGATTGCTCACTGCTTTATAGGTCCAGTTTATTGGCACCTTAGAGCTTGATCCTTAATGGCAAGTGGCAGTCCAATATAGATAAACTTAAATTTTTCAATAAACAAGTGTAACTATTTAGGTTAAATCATATTTCCAGTTCATGAAAGGAAGCACTGTGAAACAGTTTATCAAAACCTTCAGATGTGGGATAAGTAGAAAGGAAAACTGTTGGCTAAGCAAGGAACTGTACACCATGCCAAGGAACTGATGTTGACGTAACCTACATACTGACCATCACAACGTAAGCGAGGTTAAAAAAGCAAAAACATATTTCTCTGCTTTTATTATTTATTCGTTATGTGATAGCACTTATGGTGATGTGCCAGATGAAAAGCGATTCCAAATTTGGCAGGTTGCCTAGAACATATAAATATAGAAAATTCTATGAACGGAAGCTGACTCTGAAAGACCATCCAGTGCTATAATCACTAACCATTTCAGTGAGCATTTTCAAGATGACCGAGCACCATCTCAAGACACTTTAGCTATAGTGGTAAATTGTCATTGTGTACTTTCAAATTATTGTGTGCTTTCAGGGACAGCTTGAGGATTTCAAAGTTCCCCCGTAAGTTGCTAGTTTCACATGGGGTCCATAATATCATAATATCATATAACTTAAATGTTTTATAGTAATCCCTTGTAATATACATACACATATATTTAAATAACAACCCACCGACATTTTCTGTAGAGGGAAAAAGTTTAGAAATCAATTCTGCTAATAATTATTTTTATGTTATCTGTAAATGTTGCAAACCTGGTGAAAGGAGCATTATATAAAAGATAACCAAGGTTTGACTTTTTTGTAAAGTTCTAAACACTTACAATATACAGCAATGAGCAATTCTTCCTGCAGTATTAAAGTTCTTATTGTCTATAGTCAGGTTCTATTAGAGTTTCCAAAAATTATGCAAATGTCATCAATAATTGCATTTGTTTTTTAAATTACACCTTTTGAATATCAGTCAAATCAAGTACGCTTGTCTTTTTCTTAGGAATCATTTCATTCGGTTGTGTAGTGCAACTGCATATATTTTTTGCTAGTCGCGGTTAATTTTGTTAAATTTAAGTTTGCGGGTTCCTGGTACATCCTGCTTCCTGGACAAACGTTTCTTACCAAATGTATATTTTGAGGCATGTCATTCATTTTCAAATGCCATAGGCAAGCATGTACAATCGAAATTTACAATTTGAATGTCCCAGTGAGCTATTCCAAATAATACATATGAAAGTACACTATATGAGCAAATTATGTGGATAGCCCTCTTAATTAATGATTGTAGGTATTTCAGCCACACTCATTGCTAACAGGTGTATTAAATCAAGCACATAGGCATGCTATCTCCACAAACATTACCGCACGATGACTTTAAACGGGGCACTGTCATAGTTCATGAAATGTCTGCCCTGCTAGATCTTCCCCGGTCCACTGCTATAATTTTGAAGTGGAAGTGTCTACGAGTAACAACAGCTCAGTCAGGAAGCGGTAGACCACGCACTCTCAGAGAATGGGGCCGCTGAGTGTAGCTTTAAAAAATTGCTTGTCCTCTGTAGCTTCACTCACTTCAGAGTTCCAAACTGCTTCTGGAAGCAACATCTTGCGTTGATGTGTGTCAGCAGCTTTATGAAATGGGTTTCCATACATGCCTAAGATGTGCAATGCCAAGCGTCAGCTGAAGTGGTATAAAGAACACCATTACTGAACTAGTGGAGTTGGTTCTCTGGAGTGATAAATCATGTGTCACTATCGTGAATTCTGGGTTTGGTGGATGCCAGGAGAACACCATCTACTGGAATTCATAATATCTACTTGACTTGTGCATTCGTATTCGGGCGAACATGAAAACGAACATGAAGAATTGGTTGATGCCAGAGGAGGCCCCTGGCAGACCTTTAACTCTTGCAGCGGGGAGACCAGTGGTCTCCCCCGGCCAAGTTGCGGCACCAGGATTTTAAAAGTCTGTATGAGCGACTCTATTGGTTGCCAGCAGGGGGCTCATCTGACATCAACCAATGAAGTGCAACCAGACATACGATCTCGAAAACAGATTAAGAAGAGCAAACTCTTTGTTTTTGGGGTATGTTGGAATCAATAAACGACTTGCCTACCTATCTCGAACAGATGAGAAACAGCAATGGGGTTATTAGCAAACTTGGGGTTATTGCGGCTGAGTGGACAACAGAGACAACAACATCCCCAGGGATCAGCAGGAGACACCAAATGGATGAAGGGCTCGATATCCCTGAAAACGATACCCCTGAAAACAGCTGACAGGGAAGCATCAGAAGGGCACCGGAGGAACAACGACACCCTTGCACTGCTTCTACTACGATATTAGATGCTAAGTTTCTGACATTTTTCATTACTTTTTATAGGCTTACTCCTGTTTAGTTTTAGGTTCATACAGAAAGCAGAGACATCCGGTACATTGCTTCCTTTTTTTCCTTTTGTTTTTGTTTGCTTTTTCAATACTTCATCTGAAGACTTTACTTATCTGAACAATATATTTATGACATTAATTGGGCTTTATAGTTTGCATGGTGCTCTTCACAAGTTACTCTGACAAACCTGTTTATAAAAGGACTGGCACGCTGTGACGGATTATCCATTAGACAAACTAAGCAACTGAGCAGGTACACTTTAATGATGCATAGCAACAGTGGCCATTCAGATAGGATGGGGGGATTAAAATTAATTAAAGAAACAACTGGAGCCAAGTATGCAATCCTGGCCTTCACCCAATGCTAACTTGGGTGTTGGGGAGGGGGGGGTAAAATGCTTGAAAAAAGCTTTGGAGAGCCTCTCTCTGTCCCTCTATCTATGGATGGAGGGGCTAGCAAGTTAAATTAAAAAATTGTACAATAAAATGGAAAAACATGGCAAATGGCAAATAAAAAAAAAAAACCCAAACAACTAAACTGCGCCCCTATGTCAGGCGATCGTACCATGGCCACCGGTTGCATGGTGTGCCTATATACTATTAAAATCTATGGACCCAATTAAAAGGAACAGTTTACAGTCCTTGACAGCCTCCTAAAAGAAGAAAGCATATTAAAGTAGTTTATGAGTGCTTTAATATGCATTCTTTAAAACATTAAAAAAAAGACGTTAAGTAGAAGCTGCAGTTCCATGCTTCTTCTGTGGTCTGACAATTTTCGCCACAGGTTGATGCGTGCCCATGCAATGGACGCCAAGCCAATGGTGGTACACAAGAGTATATAAACACATTCCCACTCAAATTTTCATTTTACCAAACATGACCTTGCCTGAAATTTAAATTAAATGTTGCAGGCACTCACTAAGAACTCACATATTAGTGAGTATGCAAGCTTTATTAAGAGTGGAAGCATGCAAAGGCATGCAACTTCATTTTACTTCTTAGTGAATTGACCCAATTGTTTTAGGTGCTTATCAAACTTCATATCTCAAGTATTTAAACCTAACAAGACTCTCTCCCCTGGATGCAATATTTTAATGTCTTCTTGTAGTCTGAAATCCTAAGAACCTGTACAATTGAATACAACCTGGACAACTTGGACACAGCACTACAGAATATGATGGCACTATATAAAACAATAAATAATAATGATTTAATAAACAATTGATTATATTGTAACTCTTAGATGGTTTTGTAGCAAACAGATACTCGTCTAATGCTAAACATACGCCTGAGACAAGTAGGATTTTTTTTAAAATTATTTTTCAATTCAGTTTACTTTGGCAGCCAGAGAACATTATTCAGAGTGAAATGTATAATTAGGGAAGGTTTTGTTATCCTCCCTTCATGCAATTAATCTAATAATCTTATAATAAAAGAGCCAGTTAATGGCTGTGTTAAAGCAAAGATTTGTGGAGCTTTTTAGAGCCCGATTTGAGTTACTAACCCAATTACCTCAATAAAAAAAGGCACTATATTAGAAAGAACTGCTAAACCAGTGGAAACGTGCAAGAGTAGCTGCATTATACTGTATGGCCTTTGTAAGCACACACATATATCAAAGCCAGTCTGTACTTCTCATGGTTCACTGAAAGTCTGGTATCTACAGTTAAAAGCTTCAGAGTATTAAGCTGCCATCTTCTATAACAAATGTTTATTCTATAAATGATCAAAGCCCCCAACTCCCACCCCTAAAAAAATTTGCTGTACAAATGAACTCTACTAACTTGTATCAAATTATAAGATCTCACACACCGACAGTCTCTATTTTTTAAAAATTTGCCGAAATAGTCAGTAGCTCTTCTTACACGTTTTCTTTATTTAAGATGTAAGCTTTTTCTAGATTTCCCTTTTTTGAATGAAAGAAATTGTGCTAAAAACATTCTTTGTACCACACCAAGCCAACAAAACTCTTACAATGTACACAAAAGGTCCCACCTAATACAAACACACATTAAAAATGGTGGTCATCATAATCCATGAGTAATTCGAACAGCACATGTTAAGATAAGCAGAAACTAGGACAATGTTGTGTTGTCGAATTGCATTTGTTTCAAGATGATGAAAGGTAGGTGATACACAATATGCAGTCCTGCATAACCAGTCATGTAAACCCTTGTGGCCATACGTTGAATTACAAGTAAAACACACAAAAAATCTTTTGGTAGTGGCTATAAGTATTTTGCGCAGAGCAGCCTAAGGGGACAATACTCCTTGCCCCCCAACTTGCCCTCCCATGGGATCATGGTGTTCCTTTACAATACATTCAACAATATTAAGGCTATTATTATTTTTTTAAGTTAATAAAATATATATTAGACAATGTTAATGTTTTTGTAATTTTTACGTAATGGTTTATTTTTTTTAGCTTAAATGTCTTCTAAGTATTTATTAGCAATACTAATATTAGCATTAGTTTCCACCTACTGACCATGTTCCCAGCACATTCTGCCTGGCATGGATTGTAAAGCTTCAAAGCAGCAATTATCTTGAGTTGTAGCCATAACACAGTTCATACTGCAACAAATATTAATGTGTTCGGTTCATATGATTATTTCCTGAGACGATAAGGAAGCTTTTAGAAGAAATATACTTGAGTATTAAAGAGCGAAATGAGCAGTAATCGGATACCAAACATCAAGAATTTCATTATTCATTGAAATTCTCTACTCTAATTCCATAAAAAATGTTAACCGTGTTGAATTTGATTTTATTTCAGATGCCAGCATCCATCTTGTTAAGAGCATGAAATTTGAAAGGGCAGTCATATTTATTACTAGAAAATAAGGAGATTAGAGTTAAACAGTAAGGGCGAGATTCCATTCTAAACAATACGAAACTGAAGGAGGTGAAAATATCCCACAATCCATTACATTACAGATTAATTAGTTTTTTGACTTGTTTTGGTTTCTAAACACATTTCTTTTTCAGACTCAAACTCCTTAGGTGGGTGAAAAAGGCTAAAATCTGATTATTGCAATGCAAATTTGCTATATTCCACTACGGAAAGGAACGTCTCTAAACCTAAGGAAATTTCACACTTGAAATTTAAATTAATGCTAAAGCAATTTTATCACATTATACAATCTAGGACTTGCATTAAAACTGCATAAATCTAGAAATTTCATCACAGGGATGTGTGTAGCATTAAGCTGTACTTATTAACCCTTTGAGTGCCAGGGGTACAGTCATGTTTTTTATTTGTAGTAGACAGGGTTATCCAGTTTTCATAACTTTGATATAGTTAGGTGGCAACCATATGAGCACAGCAATTTATACTCTACCTAGGGAATATATATATATACACACCGATCAGCTATAACAGGCATGTCCAAACTTTTTTCGAAGAGTGCCAGATTTGACGAAGTGAACATGTGCGAGGGCCGACCATTTTGCCTGACATTCTTTGAACCATTAAAATTAAATGCAAATTAACTATTTTATGCAAAGTTTATTGAAAACGGCATACTTTTCATTTTGTGACTTGGATGACAAATCTAAACAGGTGTTAAATCACTCTGCCTTTAATATAAAAAACAGATCTATATTTGGGCAACATATCTGGGGGGCCTTATCAGTCCGGAACGCGGGCCGCAATTGGCCCTCGGGCCGAACTTTGGACATGCCTGAGCTATAACATTCACTGACAGGTGAAGTGAATAACACTGATAATCTTATCATGGCATTTGTCAGTGGGTTGGATATATTAGGCAGCATGTGAACATTTTGTCCTCAAAGTTGATGTGTTAGAAGCAGGAAAAATGGGCAAGCGTAAGGATCTGAGCGACTTTAAAAAGAGCCAAATTGTGATGGCTAGACGACTGGATCAGAGCATCTCCAAACCTGCAGCTCTTGTGGGGTGTTTCCGGTGTGCAGTTGTCACTACCTATCAAAAGTAGGCCTAAAAAAGCAAAACCGGTGAACTTGCAACAGGGTCATGGGCAGGCATGGCTCATTGATGCACGTAGGGGGTGAAGGCTGACCCATGTGGTAAAATCCAACATACAAGCTACTGTAGCTCATGTTGCTGAAAAAGTTAACGCTGGTTCTGATGGAACGGTGTCAGAACACACAGTGCATCGTAGTTTGTAGCATATGGGGGTGCAGACCAGTCAAGGTGCCCATGCTGACCCCTGTCCACTGCCTAAATTGCCTATAATGGGCATGTGAGCATAAGAACTGGACCACGGAGCAGTGGAAGAAGGTGGCCTGGTCTGATGAATCATGTGGATGGCCGGGTGCCTGTGCGTTGCTTACCTAGAGAGGCCCACCTTGCAACTTACAGGACTTAATGGATCTGCTGCTAACGTCCTGGTGCCAGATACCTTCAGAGGTCTAGTGGTGTCCATGCCTCGACAGGTCAGAGCTGTTTTGGTGGCAAAACGGGGACCTACATAATATTAGGCAGGAAGTCATGGCTGATCGTATATATATATATATGTATATTCTCAATGTTACATTTTTAATATTTATATACATTATACAGATACCTACTTTAAGGCAAACAGTATAGAAGGGCTCAATGTTTATCAACGCGTGTAGGGGTTTCACAAGGGGGTACAAACTTAGATAAAAAAATATTTTACAGCAGAAAGTTTTTCTCAATATGAGAAGCATAATGCTTATATATTACATAAAACAATGTGTAGGGGTTCTATGACTAGAGGTCATAAACTCAAAAGTCAGAAGTGTAATGTAATAAAAAACCTAAAAATAATTTTCTTAAAAGCTCCCTTTGGTATTTTTTATATATACGGTGTATTGGTAGATACAAAGCCCATAAACCCATGAACTGCCTAATATATTGCAGGGTAGGCACCCTTAAGCAGGGCCAAATTACACAAGAATACTAAAGAAACAAAATATAGGTAGAAAATACACATTTCCAGATTGAGGGACACTTGTGACATCACAATGACTGATCACTTTAGGATTAAGTTTTTTTCAGCATGCTGCCACTCGAAAAAATGCAATTGAAGGAAAAAATGTTAAAACAAATGTATAGAAAGATGCCCAAACACTTTGTAGCCCTCTCACTAGCGATATAAAATAAAACAAAAACTTTGCTGCCCCCAACCAATACATTTTCAAAATACCGCATTTGCTCGATCATAAGACGACCCCCCAAAATCTGAATATTAATTTAGGAAAAAAACAAAAAGCCTGAATATAAGACTACCCTATAGGAAAAAAAGTTTTACTAGTAAATATTAATTCATGTAAACAATATTTTCATATTTAATAAAAGCTATGATTGAGAAAAATATATATATTTTTTTATTTCCTTTTATTTGCCAACCTGACCCCCCAGTTATGCACATCTGCCCCCAGGGTTGCCACTCTGCCCCCAGAAATGCCTTATACCCCCTATTTGCCACTCTGCCCCATGATGTGCCTTTTAACCCTCTATATGCCACTCTGCCTCCAGAAATGTCTTATACCCTCCCATATGCCACTCTGCCCCATGAGATGCCTTTTAATCCCCTATATGCCAGAGTGACATATAGGGGGTTAAAAGGCATATCATGGGGCAGAGTGGCATATAGGGGGTTAAAAGGCATTTCTGGAGGTGTGTGTATATATATATATATATATATATATATAACTGCTAACAGCAATCACACTCCTATCAAGCCAAGGCAGCCAGTACATGCTGGAACCTGGGGATGATAGGAGTCTGAGTACAGCCTCCCTATGCCATGCTACCACCACCCCCCCCTTAAACATCCATACTAACACACACTCATTCACAAACATTTAAATACTCATTCATTCCATTAATCACACATACTCAGAAACCCTCCCCCACCCCCTTACCTGAACTGCAGATCTCTCACTGGAAGACTTCTGCAGGGGCCGGCTGTGCGAGCAACTTCTCTGGCCCCGCCCCCAGAGGAAGGAGGGGGGAGGCAGAGTTATGTGACACTCTTCTAGCTTCCTGTTCTCCTGCTGCTCGCGACCACAGCCCGGTAAGCAGCATGGCCCCAGCGGACATTTTGAGGTCTGATTAGAAGACGACCTCGATTATAAGACGAGGGGTATTTTTCAGAGCATTTGCTCTGAAAAAAACCTCGTCTTATAATCGAGCAAATACGGTTATAGAGTCTAGTGTACTATGTGAGGAGAGATTTTAGCCTACAAAGCATAACAACCTATGTACATGAAGCATTAGTGTACTTGGATGTTGCTGAACATTAATTGCATGTGATGGCTGGAGTGTCCCTTTAACACTGCCTCTATTTCTAATATGACTAATGTACAATATTGTTGTTAGCGTTATGCAGAATTATAAAGAAGTACAAATAAAAATATGGTGGGACATTCGCTTTAAATCAGTGCCTCGTTCAAAAACATTAAACTACTTAGAACTGTAAGCATACTTGAATAATTGGAGAAATATAACGACAGCATGTTTATTATGCAAAGGAACATTCCTTGCTTTATCTTGGGAACTGTATAGGGTGGTGTCTGTGTTCAATAACAGAAGCTTTGCTTAATCTACTTTTTAAGACTGCTTACGGCCATGCCGCCTTGTCTTAAAGGTGCAAAACTTGTTATTATCAAAACAGCTTTTTAAAAGGGTAGAAAGAGAAAATATATCTGTAAACAATATTATTTAAAGCTGGAAAAAGCCTAAATGATCTCAGACTTACAACAGAACATCATCCAACCCGATAAGTTAAACCAAGCTGACACATTTCACCCTAGGTACTCACATTATTACTAGTAACCTAAATAATTCTCTAATCGTAATAATTCAAAAACAAAGATGATTAAACAATACCAAATACTAACTGTCAATGGCCAAACAAGTCAGCTTTAGATTTTTTAGGAGACAGAAAGAGGTACAACAATAGAGATAAATATGGTTTGCCTGGCTTCTTGGATTGTCAAGCCCCTAGCTAATATACTGTATGTCACACTACAACACAAGTATATGACCTGTTATAGTTTATTTCACACTATTACGTACTATAAGTAAATAATGGTGTTGGAAAATGCTTAATAGAAACATTTTTTGCATGTTTTTGCACACACATACACTAGCGTGTATAAACTGAGTGGTAATAAAAAATAAAAAATGGTGCATGTAGATGGTTCACAAGTAGAAAAGGAACCAGTGACTTACAATCATACCTGCAATACCTTACAATCACAGCACTGTTCCTGTTCTCCGGTCGACACCTGAATCCTCCGGGTATTGGGATCGGGGTGCTGTCACGCCTCACTTTCCGCCAATTTCCCCTTAAATAAGGGGGATGTCAGCAGAAACTCCTACTTATGTCGGTGGAACTGGCCGGGATGTCAGCGGGGTAGTCCTGGCCACATCCTGAATAGGTGGGTCCGGGGAGCCGGAGCCTAAAAGTTCCCAGGTATGCTTACAATGCGTGGGTACAGGGGCCTGCTTCTCCTTATCTTGGTCTTTTCTTCCCTCTGAGCTAATTGGGTTACACTGTTACTAATTCACTTCAGCCAGTGGACCTGCAGGAGTGACCAACAATCCAACTGGACAAAGAAGAGATAGACATACAATGGTGCAGAGTTATGAGTCATGGCTGCCTGTCTTCTAGGATTGTCAATCTTAGTTGATATATGTAACACTACAACACAACGTGAACTGTGTCTTTCATAACTAGACAAGATATCACAAGCAAGTGCATTTATTTTGTGGTTTCTTGTGTGATAAGTCTAAAATATTGTTTGAAAATGCACAATAGAAACATTCTTGACGTGTCTTTACTTGCAAAAAAGAAACGTTCTCCACTTGCTGATCCATCATCTTCTATGAAACTCTAAAAGCACAAAAGCAGGGAAGGACAGACAATATTCCAATGTAATGGGGTAGGGGTTAAATCCAATTGGCCAAGTACTAAAGTAGACAAAAACAGTTGTCTTGTCCTGTCTAAAACACATTTACTAAAAGAAAGTTAATGGAACACTATAAGAGAAACACAGAAGGGATCCCATCATTCTGCAAGCCTTATCTAAAGTATCTTGTTACTGTAGACAATATGGTGATTATCTGTCGAATTGCAAGACAACCACGCAGTGGCCTAAAGTCAAAGGCAATGCCCCCCCATTGGCACACCTTCCCTGTGTGAAAAGGCAGTTTATCCACATTATATGTACAAGGAGAAGTTCATAAGACTTTCTCTACAATAAGCGTCCAGTTTATCTATGTAAAAATGTAAAATTAATTTTGTGTCCATTCCTGTAATGTGTTTATTCTTTCCATTCCCTTACCGCTGTGAACTTGTTGGCTAGGAGCACTATCTGGGCTTTTAATGACTTTAGATTTCTCCCAAGCTGTGTACAATGACTTTTAACATCAAAGACATTTGTGAAATGTGCCAGGCATTCATTTCTATTTAACTTCTTTTCTTATGTGATTTTTTTTTTCAGTTTTTCAGATTTTTTTGTGTAATAACTATTTTTGGTAGCAATTTTAACTAAAACATTAATAGCATTAAAGAAGTAAAATGAATTATTACAGCTACTATAATACATAATATACCCCAAAACAATGCAACAGCACTGTGAGTATTATTTTATTATTTTTACTTTTAGCAGAGTGTGGTCAATTTAAAAGCAATGGTAAAAAAAAATTAAAATGCTGTTCGTTTAGAGAATTGAAAAAATATGGAATGGTTCCCATAACTAATTAGCTTGGTTTTTAGCTTATTTAGCTGCTGGCACGGTTGGACATGTCAGGAAAGTACATGTTGTATCAGTTTGTACTGCTTTTCTAAGAAATCGAATTTGTCTTGCCTTACAAACTGAGATCCACATCTAAGGGCAACTTATTTTACAAGTGAAAAAAACCACATTATTATTATTACTTTTTGATAAGAATGACAATTGTCTAGTCTGTGCTCCTAATTTGGCCTTGGGTTCTGTTTTAATGATATGCCATGTCAGAAACTATTTAGGTACTAGGTGCTGTCTTAAAGTACAGATCAATGCTGGGGCTTTAAATTAGTTGCAGAAATAAAAAGAGAAGTGATTCATGACAAGTTGTTGTCATCATTAACATTTATCAGCATGGGGTTCATTAACATGCTATGGAACTAAAACTATTATTCCTGGCATGTATTGTCTGCCCACTTTATATATATATATATATATATATATATATATATATATATATATATATATATATATATATATATATATGTATGGGGGTCAACAACACAGGTTTGCATAGAGCCCCATGGGGCCGCTACATCAGTCACACAAGAGTAGACTCCAACTGTACTTGGACAGAACATATAGAAAAATATTAAGTGTAAAGGTTCCAAGAAGGATTTCTATTAAAGGTGTCGTTCCAAAGTGAAGGGGTCATTAAAGGTGTTGTTCCACTTAGACAAAAACATAAATTGCATTTAAGAAAACAGAAAGAAACCTTAGCAGATCTGTAATTGTATTATTTTGTGTAAAAAACGACAACATTTTAAGAAGATTTTTAGTCTCCATGACAACAACCTATCGGTGTCTCACGACAAATGGACCCAGCAAAAGTAGCAACAAGGAAATTTGACATGGTTAAAGAATTGGTTCTATGAAAGGTTTTTGCATTCATCAGCACTAGGAACAACGTTACCAATGCTGCAACTAGTAACAAAAGTGTAACATTCAGCTCAGTAGATGGAGCGCCTTTAAACTATTTGTACCCTAGTGGTCAGTTCTGTGCTGACATTTAATGCACTCAAACAATAAAAGGAAAATGGTCCCAAGACGGAGTAATTATTGTTACATGTTATTAGGTTTAAAAAGATTTTAAAACTTTTTTTTGAGCAGAGAATGGAGAATAACTGCATGTGGAAAGCATGAAAACTGCATGGGGAATGGGCTGGTCCACATTTGCCATCTTGTCATTTTGATGTTCTGATTATACCTGCTGTCAGCCTCATGACTCTATAAATATCTGGTCTGGTGTTAACCTACGCAGCTTGTAAAAGAGGACATGTCTTTACTTTTTTGGTGTTCAGGCAAGCTGTTTGATATTTGATTTATAGTTGTCTAATAAAAGTATGTGCTTGGTTGAAAGCCAAGCAAAAATAAATCTCTAGCTCCAATTATAGCCAACATCAAAGAGGTGTAAAAAAGATCAAGATGGCCCTTGATGACTGCATAGTCATTGATGCAATGTGAAGTATTTTTTTTTACCATAAGTGGAGTTGAAATAGACCATACAATCTTTTAAAATTCTGCATGTAGGAATACAATAATTTATGCTTGGGTGCAAGATGACCATTGTGTGTCTGTATGGCAAGTGAGTGATCAGTGAGAATGAAGATATTTCTGTTTGTAAGGAAAAGGCTACACTTTCCAGATGGCACTTTTCAGGAGCAGAGACACACTGGGTTTTACCAAATATTTTCTGGAAATCCAGAAAGAAGCTGTGAACTCAATATGGTTTCTGACATCTTTATATCTGGTCCATTCTTGTGGTCCTCAGTGATAATAACAATATCCTGGGCCAATGGATGATGACATAACACAACATTGGTCACTGTGGCCCCGAAATGTATATTATGACTACGCCACTTGTGATTGTTAACATCTACCCCTTCAGATATGACAGGTTTAAAAACTAAAATGCAGAGTAATAGGAATATATAAGTATTGAGGGAAGCATGCCTCAACAAAAACATTTTAGAGGCATCATAAAAAATATTTAGATTTAAACAATAAAAAGTCCATTCGTTTTTTTTATGCTAAAGCAATGCTAACTAAAGAAAACTGATAATAGAAAATGGATATAAATATGAATAGATAATACATTGGCCAATTGAAAATGTTGGCTTGACTTATGTGATTGAATAAATATTTAGTTTTAAATCTAATCCTATATTTTATATTCCTTTGAAATAATTTTAAAGTAGTATTTTGATATTCAACAGTATTCTTTGTTATCTACTGCCCCAAATTGCCTCATCAGTTATGAATGTGCTTTAAAGTACTTATGATGTATATATTTTACTTTGGTATCAAAAAACCCACATTCACTGAGATCCCCCCAGTTGTGGCTGCTTGATACAGCCAAATACTGAAAGGAAAGCTCCTCCTGAAATCTTTGGGAGTGCCAATTGCGCATGTGATCAGAGGAGGTCTCCCCAGACCGCCTGGAAATCTTGATAAAGACTGCACTGGAGCTGATGGAAGGTGATTGATGTGAGCAGAATATACCGCCAGTTGAACAAATGTATTTTGCAGGGGCAGAATAGCTAAAGAGGCAGGGAAACATTCTAGATGTGTAGAGAAGATTCCAACAAATTGAGAAAATGTATATCTAAAGTGCATGTGGTGGCTGAAATGTATAATGACATAAAAAGCACAATTTATTATTAATAATGATTTAGTAGCGTTATATTGCTTATGCAAAAGCCACTGAAGTAGCTGTCAGGTTTTAAATGGCCAGTTTGGTAACCCTTGACGGTGATACTATCTCTATCCATTTGATTTTGGAATTTATTATTCACTTTTAGCTATTTGAAGTTTGCTTCTTTCTTTATATAATTACATATGTCTGTTTTTATTAGGCTTGTAAAGACAAAATGACTGTGCTGAGATGCTGAATAAAGAAACCATTTGTCTAATTAGCTGATGTTACAGAATTACTGGATTTTCTCCAGAGAAAGACACCAAGATTACCTTCTCAAGGTCAATAGGCCTTTTTTAGGCTTGATATGGCTTCAAGTGGGTTTTAATTCCACTTACTAAGGTCCATCAGGTTTTTACAATATGAAAAACCTAATTTGCAAATGGCAAACTGCAAACAAGAACTGTTGAGTTCTGGTAAAGGGAACCCCTCCACAGGAATTAGGGCATATAACTGCTGATCCTTGCCTAATCTGGGCTCGGTTGGGACAGGCATGGTTGTGAACTGGATACATTGTTAATAGTGAAGGGGTTAAGTAGTACAGGGTAGAAAGATAAAACTGATAGACACATTTCAGGCATGGTTTAAGGTGCACCTGGGCTTGGACTTCTAGGGCATAGAATAATTAAATCTATCTGACAAAAGGGCCACCAGGGTGCAGAGCTAGCTGTTGAAAATTTGAAGTAGTTTTTGACAGGTTTTTTGTTTACTCAATAAGGAGCCTTGCTTTGCCTTACTCCATCGCTTTGTGGTTATTTGGTGAGGGAAGAGGAGGTACAGGTTATTAGTCTAAGCATGCTAGTTTCAGTTGGCAGGGCAGTTTAGGTTGGGAAGGCCCTCAACAAAAGTTAAATGGGTGACTAATACAAAACAGGGATTTAAAGAGACATTTTATTATATAATTTTCACTTTCAAGATAAACAAATATACATCAATAAATGTTAATGGTAGATGTCTTAGTAATAACTAAGCAAAGGTAATTTCATTTTTCAAGGTATAAAATGCAGAGATGGTAAAATACAAATTGGAAAGAAGGAAAGTGAAAGAAAGAAAAAAAGAAACACATCATGGGGCAACCTACAGAGGAGGGGACTGGACCACTAGCTTGGTTATCAATGGGGACTAGTTCATAATCTATGGAGATTTTCTGTACAAATGTGGGTGTTGTGAATCTATGGTATCAAACTGTCAACTATCACCACTACATCTAATTGAGTGAGTATAAGATCATATGCTTAAACATATTCCAAAATCAAAAGAGAAGCTGCATAGGTGTTTCAAAAATATGTTTTCATCAAAAGATGAAAGGTGATTTTAAGTTAGACAACCATTAGGCATTAATCATAAATGAGACCTATCTGATTTTATTGATTACTAATTTTATGTATGAAGTCATGCTTTTTGTGTTTTTGTAATTTTCATATGTTTCATGTTTGTGTGTTATTCGTAATGCACAGTAATCAAACCCACTACACACATTCCTCTACATATAACAAGGTTATCCAAGAGGGGGTTGCTAGAGGCATAGTTTGCCTAGGGTGTTATAAACCCTTGAACAGGTCCTGCTCCCATAGTCATCTCTCTCCTTTCTTTATACCTTATGTTTCTCTATACCCCATTTTCTCGAGAGTGTAAGTTTGCAAGCAGGGCCCTCTTTACCTAATGTATGTACTATAAGAAGCTCTGCACAATTCTCGGCACTGTATAAATAAAAGATGATAATAATAATAATAATCATAATAATAATGTGACATTGAATATGATTCCTGGGCATGATACTGTCTGGAGCTCTCCAGTCCCAGGTCAATCTGTATTCTGTCAATGGATACCTAAAAAATACCACATTTCTAGGAGGGGAATGTAGTAATCCTACTGATCAGCTATTGGCTCACTAATGCACTGTGTGTGGAAATATAGATATGTGTCTATAGATATGTGTGTATGTATATATTTAATTGTTCTGCAGGGGGTCCCAGTGTAATAGTGTTGCCCCAAGTACCCATCTGCCCTTGATCCGCCTTGTGCCTATGTGAACCCAGCAAGAAGTTCACCTTCAGGATGAACTTACACCGACACTCCAAAATTACAGAAGTTGTTACTTCAGACAGACAAAGCACTCCAAGTAGAACTTTAAAGTTGAAGTACTCAGAAGTATGCCCAAAAGACATTTGCAATGGAAAGGAATGGGAGCTATGATAAAGATATAGCATTCCAGTAAAATTACCAGAACCTTTAATGAGATTTCCTACGTTTAATTCACACTCACTTTTTTTGTCCTTTTTGCAATTCTGAAGAAAGCTCTGTGCATTTACATAGAAACATCTGACATCAAATAAGAACCATTCAGGTCATCAATCTAGATTGGCCAAGTGGTACTTATCGGCTGTCACATGTCCTACTTGCCAAAGAGCATAAACAATATAATCACCACTAGCTATAGCTAGCTGGCTCACGCAGGACTTCTGAGGAGGGGGTAAAGACCCTCCCGTGCATATGCACAGAAAACGCTGCCATTAATTTCAATCAGAGGTTGAAACTTTTGAAACCATATCCTAAAAAACACATATAAATCCAAGTAAGTCCATTTATGCCACTGGATAAACACATACATTCTCCACAATACATAGTTACATATGCATTACTATGTAAACAACCCATATCCTTCTAATTTCAAGGCAGTGGTGGTATAAAAGTGTTTTGCCGTACACTATATGTTTAAAGGCAAACTCTTAAGATACAATTGAAATTGTTGGAATATGCTCACATATAGGAATGTAAAGTGCTTGTAAGGGCAAAGCTGTATAGCCACTGCATAGATTACAAGCAGCTAGGCATGCATTTCTAAAGCTTGTTTGCGAAGATCACATTATTTTTGAGTTTGTTCAAACACGCATTGTTCGTGTATGTTCAGGTATTTTAAGGATAGCGTCTATGTGACTTAACATATTTTAATATGCTTCACTACAAAGATAATGTTATGTAGGCAGGGATAGTTTAACTGTTTCCCTATTAATTAAATTTTCCTCTGTAACATTTGTTCCCACAGGTTAACATACATATTACACACATGACTGACTTACATGCTAGCAATTAAAATGTAAACAAGTTCAACCTCAAACGCTGCAGCTTCTACCTAATGTAAGTCTTTTTTTTTTCTTTTTTGAAGAATACATAAAAGGACTTTAATATGCATGCTTCTTTGGTCAGGCTCTCAAGGACAGTAAAAAAAAATAATTAAAAAGATTAAGATTGTGTACCGAGACTTGATATATACAGCACATATGTACAAAGGGTAAAAATGTATTTATGCTTGTTATCCCTTTCCATACATAGTTTCCTGCAGACTCCAGGTATGACGTGACCCACTAAGGTTACTACTTTGATTTCAAGGTTGGACGTGGCATTTAGCTCTATCCAGTCCTCAGTCTGAATTTGCTTGCTGTCATATGGTGAAGGAGAGGAGACCTTCGGGTCAGCATATGTGGAAAGATCTTAGGCACTGTGATGGGGTGGGCTGGCAATTTTTAAGCCATGGCATAGTAATATTCATGCCCACAACAATTTGACAGGCAACTCAATGTACGCTCTCAAGCAACACACATGTGCAAGCACTAGGAGTATGTGATCATTGGAGGAAAAGAGTGATTTCATTTTTTTTTAATAAACACACATCAACCCATTTTTTCGCCTTGACATTATTTTTAAATAACTTCTAGATTTTTTAAAACAATGAGCCAATATTAAGCATTATTGGGAGTAGTGTCCTCGGATTCACCTGTGTAGCAATTAAATGTGCCTGATTTATAGGCTGATATAGTGTTTAAATCTTTCAACATAGACACCCACATGAACCACATCCAAAACCTGTTTCATTTCCATTCAAATAAGCTGGCATGGGTAACACAGTTTTATGCCCAGGAGGCACGAACTATGCGCCAGATAAAGCTGGCATGGTATAGAAGCCTTTTTAATTACAGACTTCATGGCAGAGCAAACAGTGGGTCATGAGTGGTTCCAAAATTAATCTATTCAGGATTCATTAAACAGACATGTTGAGCCCAAACTGTTTAAATGCCTTAAGAGTTGGGTTTTTATTTAGTTTTATATACTTGGGGCTATAGCCATAAAAAACAGTTCATCTGTATTAAATTGTGCAATTGTAACCTGCCAAAAATTAACAATTGGTGTATTGCCAACCCACTTTCTTTAATTATAAGGAATTTTACTTTCTCATCATCTGCCATTTAATTGTGAAATAAGCAGAAAATGTGCTTTTTGTACAACTTTTTGGTATACAGTCATTGGCAGCTCGTAATAATATGATGTATTGCCACACTACAATCCCTTTGACCCTGTGTTGGTAATAGTGACATCAGGTTTACCCCAACAGTGGAAATGTTCGTGATCCCTGAAATAGATAACTAACTTATGTAATTATATTCATGTCAACCCACCAACCATAAAATATTTTGTTATATTCTGGAATTTTTAAATGATTAAATCAAGGAGCTCCGTTTACATATTATCCTATGAGAAAGTAATTTGTAGGACACATTCAGATTCCCTGACATCAACATCAATTGACCTAGTTTTGTTATTATAATAATTAACTGTTATTGAGAAATGCAACAGCATGCCGTCCAAGTGTCTTGTTGTCATCGAGAATGCTTTTGCTGGTACTAGGGATCACAGGCGGGTTAGGGAGATCCTCTGATCTCCCCTGACTGACCCAATAACTCGTAAAGTCAATGGAGATCTGTGCTGTTCTCCCTCCCACCCCAACTCTATTCATCTCATCTCCAAATTATACAAATTATCCAAAGTACAAATTACAGAGCAATGCCCATATATACTTTGTTAGTGCATGTATGTTAGATTTTAAGTAAAGTGTGTCTCCTTATCTGTCTCTGTTTTGCTTTATACCTGCATTATATCATATGGATGGAATGTTGATCTGAGATTGACAAAAATATTCCCTTCTGAGTGCATTTACTGTACTGTATTGTACTGAATTGTATTGTACAGTATTGTAATTTTGGGTTATGCCCTGCCATAGATAATAATAAATATTAGCTGCATAGATTGTCAAACGCAAAGAACAAGCTATAGGCAGATTTAACAGAAGGAAAAGAGAGGATGATTAGATAACAAAAGGAGAAAGAGCTAAGAGGGTAAAACATAGTTGGAAACAATTCCAGGGACATTTTGCAGTACAAAATCACCTACTTGAAAAATTGACCACATCCACTGCCCCAATGCTCCGCCACCCTGCCCAACCCACATAAATAGCATAATTTAGCTCTGCCTAGTTATTATGGTACAGATTATATCACCAAATTCCCACCAACACTGCCATAAATCCTTGGTATGTGGTAGATAAATTAGCAGCACAGCATCTCGAAGTACACTATCACAATACTAATGGGGTGGCTGAGGTGCTACCCTGGGTCAAGGATTATGGCACTCCAGCCAAAATGCATCACTAAGTAGAGATCTCCCTACACATAATGTACTTCACTAATTATGAAGTGACCGACCATGCTGGTTGATGACCTGCAGATGCCATTCTCCAATACATATACGAGGAATTTTAATCCATCTGGTGTGAGCAAGGAAGTATTCACTAGATAAGTCATCTATATTTCCCTCCTCCAGGATAAATTTGACTTGTCAGTAGATTTATTGTTTTGCAGTGATAGATTAACTGTACTCATGCTATAGGGTTTATCAAGGATTAGCACTGGAAAGCCTAGCGCAGATCTTTGTCATTCAAAAAGTTACATTGCCACTCAAATAGCAAAAAATGTTTGTCAGGAATCTTGCAAAAATGCTAAAACATCAAGATAAGAAAAATCTGGAGATATGAAATGTTTGCATTAAATGTATTAAATATAACCACAATGTTAGGATCTGATGTCCTAGTTTGACCAAAATAAACATTTTAATATATCTGTGTGTCATTTTAATGCTATTTACAGTGCATTTTATAAGCTGTTGCTATTGGTCACCGTGTGTAACATGGGCAGATCCAGGGGGTAACAGGGCAATTGCCCCTTCTGAGAACCGGCACATTCCTGGAATAAAGAGGTAATGTATGTGCGTGGGTGTTTGAGTATGTTTGTGTATGTGCATGTCTGGGTTTGTTAGTATGCTTATCTGTGTGTCTGGATACATTAGTGTGTGTAGTACTTAAATAATGTCTTTGCTTAAGCAGCAACTAATTAACAATAGCACACAACGCAGTGACCTGGATGTCCTGCAGTATATTGAATGAGCAGACTGATGCACCGTATAGACCCAACCATCAATGAAGAATGCATATAAAAATAAAATACTTGCTTTGGAAAGCATACTGCTTAGGGTTAAGTTAGCTCCAAAGCTGCAATGGAATGTCCTGTCCGTGCTGTATTTCTATCCCGTTTTTGCTTCTTCACTGGCAGAAAACCAATGGGAGTACTTTCTGCACATGCATGCATTGGGTATTGTTAGACCCTTTGTGTAGGAGCAGTGAGTATGAATAAACAAGCAGTACTTATTAGGACTTGTCCTTTGTTTTTTCATATTTGCAGGATTGTCCCCACCACAGCCCACTTGTTAATTCTCCTAAGCTCTCAGAGGTATGCAGACTCTCATTACAACTGTTGAACCTTGACACACACAAAAATATTTGTGTAAAAGTGCAGTGTATGAAAGGTGCGGATTAAAGCATAGAGCATAGGCTGCAGAGGTAGGCAATATTGCCAGTTTAAAACATGCACAAACTCACACTCCAGGATGACTTATACCATCCTATGTTAGGTAGTACACTGTAACAGCCATGGTTTATGATTAGAAGCAATAACAACATAGCCATCAGCACAAGAGATGTGTGTGCAATTAAAAGTGTTACACTTTGCACAGCATCATTTAGTAGAAGAGTAGGAGCCATTCTGCATCAATATATCTTTCATACGTATAAAGAAAAAACACCTCCTGCATCTGCCCATTTCTAACCCAATAAAACACAAAATTCCTAGTTCATTCACTTATTATTACCCGCCTTGACTATTGCAACACTTTTCTAGTTGGCATTCCTCTCATCCCATCTCAAATCTCTCTGTTGCAATCTATCCAACTGGCTCCCTGATACCTCAAGAATAAACTTTAAAATCCTTCTACTAACATGTAAAGCTCTCGATGGTACTGTTCCAACAATAAATTTCTGGCCTCATAACAAAATACTCCCCTGCTTAATGTTTACATTCTTAGTATGGGCTAAGACTTTCCTCCTCCCTTATCTCCTCTTTCCCCACTCGAGCTGCCCTATACCTCTAGCTCTTCCACCCAGCTTTCACACTCAATCTCAATATTTAAGAAAAACCACAAAAGCGACCTATTCGTAGAGACGTACAACCTTGTTAGCTAGAACTTATCTGCCACTAATACAACCCCCATACTATCTCTCCTAATCCACAATACCTTATGTCTCTCTTCACCCTATCTCCTCTAGAATGTAAGCTCAGGAGCAGGGCCCTCTTCACCTAATGTACTGGTTTCATCTTAGTCTGCCAATTCTATTATTGGCATAATTTATGAATATTTGTACTGTAAGAAGCGTTGCGTAAATTGTTACCACTATATAAATAACAGATATGAATAATCCCAATCCTTCTTATCGTCATGTAATGTAATGTTCTGGTTAATATTGGTTAATTTTATTTTTAGAACGTTTTGCATTGATGCCGATGCATTTTGCTACATGCTGATTGGTGCAACTATTGTCTAGTTATTGGAATTAGAAAATGATTTATTTCGTCTCCTCACTGTCTCTACCAAAACTAGTAGAGGGTCTATCTGTTAAAATAAAAAAAAAAGAATTCTATTAAAATAAGGCTCTCTATACCAAACTATGAGAAAGACTGGGCTATATGCCAGGAATTACTCCTGTTACCCTTTTCATTAGATGAATGTAACTAATTAAAGTTACATAATAAAGTGCACTGTAACTATAGATGTATCAGGCTTTGTCATCCCCTTAATAGGAATAATAAGGTAATAGGCTTATTCAAGCTAATTTGAGAGTAGTTAAGGGTAATGCACCTACAATAAACTTTAGCAGGCTTCCTATCCTAACAGTTATCTTAAATAATAATATGCTGGACACCTCGCTCTGAAATTACTCTATATGGCTGTGGCGGCCAGTATAAGCCTCACTGCTGGCCAAGCCTACCCAAGGCTAAGAACAGAATAAGCCTGACACGTGTCTCATCATGAACAATGCATCAAGGGTCAGGGAGCTCCTTGGAACACTGCAGGGTCCTTTTAAGTGATTTGTGTGTCAAAGGTCTCAATTGTGAGCTATCCTGTCTCCTTTATGGTCTCTGAATGTTAAACTGTATTCATTGTTTGTTTTTATTGTCACGTTTTTGGGATTGGAACGTCTTTTATGATTTTTATTATTTATTTATTCACATAGCGCCAAAATATTGTTCATAATAAGTAGTGCATCACATAACAACATGGACAGAAACCAAAGGTAAGGAGGGTCCTGCTCCGACAAGCAGAACAAGATATGGGGTATAGCCAGTTTGCATTATTTCAGGCAGAATTACTTAAGTCAGGGTTTCGAGAAACATGCCTTTTGTTTTAAGATATCAGACGGCGATATCAGGATTCCCTTGCGGCCAATAGCCCCTGCCCATCTCCTTAGATGCCTTTGTCTGGCATGCTCGGCATTGCTATGTCTGCACTTGTTAATGCAGCTTGACCGGTTTAAACGCTGTGCTATGCTGTTGCTGGGTAGAATACGACTGTCGTCATTAGTCATGCAGCTCAGGTTAGACTGTCTGCAGTTGCTAGCAGATTAGCATGTTTCCTGTGGCAATTTAACCCCTTAAAAGCCAGAAGAATGAGCAATACACTTCTGTGCAATACATTACCCACCCCAGGTTCAAAATGGATGAAATGGTAAACATAAAAAAGTTGTTGTTTTCTTTGTTTTAGAATAATGCATATCATGAATGTGTTTTGTACATTATTTGTATTAATGTATATTCTGTGCCCTATGTAATTGTGTGTCTGTGTTGGTTGATTTGAGTTTGTTGTACTCCATGTACTGTATAATGCTCTGCAGAATTGCAGGTTCTGTACAGATAATAAGAAGCTGTGTATAGGATAAATATCATGTTTTTAATGATCTGTGCTTAAGAGGTGTTTTGAACTAATAATTAATTTACTTTCATTTTGTGTGTGGGTGTACATATATTCATATACATTGAGGTTTACGTATACAAGCTGACCACTTGAAAATGGTCTTATCACCATAGCAACCAATGGAACGTCTCTGCTGATTGGACCAGTCAATTTTAAGCACCAGAATCATCCTCTTTACATAATCTCCTAGTTTTGGTGTATTATATGGCTTCTGCACAGTGGTTTATTAGGGGTGACTATGTGTTACTAAAAGGATTTTCCCTGTTGACAGACATTCTATTGTTTGCATAAAAAACAATAAAATAATGTTTGCGTAGGTTTTCTGAGCAGACAGGGAGAAGATTCAGGTGCTCATGTTTTAACGCAAGTAAATATTAATAGTTACCTGAAAGAAAAGTGATTCATTTTCAAATGTTACAAACTCAAGTATTCAATGTTTGCAGTGTGCTTTAATGTGGAATGAAATATAGAATTTGGAACACCCTCAAGAACTGACACATTGTATTTATCTGTAAAGTAATTTTGAAAAGCTTCCAAATGATGGATATCCAGGCTGCCATTAGGAATTTTCCAGCCCAGTACCAACCAACATCCCAGGCCTTCACCACATCACAACCTGTTATGTTTATGTCTCAAGATGCCTTCCAGTAAAAAAGCCCACCACCTTGTCCCTCTGATGTCTCATGGTATAGAAATACAGCTTCCCTGCAGTGTATGCAGGGCCGGCCTGACAATGGAGCCGTGTGGGGCAACCGCTCCAGGCGGCACTTTTGAAGGGACGGCACTTTGTCGCCCCAAGCCCCTTTTTTTTTTTTTAAAGCGAAAGAGAGAGAAAGGGGCGCCGAGTGGTTTTCGCTTACCAAGCTGACGGTACCCGCTCGGCGCCCCTCTCTCTCTCCTCTGCGGCGAGTCTTCCTGTTCGGTCTCGGTGCCGGCTTGTAATGCTGAGCATTACAAGCCGGCACCGAGACAGAACAGGGAGACTCGCCGCAGGACTGCTGAAAGGTAAGTACAAGGGGGGGTAAGGGTAGATAATGGGGGGGGCGGCAGGGATGGAGGGAGAGAAAGGGTAGTTGGGGGCGCGGCATTTTAAAATTCGAGTGTATGCATGGTAGAAATGTAAGGCAGTACAACTATGTGGGGTTGTGAAAGCTGTACCACTGGGGATAACCAACAGGAGCTTACCAGCTGTTAAAAATCTTCCTTGATTTCAAGTACACCTATGAATGGATACAGGTTGGTGGAGTATCATGGGAGTTATGTCTTACCAACAACTAACTACCTATGTGTCACCTTGGGGTACTGAAATCTCAAATACTTGCTTAGACCAGCTAACATACAAAACTTGCCACGGATCCTTGTAAATATGGACTCAAAAACTCAAATATTCATATATTGCACCCATAATAGTGATTACGCTGGAACTGTCTACATATAGGTCATACTCAGAATACCAGCATACTCAGAAATACTTTCTTTGCGACCTTCAACTCCCTTCTCTGTCCATCCATACTGAAAACCACAACCCTTTTTTTACTGCCAAAGATCTTTATATCCACTTCAAAAACAAGATCAAAACTATTGTAAGACCTCTCTTCTGTGCAATCCTTTGCTACACCACCTACCATCACCACCACCCCCCCCACACACACACACCATACTAACTGCTTTTCCCCTTGTAATGGATCTGAGTATATAAAGTCGGCTTCCTCTGCTACTTCGACCGCTGAACCTCTCCCTTATTATCAGTCACGCTACGGCCTTCCCTTCAAGAAACAACACCCGAGACAAAATGCTTGAGGGTAAAATCAGGAAACACACTGGTATTTAAAACAGTACAAGGGGATAATTTACTTTCAATAGTTACAGCAAAACACATAATTCTCAATCAGGCCCTCCTCGGTCCACTTCAGTCCAGTAGGGGGTCCCTATTGTATTATCTGTGGGAAAGATGGTAAACACGGGCGGTTCCATGACTTCTGGACAAAACTGGCTGGATATCAGATCTTGGTGCAAGATCCAGAGAACCTGAGAGCTAGCCACTCTATTCCATCACCTTCCATCTTTTTAACATTTCCCTCTCCTCAGGAACTGTATTGACAACCTTTAAGCATGTTCAAATCACACCCACTTAAAAAAATCCTTCTTTAGACCACACCTGTTTGACAAACTACTGCCCTATTTCTCTCCTTGCTTTGCTTGAACAGATTGTGTACAATTGCTTAACTAACTTCCACTCCTCTATTTCCCTCCTTGACCCTCTACAGTCTTGACCTCTTCACTCTACTGAAAGAGCTCTAAAAATAGTATCCAATGACTTGCTCTCTGCCAAAGTATAAGGTCGCTTCTCAATTCTAATACTCCTGGATCTCTCACTGTCGATCACCACCTTCTTCTTGACTTACTTTCTTCTATAAGAGTTACAGCTCTCTCCATGATCTCCTCATATCTGTCTCAGTTCATTCTCTGTCCGCTTCTCTGGCAAGGCATCACTACCTCTTCCACTTTCTGTTGACATCACTCGAGGATCAGTCCTTGGCCTAATGCTGTTCTCTCTTTACACTTCATCTCTTGGAAAACTGATCACCTCATTTGGCTTCCAGTATCATCTATATGCAGATGACACTGAAATCTGTCTTCTCCTGACCTCTCTCATGTCCCATATTACCAACAGCTTGTCTGCTATTTTGTCATGGATGTCACAACACTACTTAAAACTTAATGTAAGACACTAACCTCCGGGGAACGGAGCTCCCCGCTAACATCGAAAACTGAACTCATTACCTTCCCTCCTTCCATCTCCAACTCAGTATCAGAATTCTCCATCTATCCACTAACTAGGTAAGCTGCCTTTGGGTCGTCTTCGAATCAAACCTCTACTTCATTCCTCACATTAAGCCCCTCGCCAGATCCTGACACGTGCATTCAAAAAACATCTCTCGCATCCGCCCATTCCTCAGCCAAGAAGCCACAAAACCCTGGTTCATTCCCTCATTTCCTGCCTTGACTATTGCAACACTCTTCTTTTTGGCATTCCTATGTCTCGACTCTGCAAAATGCTGCTGATAGGCTTTTCTTCCTTACACAACCCTGTGGCGGATCCTGTATGTGGCACCCCCAACACACACTTTAAAACTATTCTATGGTAAGGCAAACATTGACAGGGGTACAGCATCACACCTATCACCATATACTGAGGCAGACATAGATGGTGGTACAGCATAACTGCTATCATTATATACTGAGGCAAACATTGAAAGTGGTATAGGATAACTGTTATCATGCTGGAATCTGGGTATGCCTGAAATTTCTGTTAACAATTATATATATATATATATATATTAACATTGTTATTAATTTTTTTGTACAATTTTGGTGTGTAACTTACTTTTATTAAAAGTGTTTTTTTTTTAAAATTATTTTTAAAGGTGGGGAGGTCATTTTCGGTTTCGGCTTTGGCTAAGTGAACCCTGAATTTTCGGTTTCAGTCCAGAATTTTCATTTCGGTGCATTCCTAGAATAAATAGAACTATTTGATTATTACTTATCCAGAATCCTGAATTTGTAGTCACTTCAGAGGACAAAACGTTCTATGCCCAGAAATCAGTGAGAGGAAAAGTAAAGGTTTTGTGTCATTTTCTTTATTTTAATCTGCATATTTTATTAAAGGCCATATTTTTTCACAGTGAAAAATGAACGCGGCCCAAGCACATATACAATTCTGATTAAGTGGCCCACTGCAGAAAAAAACTTGGACACCCCTGTCCTATACGAAGCACTGCATAAATTGTTACCACTATATAAATATAAAATATTAATGATATATAAATAATAAAATTAATGTTATATGAAATTTCATGTTGTGGTGGTGGTGGTTTCGGAGTCCTGTAATAATATGTAATGACATTTTATTTCCGTCTGCCTTGGGTGCCACATTTTCTGCTTTCTAATAATAATGTCTAACTTAAAAATAAATACAGATCCATATGTTTAATAATTTCAAATGGACCAAGGTGGCCACCGTTGACTGTAGCTATCCTTAGCTTCTTGTGTGATATATAAGCCATGTATGATTTATGTAGCTGAGTAAGGTATTTATTTGGGGTCATTTATTTAATCTTTTGTGCCTTTTACACAATAGTGCAAACTTTTCACACACACACGCAATAATTATCACAAACTGGTAAGAGGGTTATTTGAAAGTAGGACAGTTCCCGGGCATAACAAAGCACATAGCATAGTAATGTTTGCCCGTTCCTAATATGGCGACCGCGACTACGCCCACGATGCTCGTACTGTCAGTCCGCCTACCCACTGGCGTCTAGGGACTACTGAGTGACAGCTGCGCGAAGGGGCGCGCTTTGTGTCAGGCTCCGCGCAGTCGCAGTACGTGCGGTTACCGTATCACCCCCTTCCCCTCCCACCCGACTGCCTCGCTCTCTCCCTTGTGTAGCGCTGCTTCGCTTCTCGTGTCTTCGGTGTCGAGGAAGGAAGGAAGGAGGCGAAGGGGCAGCTAGGAGGAAGGACACAGAGAGAAATGAGAGCTAGCTCAGCCGCGTCCGACTCCAGGCAGTCTCCCGGTGGCCGGGCAGTGTGAGCGTGCAGCCAGCACTTTGTTGAATTCAAAGCCGTTGCTTGTTGCAAGCGGAGAAGGCTCTTAATTTTTGCAAGATGAGCGCGGAGGGATACCAGTACCGGGCCTTGTACCCGTACAAGAAGGAGCGGGACGAGGACATCGACTTAAGGGTGGGCGACATCCTCACCGTGAACCGGGGGACCCTGGTGGCCCTGGGGTTTGGGGAGGGCAACGAGGCGAGGCCTGAGCAGATTGGCTGGCTTAATGGCTACAATGAGAACACGGGCGAGAGGGGAGACTTCCCCGGCACATACGTGGAGTATATTGGTAGGAAGAAGATCAGCCCCCCGACTCCCAAACCCCGTCCTCCCAGACCTCTGCCTGTGGCCCCCGGGGTATCTCGTGGCGAGGCAGGAGCAGAAGCCCAGGGTAAGTCTTCAGGAAATAAACTTTTTGCCAGGTCGCTGTTTGCGTTCTGTGCATGGGGAACCTATTTGTCTTCCCCCAAGGGGGTTAAAGGTTGGGCATACTTGGCTCCCATCACACACAGCCAGCTTTACGCTTTTCCTTAGTTCTAAACTTAAGTTAAAGGTGCAGCAAGCTGAGGGTTGTGGGAGTTAAAGGGGAAGTAGTATTCATAGCGATTCATTTATCTGCGGCATCTTTGTGAGAACTCCCCTACAGCGTTTTGGTGACTGCTGGAGATAATTTGCTGGATTACGTCCCAAAATATGGCTTTTTGTATATTTATATTCTCCAGAGACAATTCCGATTAACATCATGTGATGCGACTGCAGCATGTTCTGTGTTCCAGTCTCCCTTCATTGAATTGCAGCCTTTTCCAGTAACATGCATACATGACATGCCTGTATGGAACCTCGCCCTATACCGGTTCCTTATATACTGAAGGCTAATGTAAGCGGTGTGATGCGCTTCACTTCCATGATCCCGTTCACATGGAGTTTTATTTTCCTGCCATAATTGCAATTCTGGAAGTGAATGAATGTGGCGAAAGTGACTCTCCCGGGAATACAGATCTCATTACGGGAGTAGCGAGCGGGTCCTAAACTGACACGTCTGTGTTCAAGCCAGCAACATATGACCTGCCATTTAACAGATGTGTGGGAATTGTGTTTTTGCCCTTGCGCTCTTTAGGTTATCGCTACATTTCGGTAAGGTTCAGATACTTGCTGGATTCTCTCACAGGGGGTTATTCATTAAAGTGAGAGTTTATAAGTCTACCCTTATTTCACTATTCATTAGGAAGGGCCAGCACTGGTCGGTTTATCCATCAACAATATCGGAGCTGGCCCAGCAAAATGCATAATTCAATGTGTGGACTCCTCTCACTGATTACACTATACATTATACAGGGCCAACAAACCCCTTCTCGCAGCTGGAGCTCACTGGGGTTGGACTTTTGTAATGTATAGTGATGCGAGTGAATGAAGCCATAACTGTCATGTTAGAGAATATACCCCACAGTGTTGAAATTCTGGGGTTGAATGCACTTGAATAATATTTTTTTTTCTTTACGTTAAATATAGACAGTCCCACCCGCTACAAGGTTTACCTTTTAGCGCTTTATTGTGACAATGGAGTCACGTGCTTGGTGTCTTATACAAAGAAGCCTTTTTTCCTGTAGATGAGACCGTTATTGATTTTCTTCCTCTTTCTAGGTGGCTCACCCTTCCATCTGTGCTGTATAGCAGGAGATCACAGAGATAATTACTTTGCATTGAGTGCATATGTGGGCTGATGCTGAGCTTAGGTTTTGAACAACTTTTACATTTAACATTGTTCTTTATTGACATTAGTGTGCTGGGCATATCTATAGAAGTAATGATTCTTTCAATAGCATCAATCCGATGCTAAAGGAGGCTGGTAACAGTATCCTTCAGCATCAATGAACAAGGAGAGATGATGAATGTCACCATCACCATTTGTTGTATTTGTTGTTGGGCAGACCTTGATGTTTTTGGTGTGTATATGTGTATATATATATATTGGTACACAATGAACTATTGGTATTATATCACACATGTATATTAAGCCTTTGTGTCTCCAAAGTTCAGATTTTTTTTAAGTTTCTAAATTGAATAGTATTGGACTGTTGAAAAGAATGCGCCTAAACCGTTTCTAAGTGAAGCCCAAATTTAAAGTGTGCTAAATACCAAACAGCATGGGGTTCATCAAAACCATGTAAGACATTACACAAGTCAGCATGTGTAGTAACGAAGCACAACATTTGTGATATTCTGCATGCTAAGAGAAGATCCCCCTGTATTGGTTCGGCGCATGCAATACTAGCAGCTTGTGCTGCCATATGGAATTGGGCTGTAAATGGTATATTGGATGTAACTTTCATAAAATGTTTAAAATCATCTCTCTATTTAACTGGAAACATAAGGAGCATGTTGCTATATCGAGTGTTGCATTTTGAGTTAAAAGTGCCCTCTGCTGGTCAGGTTGTCCTTGCAGCCGATTAGGCCAAGGGGGTTTTATGTATTTTTTAACATGTCCCCTAAAACTGTCTACTGTATAGACATTTCTTGTATCTCATGGTAGGGTGTTTAACATATGGTGAAATACCATTGACTGAAACTTTGTTTAACCATTTTTAGTCTGTTTGCCTTTAAGACTCCTACTTGACATTTTTAAAATCAGCATGTTTTTTTCATCTTTCCAGCAATGAAGTAGTTATTACATCAAAATATTTCTTGGTTGTAAACGACTTTGTGAAACAGATGATCTCTAAAGACCAATTAAAGAGGATTATGTGTGATAAGGCAGGTGTTTAATCACTTACTGCATGTAATCTCTCCGGACTTTAAATTGTGTTGAAAGGATACTGTAAAATCTCTGAATTCATCCTTACTTTAGTACACTTGAGTGTATGTGCATATTAAACATAATGGCACCATATGTACGGTATTTTCTCCTGCTACATTGTGTCTGTATTAAATAAGCATATTTTATCCCTTTTTAATTTTTTTGTTTTCGGGTTTTATTTTTGTATTTTGTGATAAATTAAAATAGTGTTTGTCTCTACTGGAATGAAGAAAATGTATCCGTCAATAGCTTTGTAACATTATTTGTAACTCTTAAAGTCTGTGGGTGTGAGATTGTATTTTGTCGGTTTCAAAGCTTTTGACTTCCTATTTTTTTGTTTAAAATTTCTATCAGGGAGCTATATTCTATATTCACAAACCATATCATGAGTCTTTCAGTCATGGTATTTTTTTCTTCTTCTGTATCAGATCTGTTGTGAAACCCCCTTAAAACCTTCGTAATAGAACTGGTATGTCAAAAAACAAAAACGGTTTTCGTGTTTTTTTAATTTTTTTTTCTGTGAAAATGTTGGAAAGTAAAATACGCTTCATGCCCTCTTTTACCAGAATATTCTAGAAGGGCAAGCAGTAGCTCAGTACTGATCTAAGAACCGCTAGAGTAGAATTCATTGGGTGTTCGTGAATGTGCTCTTCTGAAACCTCGTGCTTTTGACACATAATTACGTGGGAAACCCTGCATATAATTCTGATAATGGACTAATGATCCATGTATGTTGTCCTTATTTATTTACTAAACCGTGAAGACATTTCATCTTGTAGATAGAACCATTGCTTATGCAGTGCCAACTGATCCATCGAGATTATTGATGTTGGGTCCTTCATGATTGATAGTTTAGTTTAAACTCAGTTTAGTGAATGAATGGCAAATACATTGCTGTGTATGTTGAGCATGCAGGTGGCTATTGTGTTGAGGAATTATGAAGGGTGTATTGACTGTACATAGCCACCATTGACCAGTATTTTGATGTGTTAATTTAGCATAGTATACACATGCCCCCCCTCCTCGCTAGATCTATTGTCGAGGACTTGTTGACAGGTGTTAATGTCAAAAAGAAAATCTCAGGTGAGGCAGATTACGAGCTATTATTTCGCATGAGAGGTGTAAATCACTCAGAAGCAAGTATAAGTAAAGTATAATTAAAATACAAGGTAGACAACAACCGTTTCACACTGACGGACGCCTAGATAAATTCTGCTTTTCAGACAATCAACTGTTTCATTAACTCCCCCCAGGACCTGTATATTATATTTAACTTTCATAACCGTTCTTCTTTGGAGTAATGTTGCAGGAAGCTGTATATTGGCCCCTTCATTGCCTTCCTAGTTCTGTTATCTTAGCCCAGTCTGCAAACAAACACCTTGACTCCTTATACTGCCTGTGATTAGCAATACCTTTGTCTTAATCATTGAGCTGAACAGTCTGACTACTGAAAGTATATGGATTCCATTAGTATTGCCATAAAAAAAAAATCAGCTAATTATGGTCATTGAGCTGGGAAAATCACATAAAATATCACGACTGTCAATGACGGTGGCCAGCATGGAAATTAATTTGGGGAAAAAAAGAGAGAAAATGAAGTTTTTGTTAATGTCAACCTCCATTCCTGTATACAGCATTCTGTATTTTAAGTTCAGGTGCTTCTTGTTGTATTGTGTGATTATGTACTTTGAAGGAGAAGAATCCCCATCACAGCTTTTGGCAACTAAGTTTGCTTCTTAAATCTACCTGTAGCTTGTACTTATTTGGCAATCCATCTAATTGTTTGAGGTATTTGGTTTAAAATGTTCATCTCGTAGAATCCGGGTACAACTAGCATGCGTAGTCAGTTTCCTGTTCTTACCGTACCTTTTACAAAGGCTGCCTCAACCGACCAACAACAATCAGCAACTTATGGGAGGTGTAACATAATGAAGATCCAGAGAACGGGGACTTGAAAAAGCTTTGGAGACTAAGCTGTCCCCTTAACTCCACATTATGTAGGTGACTTTTAATACAAAAACTTATCAAGAAAGTGTCAAGTCCTCTATAAAACTGTTTGTAACGAGCTAATATCAGCAGGTTCCTTCTTTTTGTTTCTGCAAGTCCAAATTCTTATGTGAATACTACGTGTTATTTCCTCTGAACCATTGTACAGCGCTGTGAAATGTGATGGTGCTTTATAAATATTATAATACTGGAAACTATAGTTAAGGACATGGCAACAGCACAAGCATTAAGTTCCTGAAGTGCCTCGGTGTACAGTTTTTTTTGTCAAGGAGAATAAGCTTCTCCTGTAGACTAAATTCTTCTTAGCAGCAATTCACTAAGATATTTAATTTGCCAGCATGAGGTCTTAAGTCTTTGGTGTCTTGGAGCATGGCATAACTAATGTAATCTGTTGTCACATTGAAGACATGCATGTCTCTTACCCTGGCTAAGACTAGCGTTTTACTTTGCAAGTATTTAATTCAGTGTTTTCTTCTGTTTTATGTGAGTTTAATTAAAGATTGTATGAAAAGACAAGGCCTCGTTTGCAATCTCCTGGTAACTGTAGAGGGTTAAAACGAAATGCTGTATGGTAAGCAGATACCAGAGCGAGCCTGTCTGAACCGGTGTAGACCTGCTTGAGACAGTCAGGAAGCGCGTAGTCTGGTTGTGAAAGTTGTGCGAGAACTTCAGCACGGGGGGCTTGCGTTTAGGTGGGGAGCTGTGTATGCCAGTCTCTGCCACCCTAATAACTGCTGCCTTAATGTACGGTGTTATTAGACACATAATGTAATCTTTGGATCAGTAACCTACACTGTCTGAGGTTTTCACGTCCTTTGGACAAAATGGATTTGTAAAATTGCAAATTTTTTTTCAAAATTTTTTTTATAACTTTTTATCACTTCACGTTTAACTTTCTGCTCTTCCCAGTGAGTTTTATGTTTTAGTGTTTGGGGTAAAAATTCTGTTCCTTGTATAGTAGGTTAGTGTCATGCATGCCAAGACATGTGCATCCTCGAGCTAACTTTCTAAAAAGCTGTTTGTCAAGCTTATTAAGCAGTGGCTTTCGGCAACTTTAGAAATCAGCTGTCACCCGTGGCACCTTTCTACTTTATTGACTTCTATTAAAGTCCCCATCAAGCCTTCAAGGAAGATTTCCTAAATGGTCAGCAGAATTTATTAAGCTGGATTGTTTCATTGTACTTTTTGGTAAGCCTTCTGATTCACGATTCATAGTCTTCCCCTTTTGGTGAATCGACCAGCTGCAGCAGACTTAGTCTGGCAGAAAGGGTTTAATAAAAGTAACTTATGCGTGTTTTGCAGTGCATTTTATGAAACTGTTACTAATTGGACCGCAAGCTGAACATTATTGAAATTAAAATAAACAAACATCTTCATTTTTAATTTTGGGAAAGCTGTAGTGAGCTTAGAACCTTGATTTTGAGTAATTGGCAATCGTTAGAAGACTGATGTTCCTCTGCTGATGGGGCAAAACAACATATAGGCCAGGAGTCGACAAATTTGGTTTGGATCACTCTCTCACTCATGTTAGTAAACTAAGTTACTAATTAATAAATATGAATTGTTAAATTGTAACGCGCATACTTACACACTCTAACACCATATAGTAACACACTAATGCACACACATGCTAATACCATACACTAATGTACACTCATACACACTATCACCACACTTATACCCATGCAGCAGCAGACACACTTAAACACCATATGCACACACACAGACACTATACATACTTATAATGCAGTACACATGCTGAAGCTAGTACTATACATATACACATAGACTCCAGCACTATATGTAACCTAAACACACACACACTGACTCGAACACTATAGCACACATGAGTACATCCATACACTACCTCCCCCTCCCTCTTATTAATTCCTCAGACCCGTCTGTGTTGCGTGCAAGCTGTCTGCTGCCGCCTCTCTGGGTCACATAATGTGAGCTGTGCACCCACAGCACATACCTCAGCCATCCCCTTATAGCTAAGCACAGGGGCCCGGCCCGGCCCGGCCTGATACACCAATGCCATGCATACCTCCCAGGAAGTGATTTCTAGTCGCCATGGTGACTATGGCTTTATCGATCCTTGATTTAGTCTCTGGAAACAGTTAGTATAGAGTGTTCTTTTTAACATTTAAATTGCTTTGTCAAGTTTTTTAATGATGAAGGCAGCTTGGGGTGTTTTCTTTTTTGTTTGTTTTGTTTTTAATGTGTGGGTTGATATTGGATAGTGTTTGAATGCATAGGACTAATGGTTGTAAGGAAGCTCTTCTCTAGAAAATCATTGAAGTTTATGGTTATGCGGTGCAAGCAATTGCACCGAATGCGTCATTTACCTTAAACCTGCAGCTTCTCGTGTCCTGGTTTTTCTATTGACCTTCGGGGGTGCGATGTCAGGAATCACAGATGTCAGCAGTAAGTGCAGGCGGTCGGTGGATCAGTCACACATGCTTTCCTGCTGCTGGCACAGAGTCGGACCAGGAAACCTGTTTCGGGGAACCAAAAAAAAAAAAGCACCCATGACATGTCTTAGATATACGGAGCCATAATAAAAATAGAAATACTGGTTGCTAACAAGGCTTTCCAGTTCTCTATCTAAAACTGTTCTTATCAACCATGCAATGTCACCCAAAATGGGTAATACTATAAATATTAATCTATGGTGGTATTATAATACTTGTGCTGTAACGGCCAGTATAGGGGACAAAGTTCTGTTGTAGGAAAGGAATTTATGATGAGGGAGTGATTTTATTTTTAAAATCCCAACAAAATTACGTTTTCATTGTCCTGAAACAACGTGGGCATTTCTAGCTTTTTTTTTTTTTTTTTTTAGATCATTACCTCTGATACGTTATTTTGTTGTTGTTAACATAATTTGGTGATTATTCAAACAAAATTTAAAAACAATAAAATAGATGTATATGTCCTTTATGTATTGAGCAGGGTCATGCAGCCAAATGAGATTTGTATACCCGTGCTGGACTTGGGGCTGATTTGAAATTCTTTGTCAGCTTTTATATCTTTCAGACAACCTTAAAGGGGTTTACGTTTGTAGTGTTGATCTGCCACAGACTTTACTGAGTGTTAATGGTGATTTTGCAGTTTTTGGGTTTAAATCAAACTAGCCATTTAGCCGCAGCACAAAATCTTTACGGAAAAGTGTATGGAACTGGGAACACAGTGTACAATATCTGGACAGACACAAATCCCACTTTGTTCACTCCTATACACGGAAACAAAATGCCAGGCTGGGTTCTGCAGCTGTGTCCTACGCGGAAATACCGGGGTATAACACATCCACATTGACTGAAACAGTGTAATAAACGTCTTTAAAACTGAAAAACCTAATTACACACCATTTTATTATCCCCGAGACACCTGCGCTGGATGCCTTCTGTTTCCTAGTAGCATTAAGACACCTTGAGGTATTTAACCGAAGACTCTTCTTGGGGATGGCAGAGATGTTTAGGGGGTTCTGCTATTTGTTGAAGAGATGTCCAGCATGACGTTGTGGTGTTATGATTCCCTGTAGACTGAAACTCTCCTCCAGTTATTAGAGGATGAAACACGGGCAGTGTTCACGCTCTAGTCTGTGAGTGGGAGCCAAGCTGTTAAGTCTCCAGCTGTTGGGGAATTATGGCTCTCGTGTTTCTGAGACCAGCCCTGGAATAAACCGTGGATCCCCGCTTTACTGCAGAGCTTCATATGACATTAAGTAGGCTTTCTTCACCTTTATTTTTTTCTTATTTTTGGGAGGTCACTTGAAAGTGGCTGAATTGGAACACGTCTTCGCATGATCTTGCTTGATTTCCCCTTTGCCTTTTAATAAAACACACACTTACAACCTTTATTTTTTTTTTTTTATCTGATAAGATCAATGTCTTGGATTTTCACCAGCTTCCTTGTGTTGTATTTTTGGAGCTCAGCATGTCACATCCTCCCCGGGGCTCTGAAACCAATGCACTATTTATTTTAAACCAGAAGGTTGAGCGGGCAGGTTTAGTACTATCACAGAAAACGCGTGATTTACAACCTGTATGTTTAAGGTCATATTTCTTTTGCTTAAAATTCAATTGTAGTTTAAATTATTCAGCTCCAGGCCTCAATGACGGCAAAGAGGCTACTTTTTTTTTGCATATACCAGCGCTTTTGGTAGAATTGATTAGCATACATTCAGGCTGGGTGGGTTGGTGCATGCAGCTGTGTTCTAGATGAGTGTATTATCATTTGTAAACTTGTCTCAATGAAATTGAAGCAGAATTTTGGTAGGAGGCACAGACTTGTTGGATTGCATCTCTATGCACAGGCGCTGGAAGTTTGCCTTTCCCCATGCAGCTAGTTGCAGCGCTGATGGATGAGGGAGACTTGAATGCCTAGCGGAGTTTTCGTGGGCCATGGGCGATCTTGTCCAGGTTGTGTGCTACATGTGCCAAGGTAGATGAAACATTTGTAATACTGGAAAAGAAGCAAATCACTTTCCTGTCTTGCTAGGGATGACATTTTGTTCCCCAGGTTTGGGTTGCATTTGGTCATTGTCTAATTGGCTTTTACCACACTTTACCTTATTTCCTACTATATAATATATATGTTCTTACAAATGTTAGTCAAAGTATCATCTGATTTAATGGCTGCACAAATCACCCCCAACACAGTTAGAAAAATGACTATAAATAGAGATTTATGGGATATTGTTGTGCAGTCTCTTCCATCGCTTGCAACGCATTGCGCGCCTCCTGTGTAAAAGCAAGGTATCTTTTTTTTTTTTTTTTTTTTTTTTTTTTAAATGATTTTGTACGTTTGGCACCCGTTGGCGAGACATGCAAATCTCATCAACATGACGCATTGCTTTTTTTGAGCGTTTTTTTCTGCGCATGCTGGTGATTCTGAGTAGTTTAATGTGGTTTACCGACTCATGTTTGGTTTCCACTTGACTCCTGTGCTTTTGGTTGCTATGTCCTTAGACTAGCGCTCTTATCCACACAAAGGTTTGGAGTCTCTCAATCCTAGGAGCTCTTTGGATTGGCCTGTCTCCTCTGTCTTTTTATGGGTGCCAAATATATTCTATTTTTATATGGTCAAAAAGTGTTTTAATTGGGGGTTTCTTATGTGATTGTTCCATATTAATACCCTTTACAAAAGTACAGTGGTCGTTTGTCAAGAAATATCTCGGCTTTGCTTCGGTAGTTTGATTTATACACCTTTTACGTATCCTGTATATACCTGAGCAGCATGGAACCGATGCTTGGTGGGTTATTCTTGCTAGCTACCAAAAGAAAGACCCTCAAGATCCCCATGCAGTTGAGTTATTTTGTAAAATGCCTCTCTTTTGAACCTTGTGTAATGCTATACGCAAGCATGACTAGTTATTAATGCTCTGTCTATGGGTAGTTCTGATTGGAAACTGCAAACATTGTGAGGTTCTTGGCTCAGTCGACCAGATGGAGCATAAAGTCAATATGTGAGCAACCTATTTTTAATTATGGTAATATAATAATAATAATAATTTTCTGTGTGGCTTTTTGTTAGCCATTCTTTTGCTCTGGGTTTATATGCAATATAATTTGAACAATGAAGTATCGTCATATGCATTGTAGCAGCAGTATAAGGGAAAAAATGCTAAATATATTGTTGTGAGAATTGAAGGGTGTCAAAGGGTGTATAAAGTACAGATGCACTTTAAAAACTGTGTGGATTAAAATGTTAAAACATTTGGATTAACCTCGACAGTGAGGGTTTAGCAAATCAGTCAGCAGGGGCTGGAGGACAGGCACAGACATCGGCATATAGGGCTTTTGAAAATATTTACTCCTTATGTTTACCCTTTGCATATGGGTGCTAGATTTAGTGTATATGGTACACGACGAGCTCGGCCCTGCTCCCCTCCCCCACAGTAAGGGTTGTGCAACAGTTTAACTGGGTTTAAGAAGTTCTCATCTGACAGATTCGTGCAAGCGCCTACATGTGTGTTTCATTACTTGATGGCCTGGGGAGAGTGCTGTTTAAGTTGGCAAATGTATATATATTTAAAACAAACCCTGTCTGTTGGCAAGCTTACGGAGTGCCAGAACAAAAATCTAAAATGCCAGAGAAAACGGTCGTCCTTCTCTTTTAATTTCTTTCCTTTCTGTGAAGGCGAAAGGGGCAAATATTCTGCGTGTTATTGTGGGGAAACTCTAAAGTTCATAAGGAAAAGTCAAGTCAAATGTGGTTTTAATTTGTTGTACTGGGCTCAAGATCATAGGGTTTTGGTAGTAAAGTATATACTCTGCTAGTTTCCAGATTCGATAATGGTGGAAAACTTAGAAGTCACCATTAGTGTCCTTGGCTGCATCTAAATCCCGTGCGTGCCAGAAGCTGCTCCTGGCACACAAGTGGTTACTGCTTGTTAGGATTGCCTCAGTTTCGAATGTAAGCCCCTGGGATTCCATTAAAGCTCCATAGTGTTGTGTTGGTCCAATAAGTAAATAATGCCTGATTGCCGTTTACATAATGCCGAATTAACCATGCACTTTTTCCTATACGACAGCTGCACATAAGACGTTATAGTTTGTTCATGAAACGTTTGTTTCGTAGTCTAAAGATAAAACTGCGTTCTGGGGGCAGCCCACCTGTAGCTTAGCTAAAACTCCCCTAATTCTCCAAATGTACTTGGTTTTTCACAAGGTCATGCGAATCATGCATTTTTAGTTCAGAGTTTAAGAGATTTACACTTCTCTTGCACCATCCAGTCTACTTTGAGGATATAGCATTGCTTGGCCTTTTGGCCTTTTATTACATTTTACCAAATCCTAACCTGTCGTGGCTTTCGTGTTAACCGCGTTAAAGAAGCAAAGAATGCAAGACTGAAATAGCTGTTAATAGCGTGACAGTGGAGAGACTCACACAGTTTAAAATAAATACACTATTCAGAGCCTGACTTGACCTGTCACAATTTGTCAATAAGCCAGATCCATTTAGTGGACTTCACTTCTTCCCTGGTGTCGGGTCACCTTCTCCCATCATGCCCTGTGCAGCAGGATTGGCATTTCACAGTAGACATGCCTTTCATCACCTGTAGGAAAAAAAAGGTACATATTCATGCAGTAGATACCATTGATGGCAGGTAAGGGTTCATTTCAAAATGTTTCCACCGCGTGTGGATATCGTGTGTGTGTGTGTGTGTGTGTGTGTGTATATGTATGTATATGTGTATGTATATATGTATGTATATATACCTATATAAATAAATATCAGAATCAGGGCTGGAAAATGTTTTGAAGGGTATCCAATCAGGTTAAATGTTAGTATAAAGTAGTAACAAAGTAAATTGATCCACCCAATGTGGTGATGCAAGGAACTCTTAAATGAAGTGTAGCACAGTGGAAATTTCAGGCTATTTAATACGACATTACTAAATCCGCAGTTTATACCCCTTATCTTGACATAATGCATAATTTCACGTTTTCCTTCATTCCTTTATCTTGACTCCAGTAATCTTATCTTTATATTTGGTGATAGTCTGTGTTCAAAGTAGTAGTAGTAGTAGGGTGGGTGTGGGTTCTGCCAGAGAAACCCCTTTTTAAAACTGGTAATCCATGCTTTTGAATAGCATTTTTTTCTTCCTCTTCCGAGAAACGGTTCAAGTTAAATCTCAAATCAACTTGAATTGCATGAAGCATTCCAGGGTAATGACGGAAGTGATTACACTTATAACTGTAACCTTTTCCTTAATTTGTGTAGCATTTTGGTAACAAATTAATTTTGCATCATCTGGAAAAAGCCAAAATTAGTGTTGCAAATGCAACGTGCCTTGAGTTGTGTAGAGCGATATACGTAGATATTAAATATGCTCGATAGCTCGCTGGTGCATGAATGGCACATCCAGGCCTGAGTTGGGCTGCCGTATCACAGAGAGAACATGGAGCTCCTTTACTTATTTTGGTTGATCGGTTGCTTAAATAGACATTTTTAAAATGTGTTATTGTTTTAGTTACATATTTTACATGTTCTGTAGTTCAAAGAATAGTATATTCTTTCATACAAGATTTAGTCATTAGGCTTTAGGTTTGGGGGAATATGACGGCACACACACAACACGCTTGGTTTATCCAGTGAATCCTCCAGCACTTAATATTTCTTCCTTTCAAGTTTAAAGTTCTTAATGTAAAAAGAAAATGAAATGTAAAAGGCAGTACTATTTGTTAGGGCATTTGACCAGAAGGCATCTAAGCTCTGATTGGAACCAACAAAAGCCATCTGTTCTCTTATTTATAGCATCTAGTTCTAAGAAGCGTATTCTATAGCAGATATAAAGCAGATGACAGCTCATAATTCATAAAGTTAGTGAGGCCTGAACTGTCGGAACATGATGTACAACCCCTCAAGGGCCATTCACCTGCACTCGCTCTTTTAGCCAGGACACTAATTAGGAAAACGGTATTTTCTTGGCATAGCCTATATAAAACTACTAACCTGCCCAGTATTGCTAATGCACAAGGTTTCATAGGTGACTGGTCTGATGAACAGCTTCCAGGAACTTAAGTACATTCCAAAATTAGGGTAAGAGGGCAGATTTTCTTGTGTATGATATAGGAAAACCCTAAAACAAGTTCAGCGAGCAACAGAATAGAACTACATATTAATGTCTGTATATTTAGGTTGATGTAATGGACAGGTGTCCCAATACTTTTGTCCATATAGCGTACCTGTATTCACTTAGGTGGGCAAGAGCATTTCGATTTTATATAATGTAGACCCCTCGCACTCCACTGTTCATGTGAAATCCCACATGCACTAATCGCATTGTCTGCCTTAACATGAATATGTAACAATAAGAAGTTAAAGATCCTAGTTCATACATTACTTGTTGCTATTTTATGCCCTGTATGTTCCCATACAAAGATTCATGTATGCTTTCAAATTATTTTATGCTTCAGACAGCAGAGTTTATTTGGCACAGGTATGTACGTCTGGAACAAATATAGAAGCTTTAAATTTCCACTCTGCTCTGCCAGGTATTAGCTTTATAATATCTTTCTGTTGAACCTCTCCAAAAGGTGCAGCTGTGTGCCGGTTTCATCTTGCACTTCAGCTATGTTGGCAGCGTTGTAAATGTAAGGTATGCTGTCGGCTTCTGCAACTCTGTTCAAGCCAGTCTCTGTTACCAAGAGATAAGAGCCAGGGGATTGGAGGGCATCTCAAGCCATCTCGCCAACTGATTTGCTCTGTGTAAAAATAGATTAAGTGGAAAACGCAGCGGGGATAAGGTGTCATCGGCCGCTTTTTTTTTTCCTCTGACCTGCTAAGAGGTTTCACTACACACCCTTGCCCTTGCACTTGGGCTGTGAGCTTCTGATGCTGCCTTTTGCTCCTTTCCTGCTCTCCCTGAGCTAAAAGCTCCCAAGTACCGAAAATGATTGCCCTCAGCGAGAAACTGATTGTGGATTGTAGCAAAGGAATTAGCAAAGTGGCAAAGTTTCTCAAGGGGGGATTTGTAGCACCAAAACTACAAGCCGCGTTTCAGCACAATTCCAAGCAAGCACGAATTTTGGTAGCAGGTAAAGAAATATTCACTAAGAAATGAAGCCTTCTATATAGTGACTGCTTGTTCTGAATGGTGGATCTATAGACGATGTGCATGTGTGTTGAAAACATGTTTCCTGTTCCTGCTTTGTGGACATGTTATTTATTCTAGGCTTCTGCATTCTTAATGTCCTTCCTTTTTTTTTTTTCTTCTTCTTCTCATGCTTTCGCTGCTGAGTTGCCAAAATGTCAAACCCCCCCCCCACCAATTCAGAGATTATCATTTCCTGTCTGCCTTCCTAAAATGAAAAGGCACCATTCACACCCCCATTCCTGTGCGCAGCATTTACAGCTAAGCGCAAGCTGCAAAGGGAACTTTTTTAGCTACTCCTTTTCCTTTAAATAGCTGCTTTACAGATCTCTGTCTTTGAAATGCGTTTCTCTCTGAGCACACAAAGGGTGATTGATGAAATGTAAATGATCATCGGCTAGTAGTCGTGAATAGCATACTGTACAGCCAATTACAGTGCATGCTTTGCACAGGACTGAAAAGCTAACTGTGTGCGGTAGTAGGGAGTCTTCTACCGGGGATTGTTGGATGCGATGACCTTTATTGGATGTCTTTATTGTTTGAACTGGTTTATATTCCACTGACATTACAGTGTTGGATAAATGTAACATTTGGGATGTTTGCACGTTTTGTTAAGCCGGCCTATATAAAATAATCCGGTGGTTAATTGTTTGGGGCATATTAATTTTATCCAGTCCTGCTGAAAACCATTCATTGTTAGTGTAATTTGACTTGTTCAAGGTTTATATTGTAAAGACGGCAGATAGCCTCTTGTCAGAAACAATTCACATTTGTTAAGGTTGTCAATAGCCAAATTAACTTTGTACAGTGACATAGTTTATTATATGTTTTGGTGTTTTAAAACTAGAAAAAAACCTGAAAGGGCCCATTTTCACTGCTTAGTACCCATCCCTATGCTACCCACACATGAGCATGGGATCTGGGAGGTGGGGGTCTGGATAGCTTTCTACTGACACAACCAGGAGGACCTCATGTTATGTTTCAATTCCATGTTACAAACTTATGGGATACACATTGCTCATACAGTTTATGATTTAGGATGGCTGTTGTTTTTGATTATCTCTTGTAAAGATGTTAAACGTCTGCCTCTGGAATTTTCATTTAATTACGTGGTTCTGTTTAATAACGCTGCTTGCTGCTCTCCTCCAGGAAATTAATCTAGGAGAGCACTCCAAGCATTTTGGCCTCCAAGGAGTCTCTCCGTTCTTTGGTTGCTTATTGTTGGTGTTCCAGCTCTGCAAGTATAGAAAGATTAAATGCCTGCAATATGGTCAGAAGTAGCTGCTTGCTTGTAAATTGCATAGGATTAAGAGGGGTTATTATTTAATTCCAGTAATTAGAGGATTCGTTTTTCCATTGTCTCTTGTCAATGTAAAGAATGCCTTTTATGAAGCTTTGGCCTGTTTATTTTTCCATTTGGATGCCTACATTATTAAATGGATTGTAGCACAAAGAGAATAAGTCATGGAAATGTCTTCTCACACAATTGCTGATCTGGAATGTTTAATCAGGCAGCAGATTGCGTTTAGGCATGGATATTCTATAGACTGGAGCGTTATAATGTGTTACTGTTATTAAGTAACATCCTTTTTTTTCTCCCCATTGTTTTTATTCAGAAATTTACTTAGAAACTCGGCAATGTACTCTAATATCATACATCTATGGAGGGGCTAGCAACGCTGGTAGGTCGACCACTCATATTTCACCAGCAGGTGAAAGGTTGACTTCACCAATTACAGATTTAGACCTGTGCGTTAGGATTTGTTTTACACCCGGTGGCCTGAAGCCCCCAGGTGACTCTCTATACAAGACCACACACGCACTATATGGAGCCTTGTGCAAGAGTCACATTGACAACAGAGTTTCATTGTGAGACCCAGCAGCTGCAGGCTGGGGTTTGGAATGAAAACTGACATCGCAAATGATCTGATCTCCATGATCGTGAGTTTTGCAGTACTCTGCAGTCAGTAGGGAATATAACTGCAATGTCCGCTTGAAGCTGCGTGGCTCTTCTGATGTATTTCAATAAACTGACAGTTACTCATCATGGAAAACTACCTAGAACTGATTTGTAATGGGTGCTATTCCCCCACGACTCTTCCTTAGGTACGAATTTCTAAGGAGCAAATTATTTACACCATGTTCACAGAAAGATAGCCATGTGCTTTAATGGTGAAAATGGCTTTAGTGTGGTTTTTGGGAGGTACCTAGGAATTTTAATAGGTTGTAAGCTCACAAGCAGTATGCCCCATTCTCTTCTTTCTGTACTTGTATGTGATAATGTCATGGTACGGTGTAGCATTTTTGTCTACTACAGCGCTTGTGAAGTATGGTTTTGAGTTTGTCTCCTTTTACCTTTCATAAAAAAACACTTCTTAAGCGTGGAATCATGCAGCCTCCGATCCGTCACATTTAACATTCTAGCTTAAATTTAACCATAATATCATTTAGTCATACAAGTGATTGCCACATCCCCTTCGATAAAGAAAATGGTGAATGTACTGTTTGTCAAATATATGAAGTGTTTGTTCTGAGTTTAAAATGTAACCCAATTCTTTGGCTTATTAATACTGTTTTAGGTTGGTTTTCCAGGCTGCAAACTAATGCCCATTTTTTGCCCTCTCTCCTTCTGCAGCATATGCACTTCCGGATCTGACGGAGCAGTTCTCACCTCCTGATGTTGCTCCACCAATGCTTATTAAGCTCATAGAAGCCATCGAAAGAAAAGGTAAAGCTTTTGCAATACAAGGCATCGTGTGTTAGCCAGACACGATGATAAATGTTACAATTACTTTACTATAAGCATAACAACTGAGTAGCAAAACTATGTTTCCAAATCAACATCACAAAGTGTAAAGGATGAATAAAAGAACCTGTTGTGTGACCTATATGCAGACATGTAAATATATACTGAAAGACAGACCAGAATGCTGCCGACATCCACGTGGCATGTCGTAAAACTGCTTTTTTAACAAAAGTACTTTTTTTATGCATTTACAAACTTTCCACAGCCATTTTTGCTTTAATTTGTTAATCATGCATATTTAAATTGGTTTGCAACAGGCAATAAGGTAAATGGCTAGCCTTGTGTCTGGCAGCTCTGGTTGTATGACCTGAAACACTCTTTTACTTAAAGTGCTCACCTCCTACTATTATATGCTATGTAGTGTGTTTGCATGACCCCTACATCTGTTTTTTAGGTCTGGAATCTGCAATATTGTACAGATCGCTAGGTTCCAGCACCGTGGCCGATCTGCGACAGATCCTTGAATGTGGTAAGTAGATTTGTGGTGAGGAGGAGCAGCAGCATTCAAGCCATTGTCACACATGAGCCCACTACCTGTCAAGTGACACCAGTAGCATTGCTGGATGATGAGGGAATTCCCAGACTCCCTTCTCCCCTCTACTGCTGAGCCATGTATTAGGCTCTAGGCCCCTCTGGCTTTCCCATGCTTACTTGTCATGGTGTGCATGATCCTTTTGCATCCCTTTTGCTGTCGGCATTCGAAGAATGGATAAAAGCTCCTCACTGACACTTCAGCAAAACTTGAGAATGAATGCACAATGAACGCAGAGCTTGTTTAATGATACAATTGTGTAGGTAACCTAAATTTGTTTTATACACAAATGAAAATTTTAAGAATGCATTCTTCAAATAATTGTAAGCATTTTGTGGGTTCTGCGTCAGTTCCTTACCCGATGATAGCCGCTGTGTTCTGCATTCCTACCAGTAGATGGCGCTGCACACCATGAGCTTGTAGTCTGATTTTTTTTTCACATAAGCTGTAATTTTCCACTATATTTGTATGCAGCCTTTAGCTGTCTTCTGGTCTATCCATATTGGCTAACTTTAAAATACTTTTTAATCAGGCAATGTTGTGTTTAATTGTTAGGTACATACTCAGAGTATACATAGGATTGTTTTAATAATGTAATAATTCCTTGAAAACCACTCCCCTTGATATTTTTTTGTAGTAGAGATTGCTTTAGAAATAAAGGCACTATTTTCCCTTTATTGAGATTTTAGGTTACTATACATTGTACTTTTTGTATATCATTATATCATTATTACAATTACTAATGTAATACATTTTCGCAGCTAGTACTATTTTTCCCTATGCAAATGCGTAGGGGCGTTTAATCAATATCTCATGTATACATTTTATTCATTTATCTAGCCTCGTAGTTTTCATTGTTGGTTGAGCAGAACAAGACACAATACTGTCACTTTAAGACGTCACTCTGACCTTAAAGTATCTCTGATCAAACCCTTCCCCACCCTTACAAGACTCATCGTAATGCTTGTTTACACAAAATATTTGCCCTCAAAACACTGAGTTGTTAGAATCATCTTTTTATAGCCTTATTACTTGTATAACAAACCTCAGGTAGTTTCAAGAAAGCCTTTTGTAGCATTTTAGTGTATGACAGAGCTTGGACTGCGCCGTATGAATATATTGATCACTGGAAGGCCTTTTCTAAATGACAAAGTGGGTTTATTAGTGAATATTGGCTTTCTGTAAGATTTATTTTCATATTTATGCAAAAAGCTTTGCTGAAAACTGTAAGATGCTTTTTTTTTTTTTTTTTAAACTTTCTTCCATAATGTGTTTCTTTTGCAGATCCGTCCGGGATTGATTTTGAGCAGTTTGATTTACCTACTTTGTCAGATGCTTTAAAACGATATCTTTTGGATCTCCCAAACCCTGTCATTCCAGCTTTAATATACAATGAAATGCTCTCTGCTGTCAGAGGTATGCTGCTTAAAGACTTTTTTTTTTGTTCGTTTTAATGTTTTTATATGTACTCAGGAAAAATATAGAAAATGCGATACAAAAAACACCTGCTTCATGAGCATTATAGGCAGAATGAATGTGGACCTTTTTAGAAGAATAAAACATATAATGTTTAACAATATCAAGGCCTCTCTATCTGTGTGCATAAAGAGGTAATTGTTAACCTTTTTTATCAGTGCTGGCAACTGTAGCATATTTGGGGAGGACATAGTGTTCTTGGGTTCAGCAGCCTGTGCCGGTTTGAGCACCTGCTTGTCATTATAACGCTTATCTTTTTCACAAAGTCCATGTAGAGAGAGTAGGACGTCTCAGTTTTTACCCCACAGCCCTAATGTTCTGTCACATGTTCTTAAAACAGGAGACTGAGCTGATAACCTTCAGAGAACGAGACCTGTAGGTGGCATTTCATAGCCAGTGACATGTAACACTGTAAAAGTAATCCCACCTTCTGAAATCTGCGGTTGACATCGGTGCAAATGAAATTCTCAAACTTTTTGAAGAGTTTCCATTTGCACATACAACTGTGAACCTTTCTGAATGGTGAATTTTCCACAGACTGGATTATCATTTTGATTTAATTATTCCTGCAGAATCTTTAAATTCGGATGACTATGCACAGCTATTGAGGAAAATCATCCAATCTGCAAACGTTCCTCACCAGTACAGGCTCACACTCCAATATCTACTGAAGCATTTCTTTCAACTGTGTCAAAGTTCCAGCAAAAACCAGCTAAGCGCAAAGTTCCTTGCCGAAATTTTTAGCCCGCTTCTTTACAGAAACCAACTATCGAGGTATGTTATTGAATAATTCTATAGGTAAAGAAAATATGTATAGGGGTGAAGGTGTGTGTGTGTGTGTGTAATATATATGTGTGAATATATATATATATATCTATATGTGTGTGAATATATATATATATATATATCTATATGTGTGTGAATATATATATATATATGTGTGTATATGTATATAATATAATGCACATGTGTAGTTATTTATATAGTAAAATGTGTCCACATTTAAAGAGGGTACATTGCGTAATGTTTGATTAGGTTACTGACCCTGGTTTTGAAAAGTAGTTTGTATTAATAAAAACTTAAGGCTAACTTCAGAATTTTGTTATGAAGCTATGACATTTGGGATTTAAAATTGCCATGCTGTTTCAGTAATTAGTTTTTGCTGTTTACCACCTACGTTTATACTTTTCATACTGTACTAATGAATTATCTTACTGTTTTCTGTTCTAGCTCTGACAGTACTGAGTACAGTGCTCAGATCCTAGAAGTTCTCATTGCAAGTGAATGGAATGAGAGGCAAGCAGCTCCAGGTAAAATCTTTCTCTTTTTCTTTTCAGCATAGTTTTACCCTAGGGTTATTTGAGTGTGTAGTTATGTACGAACAGTTCTCTGAAAATACTACTGCCAGATAGCTTTAGAATTGCACGCAGACACGTGGCAAGTAAGGGGTTGCTTTGTATATCTGTACAAGTTCAGGCATAGTCCTTGCAATGCTAGCAGTATACAGGCATTTAAGCCCCTGTGAACTATGGTGGGTCCGCCAGTAATGATCCTTAGTCCCGGAACCGTTTGCCAGCTTTAGGCTGTGTATTGGAGTCTGCAGCTGGTGGGCTGTTTTTTCTCTTTCATAGTTCGCTGTTCACTTGTGTGACAGCAATGCTGTAATTTAATATCAACATGAGTCGGGCAATGATTACAAGATGCAGAAATGGTCGTGGGGACTTATACTATAAATGAGCTTGGTTCTGGCTTGTATAGCAATATACAGTTTTGGAGAAAACTGTTTTCATATAAGGTGACTAGTATGATGCTTTTTTGGTTGCAGTTGTCGTGGATTGAAACTTTTTTTTTTTGTTATGTTTCATTCGTTCTTTCATTGTTTTTGGTTTTATATGCACGTTTAACTATATGTAACCGTTCTAACACAAAGTACCAAAACTTTCCTTCAAGCTGCTTAAAAAGGCAAAAGGCTTTTGGATGTTGACTTTTTCCTTCTTTAGTTCAACAATTAGTTGCTGTTCCCTTAAAGTGGTTTAACAGGTCATGTTGATACCTCTTGCCCTGATGTACTTTGCAAAAGGGCATGGCGGTGGTTCTGCTTTTTAAAGCTGTTCCTAAAGCTACAATCCATGAAACCACAAGTGTTAATGAAGTAAGAACAACAGCGTTGTGTGCTTGTCTGCCTAATAACCAGTGCTTCATAGTGCTCTTATCTGTAATCCCATATTTCAAATGAAAGGAGTTAAGTACATTGCCATGGTTGGAAATATCTAACAGGTTTAAGCTTTATCCTGAAATTCTAGCAGAGGCTTTACTTTTTTTACAGTGTTAACTTCTTGTGCAGCAAAAATAAATAAAAAACCAAAACAGTAAAGCTATTTTCTTTTTTATTATTATTTTCCCAAATTGTCATGAATAAAGCCAGGGTATAATAACGTACTGAAATTACATTTTTATTGGCATCAGATATGTTACCCACCGGAGTAGATTATTAATGCGGTCTTTCAGGTATGGGTTGTAATACACTGGGGCAGATAATATTAGTGAATGTCTCTGTGCTGACAGTGAGCTTATATACATTTTCTTTTGAATCTCCTCTTCTTCACCAGCCCTACTCCAGTTTCCTTAAAAATAGCTTTTGAATAGTGTCACTGGGAATTGGTCCCAGAACCCAAGAAAAAGCTCTAGACCCAAAGTTAAAGACCTCTTCCCACTTAGATGAGGGAAAACAAGACGGGTTACTTCTTTTAAGATACCCTCTACCATGACAGCTAGATAGAGATGCGTTGTCTAGCAGAGCTATATGTGCCGTGTACCTGTATTTTTACTCTCTTGCCTGAGCACATGATATAAGTCAGCAGATGCCCGATACAGCAACAATGTTTCTTATCATGAATATCTCTAATTAGGCTGTAAAGTAGGAACTTTCTGTACTTTTTTATCACTGCTCTAGATTGCCATGAAATAAGGCTTCTTCCGTGTAAAGACACCGTACAGTGTATATAGATTGACTATCCTATATATCTTTACAGCTACAGTTTTGTTTTGTTTTTTGTCGACTGGTCTGTTTTTACACACATTTTTACATTATATTACAGCATATTTGTTTAAAACCCAGCTGTAGAGGCTGTTATCGTTCGCTTCATCTAACCCCATTTTCATTCCCGGGATTTAGGACTCGCCTTGCCCCTAAATCTTTAATTTTAAGTTGTAAGCCTGTAGAGGTTCGTTGTATCATTTAGCTGTTCATTTCTAGATGTGGGAATTTGCTTTGTGTAGAGAAGTAGCCACCAGAGGTCGCTCTGCAATAAGACAAACTTTACTTTCTACTTCCAAGCTGTGTGGGGATCAGTATGTTCCCTTCTTTATCATATCATATATACAGATTTGGTGGTATGTTAACCTGCTGCAGTTTTAACATTTCAAGCATTGATGATAATGTACAGTTTTTTTGTTGTTGACTCTAGCTTTGTTTTATGTGAGGTTGTTTAGTCTTTTAATGATCTGTTTGGTATTTTGCTGTATTAGATATTAGTGCTGTGGTCAAAGGCTTTTGTGCAAAAATGTTCTTTAATTCAAATCACTGTACTTTTTACTTTTCAGTAGTTCTTGGTAATATAAATAAGTTGTTGCTTGATGAACTATCTATTAACAGAATGAACGTTAAATATGCGTGTGTGTGTGTATATATATATATATATATATATATATATATATATGCTTGTGTATATACATACACACACACACACACACACACACTGTGTGAATACGTTCAGAACAATACGCCTGGAGCTGCTGCGTGACACGGAAATAAAGATAACCCTGGCCGTGCGGAGGTTAAATGCTTCTGGTCCATCTGTATTAGTGTTGTGTGAGGTTAGGGTCTGTGTGGCAGACAGGCTGGCTGATGAATGAGAGGGGGTATCTGTGCAGACACGTTGGTCTCTGCTTTCTTGGAGGTAGACGCTGCTTTCGCGTGCCAGCGATCTGCTTCTATTTTTTGCTGGTGAGCTGAGCCACTTCCTGAATTTGGCTGCTCTCGCAGATGTACTTGACTGCCTTGGTGTTTGAACATTGCACCCAGAAGCCAGTAACGGAGACTATTTAAAGTCCCAGCACAATGGTCATCTCCGTTACTGAGCTAAAAGCAGGTTGCTTCCCATATCAGCCACTTGTTAGTCGATGACAGCTTCAGTTTTGATTGACAGCCTCTTGTGCCCCTCCCCCCATCTGAAATCCCTAGCTCAGCAAATATTTGAACCTCCTAGAGTTAATCATAAAACTGAGATCTTTATCTCCGAGAGACGTGCAAAGCTTAAAGCCTCTGTGCCTTTTCCCCTCCCTCCTCTCTCCCGAGTACTGTACTGAAATCGCCTTCACTTGTAATCATTAACTCGAAATGAAGGACTAGATTCCACTGCATTACCTCTGCGGCTTAATCACGGAACAAAGTAGGAGCTCAGTTCATCGCACTGGAGACTTTTCGCCGATAGGATTTTATGCTTCTTCGCGGATAGTCCGTTTTCACGCACGCACATAGCACTTTCTTCCTGAAATATTTTCAGTCTTTGTGTAATTGAAGATATTTTGGGACTTAAGGATTTACTTTGGTGGATAATAATGCATGATATTCAGGGTAAGTCCTATTTCTTTTTTATTTGATACCTCCCTTGGATGCTTTTGGTTGTTGTTTTTTTTTTGTTTAGCTCTTCTGGATTTATTTTCTTTTCCAAGTGGTGGTAATTTTGCTTTTAAACTTAGAAGGCAGCTTTGAGGCTCGTTGCCTTTGGTCTCTAGTTAGAGATGATCTGGAGATATGGAGGAAATGTACGTGTCAGTGCCCCGTCCTGCACTATTTAGCACAGACATCCAGAGCAAGCTAGACTGGTTTGGGTAGAGCGTTCACCTGATCGTGACAGCGTGACAGTCTGTGCACTGCCTATTAACACTTTTCTAGCAGTATCCGTGGCGAGTTCTGCAGCGTTTACATGTATGTAAGGTACATGGATGTATGTACATCGTTTTCAGTCTGTAAACCTTTTTAATGTGTTCCATTTTTTATTGCAAAGAATAAACTGCAGCTATCGTTTTTGTCACGTTTCGTGTGCATGGCCCTTCCCTCGAATAGTTCCAGCGGGTTTTATGATTCCTTTGCGTGCCCCTCGTTCATGCAATCTGCGCCTGGATCTTTACGAATCCCATAAGTAGTGTTTGTGTGGAGCGGCGGTTTCTCTAGTTAATGGCAATAGTTCTGTAGTATGTGGTTGATTTGTTTGCATTTTACATCGTGGCTATGTAACTTAAAGCTTGGTGGTATGTTACAAATAACAGCAGGCAGTGTATTGAGTGCGCTATATCTTCTTGTCCAACAAAAGTGATGTTTAGCACCTGTCCTATTCGAGGTCACTTTAGAGTGGACATAACTGCGCATGTAAATTACATTCTCCAACCTGTATATGATGTAATCCTTTCATTAAACAAATGGATGGTTACTCTTACCCGTCTGCCTCTTGTGCCGTTTGTTGGTGTGCATGTAAATAGCTGTAGAAATTAGATGGCTCCAATGGTGATCACTTGATTTGTGTATACGTGGGGGTGTGGGGGAATATTTATTTCCTAGTTGCCATCCTCTTCCATTGTGTGGCCTCTTTCTTAGGAGTCTTGGTATGGACACGGTGACCAGTAGCTCAGGCATGATCGTGGCAATCTACGTGTAGGGGAGAATGTCCTCGCTACGTGCTGCTGCAGCAGATCAGCTTCTGTCAGTCTGCCAGCATTGGAACATACCATTTAGCAGTGTCATAAAAGAGGAATTACAAAGCTCACGTAATATGATCGAAAGTGAGAAACCCAACGTAAAGCAATTTCCCTTTGTCTTTTTTTTTATGATTCTGTCAAATAGATATCCTCTCCCTCTACAGTAAATGTCGGTACAGGGTAGGGACAGGAGTGGCTCTTCAGTGGTACGTTCTATAGGATTGCTTGAATGATGTAATCTCCTTAAAGGTGCAGCCCCCTTAAAGGTGTTCAAGGGAATAGAAAGCCACTGAAATCTAGGTATAGCGTTTTCCTCAGCATTCGACTAACCTGCGAAACGATGTGCAATGCCATGTGGACTATGGATGAACTAGCCCCCGAATACATTAAATCTGATATCCATTACGGCTCAGACTTGATGTTTTATTTAGAAATGGATGATCAAGGTAATGCTGTTAAATGTTCTTTGTGTTTTTTTTGTCCTAGCTTTGTAGCGGGTATATCTGGATTTCTTTTTATCACAAATGCATTTCAAAACAAATATTATGTCTCTGGTTTTTCCAGTTGATTTTTTTTTTTTTTTTATTTGTCAACATTAATGTTTCTCTCTTTGTTGCCTTAAAAAGTCTGTTCATCTGCTTGGTTATGGTTTCCCTAGGTTTAAGCATTTTGATTCACAGTTATATCGTGTGTAGCTTGTTATCTAGAATGTCTTTCATCTAATTGCAACATTGTTTCCCTGAAAGACACATTATGAATATTCTGTATATGTTATCCTTGATTTAACTGGTTTGTGTGGAAACAACCTTACGGTTATTGTTGAGCTAGAAAAAAAAAACTATTAAAGAAAGCTTAGAAACAAATCTGTGTTTGCAGATCACAGCTTTTTAACTGTCTTTCCCCACAGTGGCATTACCTGGTGTGCTCCGTCATTAAGTAATGTTCAGAGAAGCCTTTGTCACCCGCTGTGAAGTCTACTTAAGCAAAGCTTTATATTCTCACACATTTTTAGTATCTTCAAACATGTATTTGATAAAATAAATTGCTTGACAGAAGCATGACTTCAGTTTAACATTCAAGTTAAAGAGGTTTTTTTTTCTTCTTCTTCATTCCAGCACTGCCACCAAAGCCTCCGAAATCTGCTGTAACAAGTAACGGTACGAATCACAGTATGTCTCTGCAAGATGCAGAATGGTACTGGGGAGACATCTCAAGGTAATTATATATAAGACTTTTAATAAACATTATTTAGAAATAAATAAATAAATAAAAAACTTTTGTCATTCAACATTATAGTACAAAAAGTACTGATAAGTACCATTCATTATTCTTGGCCTTCCCAGCTCCAACATAGTGACTCTTTAGGCGGCCATCATTATTTAAACCAATTTGAATATATTAACCTAGGCGTTACATATTTTATATGATTTGCCACATAATTTTTGTATAATGCATTTTTTTGTGCTAGTGCTTTCTTTTCTGCTACACTTAATGAGTTTTTGTATCGTTACTGCTTTTACTTTTTACCTAAGCTTATGTTATGTACAACCTGTTTCTGCCTTTTCTGTTTAGAGAGGAGGTAAACGAGAAGCTACGTGACACCACTGATGGTACCTTTTTGGTACGAGATGCTTCTACAAAAATGCATGGCGACTATACTCTTACACTAAGGTAAACAGTGGTTTATTGTATATCTTATTTTTTATTTTTTATTATGTTTGTGTATATTAGGTTTTTAATGTGTAATGCATATTTATGTTATTTTTATTTTATTTTTCAGGAAAGGGGGAAATAACAAATTAATCAAGATCTTTCACCAGGATGGAAAATATGGCTTTTCAGATCCCTTAACATTTAACTCTGTAGTTGAGCTGATCAACCACTACCGAAATGAGTCATTGGCCCAGTACAACCCTAAGCTGGATGTAAAACTTGCGTACCCAGTGTCCAAGTTACAACAGGTAATTAAAAACCAGGGCGCTAAACACAAAAATAATTTTACAAATTTTTTAGACTATAAGATTTAAAATGCGCATTTTTTTCAAACCATGATTTTCTTTTTAAGGATCAAGTTGTCAAGGAAGACAGTATTGAAGCCGTCGGGAAGAAATTACGAGAATATAATTTACAGTTTGAAGAAAAGAATCAGGAATACGATAGACTGTATGAAGATTACACCAGAACGTCTCAGGTATGTCATGTGTAATCTATTTTTTGTACTCATTATGGTGTTGATATGGGCTGTATTTTAGTGTTGTTCGTTATGTTGTTAAATAGAGCCCCTGGTTTTGCATTGCAGGAAATTCAAATGAAAAGAACTGCAATTGAAGCATTTAATGAAACCATAAAAATCTTTGAGGAGCAGTGCCAAACACAAGAAAAATACAGCAAGGAATATATAGAGAAATTCAGGCGTGAAGGAAATGAGAAAGAAATACAAAGGTATGTTTTCAGTAAACCATGTCATTGTTCAATTTGTTTTGCTCCGATGGGAAAATTCAGCTAGTCAATAAACTTTGCTCAATGCATTGCTTGAAATCCCCAATAAACTTTATTATTATTAGAACCTGGAAGAAATGCTCATCCTAGCTACGTGTAAGGGGCCATTTTATGTAATGTAAATATGTTTTGGGCAAACAAGACAAACGTGAGGTTTTGTCATCCTCTAATTAGCACCCCCACCCCCCTTTTTCTGGGGAAAAATGATTATTTAGGGCATGTATGGTTATTGAACGGCATAAAATAATGCTGGCTTTTTATCACATACACATAACACTGGTGATCCAAATAAGTGTTGTGTTTTCAGATATGATACTTAAAATACTATTTTTTCCTCCCTTAGGATTTTGCACAATCATGAAAAGCTTAAGTCCCGAATTAGTGAAATTGTGGACAGCAAGCGTAGGCTGGAGGAAGATTTGAAGAAACAGGCGGCAGAATATCGTGAGATTGACAAACGTATGAACAGCATTAAACCAGACTTGATTCAGCTAAGAAAAACCAGAGACCAGTACTTAACGTAAGAAGCATTCCATTATTCCCATTTACCCTTTCTTTATGTAAGCCTCGTGATCTAAGGTATCTTTTTTTTTATTTTTATTTTTTTTATTTGACAGGTGGTTGACACAAAAAGGAGTCAGACAGAAGAAACTAAACGAGTGGCTTGGAAATGAAAACACAGAAGAGTAAGTATTTTTGTGCTTCTGAAATTTTCAACTATGACCCTATAGCAAAATAAAACTCGGTATTATTAAGGCATTCTACAGGCATCCCTGTACTCTGATCTTAGATTGTTAAAATTTAAATAGGAGAGATATAGTTCATTTTGCTATCCCAAACAGTACATACTGTTATCCTTAATGGAAAGATTTTTTTCTTCTTCAAAAAAGCAGCGTTATCCTATATGATTGAGTTGTTTTGTTGCATATCTGATTCCCTGCGCATTTCAGGAGGTAACCTACAGAAAGTTCATTTGTCAGTCTATTTGTATGACCGGGAATGTTTCTTCTATTTTCAGTCAGTACTCCACGGTTGAAGATGAGGACCTGCCACACCATGAAGAGAAAACATGGAATGTTGGCAATATAAACCGAATCCAAGCAGAAAATCTGCTACGTGGAAAGCGAGATGGAACATTCCTTGTGCGAGAGAGTAGCAAGCAGGGGTGCTACGCATGCTCTGTGGTGTACGTATTTATTTTACTTTGGAACGTTGGTAACGCTACATGATATATTGTTTGCCACATAATCTAAATTGCATCTATTTTTCCTGCAGGGCGGACGGCGAGGTTAAGCACTGTGTCATAAACAAAACTCTTACCGGATATGGATTTGCAGAACCATACAATTTGTACAGCTCTCTGAAAGAACTGGTGCTTCATTACCAACATACGTCCCTTGTACAGCACAATGACTCTCTGAACGTCACGCTAGCATACCCTGTATATGCACAGCAGAGGCGATGAACAGTTAACAGACTATGGAATCTATTCCTAAAATTGACAACACTGAGGCCTATTTCGGCAGAGAGAAATCTAAAGCTCCCTTGTTGGCCCGCTTCACAAGATTGAGCTGCAGTATCAAAGCTATCTTCAAATGGGATGAGAGCTTTTTCCGCCATGGACGCAGGAGATGAGTGTTAAGCTGTGAATGTATGTTTCTAAGCTATCATGCTTGCTTTCTAAGAACAAGAAGCACAGCAACGGAAAGATATGCCATTTCAAGCCTATCTCCAGGCCTACAGCTACCCAGGGGCCTCTACCATGGTGCTTGTTTACGTTCTATTGAAGCTTTATTAGCTTGTATGTTGGTCACCGCAGATCCAAGAAGCCAAGGTGTACTGTGGGGAAATGTTCCATCACCTTTTTTTAAGGACTCCCTGTAAATTGCTTACCAGAACTTCTTACACCGCCTTGTGGATTGTTTCATTTTCCAAAAATATATGTAGCAGAATGGCACTTTTCTTCATTTCTTAAAGAAATGTAAAAGGAACTAGATTTTTCCATTCATTGACAAAGTCCAATCAGCGAAGTGCCAGGAAGTGTTTTTCTTAAGACTAAGAAAGGAAACTAAAGTGGAAATTATGTTAAAAAGAACCTATTTAATGTGCAAGATGACAGGATGGAAGATGGTGCACGTATATCTATATAAATTCACATATATAGGTATATAATATCATGTACATAGCATTGGGTGACAAGCTATCAAAAGGATACCAATACCAAACTGTATATTTTTTATTTTGCTGACTGCTAAATCCTTAATGCTATGCAACATCAATTTTCCTTAAGCTGTTTTTCATTATTGTTTGTTTTTACTTTTTGTATGTACCAATAACATACTTTTCATCGAAAACAAATGTTACCTATTGTTTCGTTATGCTAGATTTTTGTGTTTAAGATGTGCAGTATGTCTGTGTTGGGGTAGCGGGGGATGGGAGGGGTTAATAAATGCAGAGAAACTTGGAATTTAAATGAGTTATTTTACCATGGACTTTGTATAGAATTGGGCTTCAAGCCCAAGATTTAAAAAGAAAAATTCAAAATCCAATACAAATATTTGATTAACATGTTATTGGGCAGTGCCTAATGAGCTTCAGAGCTGCTTTATTAATAAAGTAAACTTTTAGAGTATATAAATATATAAACTTAAATCAGATTTTGACAGTGTTGTATTATGGATAATTTCATATGGTTAATAATGGTACTGGTTATTGTGCTTAGGGCATTTTTTTAGTCCTCTGCCAGACTACTTATGAATTAAGAAAAGGCATGCACAAGGCTTATGCCATATACAGATATACAACCCCATGATTTTATTTAGTTTGCATGCAATCTCTACAATAAGTTATATTATTGCATTTTTTTCACGATGAAATGTTTCTATGAATCATGAGTTTTTGCAAAGATGGCAAACATATTAGATATGCAGTACAATGTAGTCTTTAATGTCCTGCTCTGATCTTTCTTAAGTTTATCATTGTGCTGTTTTGTGTATGGGGGCCGAGATCGTCTGACACAAATGTTAACCAACTTAATGCTCTAAGCAGTCTTCGGACTGCTGCTCCTTCAGTCCTCACGCAGATGATGGGATTTGTAGTCATCCCACCACTTTTTAAGTCACAAGTTGGCCAATACTTTCCCAAAGGTTTTAGTGGGTTGATTTCCAGATTATACAAAATATCGTACGATGCAAAGCGTTTGGCTCCAACCTATGTACAGTATCATTTTAGCACTTTTTAAGATGTTGATACAGAGTCTGGATTGCTATTTAGATTAACTTTTACTAGATCAGGCGTCTCGGTGAGGCACTTACGTTGGAGTTTTGTTTTTGCAGGTTACATGCCTTTGTGGTGTTTTATGAAAACATCTATATGCTATTATTAAGCGTTTTGGCCTGTGAACTACTATAAATTCATCACTGTAACGCTTGTTATTCCTTTTTTAAACTAGTAATTTGTGTTTCATTTTCTTCGTGCTCTTTTCCCACTAATGTCTCTGGACCTGCACAAGACCTGAATGTCTCAGACCTTTAATGAGCTATGTATTATATGCATTTTCTAAAAAGAAACACAAAATCATGTGCTAAATTAAAACAGGAGTAAATTGAAGTATTCTAATTTAACAAACCTTCCGGCACCCATTGGTTTAATGTCCTTGTGTTGCCAATCACAAGATTTGTGATAAATATTTACTAGAAAGCATGTGTAAAGTTCTTCTGTGCCAATATATAACTTAGAACTGCTGGGTTATCATAGCCATTATTTTGGTGATTTAAACTATAAAGGAAATTTATATGCATCTCTTCTTTAAGACCATGTGACTTGCAGACATTTTTTGTGTCCACACCTAAGCCATATTTTGCCGCAGCACCTTACTTGGTGATCTTAAAAGGCTTTTCCCCCCCACTTTAAATATGTTTTATAATAAACATGCACTATTCATCAAAATAAAGGTACATCACATTTTTTTTTTTTCTTAAGCACAAATGTTTGGATTTTTTTTTTTAAAACATAGAAAATGTTTGGTAGGTAAAGAGGAAATCTGTATCAGAGCAAAAACCCACATCTGTACATGGTAATTAGCAGTGAGCTACGGTAAATTGTTACCTAACTAAATCTGGGCACGGATCTGCTGCCTGTAACATAGGCCTTGCTATGCATGGCATTCGGTTTAGGAAAGTGTTTTTTTTTAATAATGGTAGTCAGGTTAATTTTGGAAATGGGCCTGACATGGGCAAAACATGCCAAATTTTATATACGTTAACAGCTTAATGCATCTAGATTTTCTATGTCACTTAAATCATGTCACCATATGACTGCATTAGCTGCCCAATGTGCTGCTATTTTTTTTTATTCCTGTTTCATACAAAATTATGTTCAATGTTTATACAACATTAAAAATTACTTTAAACATTAATACAGTGGTCTTTCGTTGGGGGGAGGTAAAGATGGTTAATAGTAACTTGCCTTTACAAGGCAATACAGTTGTGCCTCTGAAAATTTGAGCTATAGCTTTGATAAAGCTCTGTGTCTCGTTTTAAGTTGCTTTAAAACATTGTATTAGACCTTCAAAAAGAATAAAGGTTCTTTTAAAAGAAATTCTTGTTTTTTGTTTTTTTTATTTTATTGCAGTATTGTATAGTGTGGCTTCTGAAGAAGAAGAAGAAAAAAAAATGTTCAAACAGCAAAATTATTCACCTGCAGCTGTTAACTGGTTTATTCACTAAAAAGTTAATTGTGATAGAATGAATCCTTTCCCCCTATATTCTGGCGGCCAAACCTCCAGACATTTCCTGAGATGCATGGTTAACACAGTAAGATATTTAAGGGCTGTGTTTAAGACAGGACAAAAGAAAGATCTTCCCTGAGCCCAATCACCTTTTTAGTTGCCCAAAGCTGGTGGTTCTGGTGTCTGATGGGGTGAGATGGGAGATAAACAGACTATTGAGGTGGTGAGAAGAAAATAAAATGCTGTGGTGGATGGGTAGGCTGGAAGTGGTGGTGATTTATGAACTTGTGTGAGATTAAAATGGAAAAAGGCAAGAAAAACCCCGTTCATTTCACTACAAATGGATTTTCAGTTTAGTGAATCACTCCTAGAGAAGATCCGCTTCTGCACAGTGGACGTGGCATAGAGTAGAATATGGCATTACAAAGCTTTCATTTGGCCTGCTAAAGATGTGTTGAAGACCTTGCATATCAGGATAACCTGCAGGCCTGGTTGACAAGACAATGCCTGTGTGCCAGAAAGACTTGTTGCAAAGCAGAGGTTCTTTACCCTTTTATGATCACAAAGGATTGCCCAATATGCACCCTTTGAAATCATCATCTCCAGTGCAATTAGGTACATAGTATGACATCAAAAGATGTCAACAGCTTGTTTTCACTTTACATATGGATAGCTAGACACAGAACAGCTGAAACAAAGGATTTTTATCATATTTAAAAACTGCAAGTCACAACTACACAATAATTTAGCAACTTTTTAATTCACATATCCACTCCCATACTCCCATCTTTTGGTTTCCATACCCCCATGGTTAAGAACCCCTGTTGTAGGGCACAAAGGGTGTAGGTAATCTGTATAAAATGAATAACACACAGAAAAAGTGGTAGCTGAAATGAGACAAAAGGGATGTTTCAAAGTAGACCAATAAATCCACGATGGAAGAACAAATTGTGCAAAAATTATCAAACAAGTGCAAAGTCTGTGTGAATCTAAGCAGGTGGTGATTTAAACATATGGGAGTTGGCTTTGCAATTAAAATATGTATTGTAAAGTCCAGGAGAAATTTCCAATGGGTTTCTCTGTATACAGGATTTTGTGTGGTGGAGATACTGGAATACTGCTAAAGGTGTCCTAAATATTAGAACATCTCCATCAGTACAATACCATATTTTTTTATATATCAATAAAAGCCATGAGAACCCTACATGCAATATAAATGTAGAGCTGTTGTCTGCAATTAAAAAGAGTAGTATCCTGTTGCTTAGGTTAGATGACGATTTTGTGAAACAAGCTCCAGGATACTCACTCCTAAACATCCTTTGCTGGTGGCTGTCCTCTCTTATACTGTAGAAGCTGTAAAGGGTCTTTGTGTTCTCAGCCACATTGCCACAATACCTTAACACCTTTACATATATAATGTTATTCAATAGAAATTGTCAGTGTTCCCCCAAAATGTAATCCGCACAGCCAAATGCAATTCTGAAGGTGAGGTTGGGAGGCCATTGACCTTGACTAGAGCGACTTCTACCAAGACTATGTTGCATTGAGAACAAGCCTTGGCATGACTAAATTCATTAACTCTATACCACCCATAGCTTGTGTTTTTTGCTTGACAATCAATGTAATTGTTTTGGGGATACTATGTTTAGACATTGATTCCACAGAAGCTTAGATCTGTGTCTCGGCGTGGCAGAGACAACATTATCTAAACAATTTCATGATGTTCTTGCTCTTCTCCTCACTCCACCCTTACAAAGGCTGCCTCACCAAATAATAATAATAAGTATTTCTGATAATATAAAGTTACGATGGCTTTCCCTATCATGAGATGTAATGCACATACACTGTTTGTTTCAATACACAAACAGTGTATAGAACTGTAAAATGTAGCATTTGGCTAAGGTGACAGTTCAGGTTTATAGCTGAATACGTGCGGCTTCTCTAAGCTGGGGGATGGGCAGGTTGAGGCTTTCATTGAACTTGATACACACAGGCAGAGCTGAGATGATGTAATCCTCTCCTTCTATAAAATCATGTGGTTTGCTTACTGGTTGTCGTCAGATATGGGCTAAGCTAGCTGAGCCGATAAAATCTTTTAGATGTGAATCATAAGTGTTTTATGCATTCATTATTCTTACCAGGGCACACAATAACTGTACAGCTTAAATGGTGACCACTCTCATTCATTCCTATATATAGTATATTAGGTCATGGTTTTCACCTTTGTTCATATTTCAGGTGTTCATTTATATAATACAGAAGACCACATCCCTACCCTACTCTAGTTATAAAACCACAAAATATCTTCTGGAAAAAATATATTCAGTATGTTGAAAGAGAAGGAACATGAATTAAAGAGCATCCTGCAGATCATCTGCAGCATACTCCATCTTAATTATTATATTTCTTATGATTTGCTTCTTGGTTTATCTTTATTTTCAGCATCTTTTTGAGTGCTCACTAATGCAAGAAACAACCGACTGTGCAAATAATCACCCTCTATGATAGACAACACACATTGTAATGTCTCTGAAGATGCAATCCACCCCCCCTCGCCACCAGATCTTCTGTGACCCACCGCAAACACACATTGTCAATTATATTACGAGAGGAAACGCTGCTTCTACCCATTGCTTTTCAATACATCACTTACTTTCATTTAATACTCGTGTCACTAAACTAAAGCTGGGTGCACTTTGCGCTACATCAATCAAAATCTCTATACACTGTTTCCAGCCTGAAGCATTTAACCTATTACCTGCAAAGTGTCATTTTCTGCCTGAAAGCTGGATTGTACAGCTTTAAAATAACTCTATCCAGGATGCCACTCAGAAGTATATTTATTCTAAACAATGACCATAGCTCTGTCCTATTTTGCTTTACCGGGCCATTACTGTTGACCTCGTACAATCCATGATTTAGGTGCCCCTGGTGGAGATGGTTGTCTACTTCTCAGAAAAATACTTTCAAAACCTCTTGCCATTCTTTAGACTATATATGTGCCTAATAAGTCCTCCTTAAACGATGTCACAGATCTTTTCCTTTTAGAAAAATAAATATCTTCCACATCAGACAGCAGTTATGGAGTCTTGTCGCTTGCAACACCTTCATTTGAGCTGGGATTGCGCTGCACTCACACTACAATATAAAAACCATAAATATAAATTATCTTTACTCAGTTGCTGTTGTCACAAAATTAGTAAACATTTTGTAATATAATAATATATGTAAAAGTTACTTGAGTCAACCTTAACAAAAGCAAAATGCATTGGGAAAGATATACCAGAAAGGTTGAAACGCATGTGCCAGATGATAAGGAACATTAGTATTTTTTCACTGAATGCTGAGTTATAGTACATTGATTATGCATTTAGACTTTTTAGCGTCTTACGAAGTCGCACGTTCACACATCTGGGTTGTAAAGTGTAGCAATTTTTGGCAGGACATTGCCACATAATCCACAGGTGCTAAAAAAAAATATAATTATATTTATAGAGCACTAGCATATTACATAGTAGACTTGCCTTTTACATTCGTATGGATTTTAAGAAATTTTCTTAAGTTCGTTAATTAATACAAATGCCTGAAAATAAGAGGGACCCCTAATAAAACAGAACAAAAAAAGTCCAGAATTTTCATTTTGTACTCACACTCTCTCTCACTACTACCCTACCTTCTCCGACAACCTCCTATATTTCCCCACTTGTCCATCTCTGCTTCTGTGCTCTTCCTTGTTCGCTCCCCCTTATCCGTTGTGAAATCTCAAATTCTGCTTCTCTTCAGCCGCTGCTTCATCTGTGATTCCGTTTCTCCTTCTCCACTGCTCCATCTTCGTGAGAGAGTTTGTCCCTGTGGTGTGTACAGAGGTAGATAGTGAGAAGGGGGGAGAGGGTAGATAGTGAGAAGGGGGTAGGCAGAGGGTAGACAGTGAGAAGGGAGGGAGAGGGGGTAGATAGCCTGAGAATCGGGGTGGTCAGGGGGGAGATGGTGTGAGAAGGGGGTAGAATGGGTTGGGGGGCCCTTAACAGATTCTCGCACAGGGGCCATGAGGCTTCTAGTTACACCCCTGCACAGAAACACTCCCAATATCTTGTGGATGGCCTTCCCAATACTTTTGTCCATTTAGTGTGTGTAAATACTGTATATATATACACACACCATTTACCCCCTTTTCAAGAGCTCTATTATGCCACAGTACTTGATATTGAGAAAATAAAAACACCTTTAAACTATGGCTCCAAAACTGCCTGCATCTGGTCTCTCGCTCCCTCGCAGTCTTCATACTTTATACTGATGTCATATCGCAGCACTCAGACTCCATCAGCGGGCTGGGACTGAGGGAACGTCGATGGAGAGCTTTGCAGGCTGCCCTGCTCACCACTATCATTGGTGCACTTTTGACATGATTGAGCAAAAGTCAATACATTCCGAGACAGAGAATTTGTTTCCACTACTATGCCTGACATATGCAAATCATAAATGATAAGTCATAAATACACACAAATAAGACTCCAAAATAGAAAAAAAGTAAATTAAATAGAAATGTTTATTATTATTATTATTATCTTTTATTCATATAGCACCAACAATTTACACAGCACTTCATAGAATACATATATTCAAGATACATTAAGATTCTTGTTTCTATTTTTTTTTTCAATTTCTGTATTTCTAGCACCTATCATTTGTGATAGACATTAGATGAAGTTTATTGAATAAATGTTAAGGAGCGGGTGAATTGATGATTTACCCAACTTTATATCATTTGTTAATACACTCCTCCTTTTTACATAACTTATATAATGTGTCTTTCAACAGAAAATAGAAACCTCGGGGCTCTGCTTTAGGACTCATCTACTGGAAAAATAAAAAAAAAGCAGATCAGACTCACCAGTAAGCAATTCAACTATCAGGGAACAAATAAAAAAAATGACTGATAATAGTTGAAAGACATGTACACATTTAGTGAATATAATGACAACATAGCGACACTTCTAAATCACTGTCACTACATTTATAAAATCAAATGAAAGCTCCAAAGTACTGTTAGTGCAAGTTATTGCCACAGCTGAAGCTCATTACAGACAATGTAAAAAAATCAGTGTAATTTTTTTAGCAGGTACAGTTTAAAATTTGCAACTACATGAATTTAGCTTGGTAGTTGAATCACAAAATCATGCATTTTCTGGGACCATTAACAGTACTTAAGGTTGACATGGGGCATTGATTTGAGCCCATATCATCTAATTTGAGAGCATTCATTTTTCTTAGAATCAAATAACTTACAGCATGTGAGTACTGTTAAAATGCTGTAAAATATACAGTGGGTAAACTGCAAACATATATCCAAAGGGCGATAACAGAATATCATTAAAATTAAAATATGACAGCAGACATGGCATGTGGTAAAGACTTCCAGTGTGATTCAGTTAACAATGAATTGTGATATTTTAACGAAATAGACCATTAGTCTTTATACCGAGTGTATGTAAGTTCCTGAAACAGTTGGAACTCTGAAGCAGTTGAGATGTTGTAGCCTGGCATGAAGTTTTATAGATGATTGATGTTCTTTCTGTGTCTACGCTTTGTTTAGAGCGTAATGGGGTGTACAGTTGTCTACAATACATATGTACTAAATCTATATGTAAATAAAACAGAAGATAGAAAGACAAATGCATCATTTCATCAGGCTGCTGAGATGTGTTTATTATGTAATAAAGCACTTTTTTGAGGTCCTGAGTAGTAGTGGTGAACATACTGGTATGTAACATTCATCCTCAATATTTTTTTCTAGGAAATACATCAAACTGTCGTATATCCCCATCTTCACTTGTCCAAATATTTATTTTATCATCTCAAGCATTTCACTTGTCAAAATGAAACCAGTTCTAAAAACTTATCCAGAATTATAAGGATTTCACAGTGTGTATATATATATATATATATATATATATATATATATATATATATATATATATATAAAATGTAAAAAAAAGTTTGACATTTCAACCATTTTCCTTTCTGTACACCTTAACGATATTTAGTTGGTGCTATATAGACAAATACTAACTATACATTTAATGTATACACCATCTAATGTTGTATTTATAATTTATGTATTTATAATTCACAATTCATTCAAGACAGATACTCCCTCTTTGCCTTACAGAGAAAGCAGCTAAATCAGTGTCATAGAGTAGTCCTGCCTGTTCCATTCTTCGTCCTTTCCAAAGAAGCTCCTCAGAACGAAACATGATTCTGGTTTCAGGGTTTCACCCAGTGTAAGCGGTAAGGCCATAAACTAGATGGTGTATAAATATAGCTTGACATTCACCCACATGTCAGATACAACATAAAATGTGATGAAATATTCATTAGAAGGAAAAAACACAAAAATATGCAATTTTGTGCTTTTTCCCCACAGTTCCACAAAGTGTTGTAGCTATCATACCCAATAATGAAAACACCAATAACTCATTCAGTTTTATTATTAATTATATGCATGCTGTTATTCTTAATAAACCTATCAGTAGTCATATTATTTCTATATATTTACATTTTTTATTACAGAATAAACTTTACCCACTCCCATCTATTCTTCAGCAATTATGTTTTATGAGATTTTCCTTGTGTCTGTCCTGTTTTCTCATGATGACCAACCTTTAAATTTAAATTAGGTTTGTTTGGGTGTCTTCTGCATTATACACACAGGTAGGATAACTGGTTGCTCACCCATGTATTACCTGAGTTCAGGCCCGGACTGGCCACCGGGCCGCGGCAGGGCCGGATTTATTTAGGGGCTGATGGAGCTGCAGCTCCAGGCCCCTACCTTAAAATAGGCCCAGTCAGGACCGGACTGACTGGGCCTATGCGGCCTCTACGGCCGCATTAACGCAGGGCATAAGGCGCACCAGCCCCTTAAGCCCGCTGCAACTGCGACCGGGTCCGCCACTCTAAGGGGCCGGGAAGCCCCCACCAGGGTTTAAATTAAAACACCGGGGGTTTTTTTTTACTTTATTTAACTTCCTCCATGTTAAATAAAGTTTTTGTTAACTTTATTTAACATGGAGGATGTTAAATAAAGTTAAAAAAAAAACCACCGATGTTTTAATTTAAGCCCGGTGCAGCCGCAGACCCCTAAGGCCGGCCCTGGTGGGGGCTTACCGGCCCCTTAGAGTGGTGGACCCGGTCGCAGTTGCGGCGGGCTTAAGGAGCCCTGCGTTAATGCGGTCGTAGAGGCCACATAGGCCCAGTCCTCACTGGGCCTATTTCAAGGTAGGGGCCTGGAGCTGCAGCTCCATCAGCCCGTAAGTCAATCGGGCCCTGCCGCGGGCCAGGTCGCAGTTGCTGCTTGCTCCGGCAACAAGGTAAGTAGGGTGAGGGAGGGGGGTGCAGTGAGAAGGGGCAGAGAGGGGTTAGATAGTGAGAAATGGGAAGAGGGGATACATAGTGAAAAGGGGGAACATAGAAGGGGCAGAAAAGATGGGGAGAAGGGGAAGTGTGACTGCGTATGAGAATGAATGAATAAATGTGTGGATGAATTGTGTGAATGCGTATGACAATTAATGAATTCATGTGTGGATGAATTGCTTGAATGATTTGTGAGACTGCATTAATGAATGTGTTAATGATTTGTGTGAATGAGTAAATGCAAAGATGGTACATGAAGGATGGGCTTTAACAATAAATAAATAAATAAAAATGGGCTGCTCTGGCTTAAATGCCCGGGCCTATTTTTTGTCCCAGTCCAGGCCTGCCTGAGTTAATATCTGGATAGCTAATGGTTCAACTATGAATTTAATCGCTAAAATGCCACAGGCTGTGTTTGTTACAATCTACATTTAGGTACAGTGACCTTTAAGATATGAGAATATTCACTGTATATAGCTAATTATCATTATTTAGTTATTTATATAGCACCACCATAGTCCACAGCACTGTATAATAAGACAGTGGGACATCAGAGAATTTGGCATAAGGTGACAATTGGGCTATTTTAAGCGACTGTCCCATGAAAACCAGATGAGGGCATATCAGGATGGAAAGCAATCAGCTACCACTGTAAATAACAAGTTACCCAGCGCTGAATATTCACGACCATTTGGGTCAAGCGTATGTTGCATTGATGAGCATTTTTTATGAGACTGATGACCTTTGGCTTGTTTTCTAATTTTAGTGGGATGGCTATTTGCAACAAGTTAGACACTGATCTGAACTGATACTTTGGTTATGTTACACGTCTTGTTGTAAAATCATATGCTAGATAGTTCTGGATTGCATCTGAATTTACTATGCATTCCATCACATTTGTGATCTGTTCTTTCATGTTGTTCTTTCACACATCACATGTTCTTTAGACAACTGACCTAGAGTATGTTGTATATTGTTATATATTGCTCCTGCACTCGGGTTTCTTTTTTGTGGCATTTGAACCAGCAATGGCATGGGTGATTCCAGGTTTTGGAGTGTGGCAATTATTAAAATATATTTAATTGATGGGTGTCTAGCAGCCAGGCCTTTTCGTGGGATTGTCTTTCATCCAGTTAAAGCAGGATGCTAAATATTCACTTAAACGTTTGTTTTAATTTAGCATTGCTTATGCTAAGCAAAATCTCTCCTTTAGATTAGAATATACTTATGCCAATGAGGACATCTCTGAGACATGCACACTCTGAGAGGGACACAAGGTATGTCACATTTACATTCCTTACACGGGTTCCACTATTTGTATGTGGCCGATGTTTTATCTTTTCAGCACTGCAAAGGGCTGGAAATATATATGAGCATTCCCCTATAGCCAAACGTTTGCAGTCACAGGGTATGTCACATTTTTACTTTTTGGGTTCCCTCAACTATCCTTATCTGAAGAGATGCCATAAAAATATGACATACCCTGTGTGCTTGTCTAAGATGTGTCTACACTGGGATAAGCATTTTTTTATTTTGCTTTTGTCTCTTTTCCGTTCACCATAAGCATGCAGAATTGTTGGCTAGATGCCGTTCTTTGATTCCCGTGCATGAACCGGAGTTGTATCTATCCTGCACTAATGAGATCTTTAAGGTTGAAACATTCTGTGGGTGGAATGCTCAGCTCATATATTTTCATCCCTATGCTGCACTCAAAGGTTGAGTCTCAAACAGATGATGAAGCCCATATAACCTTGGATTAGAAATCAAGACATAATACATCCTATATCAAGAAGTTATATTTCTACAATGCCTAATCACTTCTATCACTGACAACCTTCAGCAAGATGATGCATACAAAACACATAAAATGAGCACAAGGATCGAGTTAACATGTAAACATTGTCATAGGAGACTTTAGTGGCTATGAATTGCAAATAAAACACACATTGAAGCTTGAGGTACTAACCCAGGAGACAGTTATCTCCTTGCTCACCTTGCCGACCCACCCTTGGCTAGGTCTATCTGAACAAGAAGAAGTCAAGATAAAGTAGGTTCTCCCTCCCGCCAACCCCTCCACAACCCTCTAACTCACTGCTGAGCTCCATAATATGATGTCATAGCACTCCATGTCTTTAAGGCACACAGCACATTTTACCGCATGCTCTGAAGGCTGTGCTTTGCATCAGAGGTTGCCTATGGCCTAAATGCATATGTGTAATATTTAAGATGCCATAAAGTATCCATTGCATCTAGCCTGTGTAACCCTACTGCGTACCCAGGCCATACTGAGCCACTGGTATGATTGGCTGATGACAAATAACAGAAGTTACTTAAAATGGATATGTTAGGTGCAGGGTAACCAATTTGTTCATTACATTACATGCATAAAAAATGCATATACTGTAGCTGTATTGGCCCGAGAGAACAAGGAATCTTTAGCCAAAATTGATACCTTTCATTAAAGATGTAATGGCATGTAAGCTTTCAGGACTCTCCTTCAGATTGAATGAACTTTTAGAATTAGAACTTTAATTGAACTGTATGGATTCCAAATGTTCTATAATGAATTTTTTTTAAAACAAGAATTGATAAAAAATGTACCCATCCAAAAAGAAACAAAAATACTTCATGGAGCATCTTCACAAACTCAAAAGTAATTCTTCATTTAAGACAAAAAGGTACAAAAGTGTTGCAACTGTAAGTTACCTAAAGATTTTTTCACAATGGACAATATATTCTGCTGCTGAATTGTGCATTATCATCTCTAAGTTCCTTCAGTGATTTCCAATACTCAGTATTTTGCCCTTTTGGGACTTTAACATCTATTGGGTAATGGGATTGAAAGAATGAATTGTGACACACAGAGCCATTAGTAAAATAAAGATGGACTTAATCTATACTTGCAATACCTGTGGCCAGCATTTGTGTTCAGATAGTTTCTGCATCAATACTATTCTTGTATTCTTGTCATGTGATCATTTAGAAATAGGACAGGTAAATGTGCTTAAAGCATTGATTTGGGATGGAGTGTTTGCACTCATCACAAATGAGAAAGTTATATTATCTAAATCATGTCCCCCCTTGGAAATCTCTGGTCCTGGGTATCCCGGAAGATATCAGTTTCATTAAATGAACGAACTACATTTGTCAGAAAAGAGCAGGGTAAGGGGAATTGTGCAGTTGAGTAATGGGGAGTAAAATTGTGTTATAAATGTATAATAAAATCGTAATAGTTGAAGCACATCTTTACCCATACCACTTTTACTTACTATCCTACTTTTTCAGCATTATGATTCCAGAGGGGGTCATGGTAGTCTAAAAGGAAGGTTGCACTTCAGTTTTTTTTCCAAATTTCAATTTTTTCAATTTACATTTTTCATGGAATGGCGGAGAACCTTTTTAACATACAATGTTTAGGAGAGAGCCTGTGGTTATTAAAAACATGATAATAAATAATAAAGTTGAAAAGTTAAATGGTGCCGTGGAAAATCCAGGGGATAATTTGTTAGCAATTATTCTGCAGTGGTAGTTACTTGCTACTTATTAGAACTATGGAGGAAACAGGACCCTTTAAGATGTGACTTTTTGATGCATGCTAGCTAAATTATTTGAAATGTATAGAGAAATGTGTTTATGGTATTCTTTTGGATTTATTTTTGCAGTGCATACTCACCACAAACCACTGACCAAAACACTGGGGGATTAGCCCTCAATGCCTGACCATTTATGTGTCAATTTTATTTCTGCACTTCTATAATATTTATGCACAAAGAGATACCTGACTAGGATGATGTTATTGGCATGGTAGGCTTAGGGCAGCACCCCAAGTCCAACCATGCCAAGGACATCATTGTAGTCTGTGGTACTATGCACAGTGCCAGGTTATAGCCAATATAAAACAAAAAGAACAATCAGTCCCTAGTAAAAGTGAAAAGATAAATTATAAATTTTTTATACATAATTACGAAACATCCAATATATATCTATGTGCAAAACAGATACAGGAGGAAATAGAATAAATTTGCGGTGTAAAAGATTTGCAGTGATTCTAAGGCAAACAACCCAGAAGTGAACTGGTTATCTACTAGTAAAAAGGCGCTTACTAGGGTAATACTAACCACATAGCGATTACCACAACGATTTTCCCATGCAACTGTAAAGTTGTGAACAAGGTCCTCTCTGCTTGACATATTAGCTTGTCCCTGAGTTTGTCCTACCCTCTAAGTCACCCTGATATCCCTCAGATTTGGGGTTGTTCCAAGAAACCAATGTATTATATATATATATATACATATATACATATACACACACACACACACTTATCTATATCTAAATGGTGCTCCCGTTGAAAAATTGCAAATGCTAAAATACATATATTTTAAGTGTTGATTTAGTGATAGATTGATGAACTCAGAAGGAATACTGTTTAGACCATGTCAGGTATGTTCTGGGCATTATGTTGCTTCCCAACTTAGAAAAGAACATCTATCACCATGGAGTGCTAAAAGCTACTTGGAGCTGTTATTGGTGGCACCAAGTCAGACTGACCTGCTCTAGGAACATGAGACCTATGAGCTCAGAGGATATTTGTACAGGATTATCATGCATTTTAGACACATTCTAACTTCTCAGCTACTATAATCTTAAATGATTCAGGTGGTCTCAACTTCTCAAAATAAGTTAGCTGCTCTTAGTAAGAAACCACTTTCTTCTAATCCAGAAAATATATGACTTCATGACAATCCAAATATTACACTTTAATCCACTATATATATATGGAGCGGCCCTTTTGCTTCCAATGTTCTTGTTTCTAGCTCAAATATGGCAATGCTAGAGTTATCTGTCCTCTTGATTGCCAATAATACCCCCCCCTGTCTTCCATTCTTCCATTCCAGTACTTTATTTATGTTATTTATTTATGTACAAAAAAGTACTAATTGCACTGCAAATTATATATATGTACATCCATGTAATGGTTGTACCTTGCTGCTGATAAATTGCATGTCTCTAATTAAACCACAGACGTGTCATGCTGAAGATTGGTTGCTCAAGCTGAATAATCGTTTCATGCAGATACAGCCTTGCAACACACTGTGGGATTTGCAAGCTCTGCAGTATGTTTGGGTAAAAGATTAACCCATCTGAAAGGAAATTATGAGTGGTCACCACTGTACAATTTTTTTTTTTACTGAATCACCTCCTTGTCTGTGAACTAACTGCTCAGCAAATTTTTTATTGATCAGAAACAGCCTTAGAAAATTGCATGAGCCTAGAAATGGTCCCACTGGACAATGAAAGAGTAACAGACGATTTATTGCAAGCTGTTGAGCAGAGTGGAGCAACTAACTACTGTATGTCTGTGTCATTCCCGGGTCTGGACTAATGATGGATACCATGTACTTAAATGTGTACAACATTACTAAATATATGACATAGATATTGGAGTACACACATACACACACACACACATTTATATATACATATATACAGACATATATGTACAATTCTGGTTTAAAGAAAATGTAAGGATAAATCCTTCCTAAATCCTTCCTAAATCCTTCCTATAACTACAGCCTAACAATCAGCTATAGAAGCATATACACATAAAATTTGATGTCAGATAAAACCAGTCCAGCTAATCTAGCCTACACACTTTTCCTGATGCTAAAACTCAAACCTTAGTAAGTTCTTGCTCTTGTCTTAGATTCAGCATAACTTTATGCCTATAGCACACATGTTTCAATTCCCTCACTGTATTAGCCTCTACCACTTCTACTGGGAGGCTGTCCCACTTATCAACCACTAAAGTAAAAATGTCTTATGTTGCATCTACATCGATTAATTATATAGTCAATACTGGTGTGAGTCAAGTGACAAATACTTTTATTTCTTCTTATTTTTGTAATGGTCGTCCATATTGTGAATTGCATTGTATCTGCCATGCCCCACACACCTGCTCACTTACCTTCTCCAGCTATTTTCTGGTCTCCTCTGATCTCTCTTTGCAGAAGCAGAGACAACCCTAATTATTACAAAAAGGAAACCTTGTTTACTTTTTTTTATAAGGAGTTCAGTAAATCAAGTCTTGAATATGCCCATATACAATATATGACCCAAAGTACATGGAGACCTGACCACCCTTTTCGTATGAACTTGTTGGACATACCATTACAAAACTATGGACATTAATACAGAGTTGGCCCCCTTTGCAGCTATAACAGCTTTCCACAATACTTTGGAGTGTTCCTGTGGGAATTCCAATTCATCCCAAAGCTGTGTGATGGGGTTAAGGTCCGGGCCAGTTAAGTTCCTCCACACCAAACACGTCAAACCATGCCTTTATGGACCTTGGACCTTGCTTTGTGCACTGGGGCACAGTAATCCTGGAACAGGAAAGAGCCTTCCTGAAACTGGTGCCTTTGTATGTTATAGCATTAACATCACCCTCTGCACTGGAAGTAAAGGGCCCAACCCCTGAAAACCAGCCCTAGACCATTATCCCTCCTCCACCAAACTTTACAGTAGGCACTATGCATTCTAGTAGGTAGTGTTCTCCTGGCATCCTCTAAATCCAGGTTCAGCCATCAGGCTTCTAGAATCAGTGAGATGTGATTCAACATATCAGAGATCAGTGGTGGTGTGCTTTATACCACTCCAGCCAACACTTGGCTGACTTGTGGCAAAGGTGGCATCCTATGACACTGCCAGGTTAAAAGTCACTGAGCTCTTCGATACTATCCATTCTACTGGCATTGTTTGCGTATGGAGGTGTGCTTGATTTTATAGACCTGTTAGCAGTGGGTGAGGCCAAAACATCTAAACTCAATAATTAAGTGTGGTATCCACATACTTTTTGTCAATATATAATATGTAAATATATATATATAACTGTTGCAGGAAAACTATTCATCCAGCCCCAAGTAATACATATGTGTAATACACATCCATGGAGTAATTTTCATAGCTCTTAGCAAGGATACATTGGAAACAGACTCAAATCCATCAAAATATGTATTGCTTCTGTATATATTTCACATGATAGAATGGATAGGAAACATCAGTATTTCCTAGCAATTGCAACTTGAGCAGTGTTACAATACTGATACAGCATTGAATTTGTTTTCATAAAACAGACATGAATGATATCAAGACAGGAACAAAATGTAAATATGTCTCTCTGTATCCTGCTTCAATGTATAAATGTTAGTTTCCTGTGGCAATAAGGCATGGTTGATCATGGATAAAAAATGCATCATGGGCTGAGGTATGCACACTTATGGCTGCCCGTGGTCAGAGCCATATTTCTACAGCAAGTTGATTTATTTAGTGATAATACAAGACTGCTACCAAGTTTCCCATCACTACCTGTTTGCTAGAGCTTAGCCTAGAAGGATAACATTTTATCAAGTGAAGTTAATTTATGCTTTTTAACACATAGTCTATCACATTACTGTAATCTATATTTTGAATCCCAAGTTTAAATTGACGGATGAATTAAGAATTCTTTCTGTAACCTGCAGAAACTACTTCAAGAAAGATTTATTATTAAGTCTATAAAATGATATTGAGGTCAGAACAGATACATCATTTAGGTTATGATGCAAATAACACTGCCTAGCTGGCTAGCTGAAGATAAAATCTTTTCATAAAGCATATTTCATAAAGCATTTTAAAATAAGGAGAACACTGTTTTGTTTCTGGGAACCTATAGTACAACCAGCTTATTGATATTTTGTCTAATTTAAAACAACCTCCAAAAACCAGTGAGTACATTGCACGATATGCTCACTGATTGAAAAGCTTGAAAATTAGCATTGTAACAATGCTTCTGTTGAACATGAAGAGATACAGGGATTGTTTGCAATTGTAAGAATTGTGCTTATAAAAAGACATTCATTATATACTGCAGTGGACACAAAATTAATATTTTCTAGTATTATCAGTTATAAAGAAGTTTAGTATTCTGCATTAGAATTCACAAATAAAACCAATTAAATGAATTGTCGCTTCAATAAACATAAATCTTTATACAATTAAATGGATGCATACGCTTCTATCAACGTAAAAATATAAATACAATAAGATGAATATAAGGTGTATGAATAATGATTCTAAAGAATAAACTTGTTTTGAGTGTCAAGGTAAGTGGCTGTTGGACCATTGATTTTAAAAATGTAATTTTATGCACAGTATGATTACTTTTTTCTTATAAAGTAAACATAATTGTTAGTGCCATTCATATATAGAACACGCAAACATTTTGGAATTGACCCAAATTGTACATAAAGAATGACAAGCTCTGCTCAACAAAGACAACCAATACAGAAGCGAATGGGTCACCACTTGGAAACATATAATGGAGAGGACCAAACCTCAAGACTTACCGATTGACAATAGGGATGGGTATTTCATAGCACTCTTTGAGCATAAACAATTCAATGAAAATTAACCGATCAGATTGACAAAATCACTTGTGTCCATTTTCAATTTGTATCCATAGAGGGCACCAATTTGAATGAAACTCTTAAACTGTGGGGCAGACAAGTAGGAGTTGAATGGAGGTTTGTGGCAGTAAGAACTTGGAGTAAGATTTTGATTAAAGAAGCTGACATATTTTTTGAAAGGTTTGCTTTTAGTGAGCTCTCCAAAACTAAAAAGTATGGTCCAGCTGGAGGTTATATGGAAGAGATATAAAAAGAGAATGTGCTGATGTACAGAGGAACCAGTAGAAACATGGAGCACATTGCAATGAAACATTGTAAATTAAGGTTTTTGAGGCATCTTGGGTGAAGTGTAGGATGGTTGAATATGAGTGAGAAAAGGTGGTCCCTAGGTACCGTGCTTTATTAGTAGGTGAAATATTATTAATAAAGACTTTGAGGGCTGGAATAAAGACAGTAAAAAATACATGCGACATGGAGGTACAGTAGGCCACACAATGAATGTGATCAACATGGAGAAGTACTGATTTTCATCAGGATGGTGGAACTAGTGTTTCTCATGAAAAACTATTTTTTGTTATAGGTGGACTATATGACCAAAAGTATGTGGGGAATGTTTTAAATACTTAAGGATTAAAACCTAAGTAAAAATATTTGTTTTGATAATAAAAACAGTTCTACTCTTCTCTTTACAAAAATATTAAAATCCAATGAATATAATAAAATGACTACTAAATCTCTGGGTATAATTAACGCATATAAAAAAATTCCTCCCCCTCCAGCTTTAAAGAAATGGGAAAAAGATTTAAATTGTGTTATAGAATGAGAAGACTGGAATAACGCTCTGAAATTTACTATGAAACATGTTCATTGTTTGAATCTTAATGAGCTACAGTTATACAGTGAATAGATGGTATAGAGTCCCATCACTACTAGCAAAAATGTATCACAATGCCATACCTAATTGCTGGAGGTGTGGGGAATTAAAAGGTGATTGTCAGGAACCAATTTTTCACTGCCTAAACCATGGCTTTTTTATACCTGTGGCGTTTACATCTGCAACCACTAGTGGCCACCCTCCGCCCTCTGGAGCACTCAGAACTCAGGTGTGCCTTGTTACCTGGGTTGAGCCCTAGTCTACATCCAGCTGGGCCTTGTTATCTGGATTACCCTGCCTTTATGAACCTGCCCTGCCCTTCAGTCAGGGCCTTTGTATTGAAGTCTATGGACCTTCCTGTTGTGGCTCTGCACCTGTACTGTTCCTGGTTCCCTGCTTTGTGTCCTGATCAAGTGGACTCCCTGCCTTTGTGTCCTTCCAAGTGGACTCCCTGCTTTGTGTCCTTCCAAGTGGACTCCCTGCTTTGTGTCCTTCCAAGTGGACTCCCTGCTTTGTGTCCTTCCAAGTGGACTCCCTGCTTTGTAGACTCCCTGCTTTGTGTCCTTCCAAGTGGACTCCCTGCTTTGTGTCCTTCCAAGTGGACTCCCTGCTTTGTGTCCTTCCAAGTGGACTCCCTGCTTTGTGTCCTTCCAAGTGGACTCCCTGCTTTGTACCCTTCCAAACGGGCTGTGTGCCTTTTGTACCCTTCCAAACGGGCTGTGTGCCTTTTGTACCCTTCCAAACGGGCTGTGTGCCTTTTGTACCCTTCCAAACGGGCTGTCTGCCTTTTGTACCCTTCCAAGCGGGCTGTGTGCCTTTCGTACCCTTCCAAGCGGGCTGTGTGCCTTTTGTACCCTTCCAAACGGGCTGTGTGCCTTTTGTACCCTTCCAAACGGGCTGTGTGCCTTTTGTACCCTTCCAAACGGGCTGTGTGCCTTTTGTACCCTTCCAAGCGGGCTGTGTGCCTTTCGTACCCTTCCAAGCGGGCTGTGTGCCTTTCGTACCCTTCCAAGCGGGCTGTGTGCCTTTCGTACCCTTCCAAGCAGGCCGTGTGCCTTTTGTACCCTTCCAAGCGGGCTGTGTGCCTTTCGTACCCTTCCAATCAGGCTGTGTGCCTTTCGTACCCTTCCAAGCGGGCTGTGTGCCTTTCGTACCCTTCCAAGCGGGCTGTGTGCCTTTCGTACCCTTCCAAGTGGGCTCTCTGTCTGTCGTGCCCTTCCAAGCGGGCTCTCTGTCTGTCGCGCCCTTCCAAGCGGGCTCCCTGCCAAAAGACTTATTACCTGTATTTTATTTTGCCATACGTCCGGTTACTTGCTTAGACTATATTACCCTTATTTGCTGGTCCTGTTATATACATGAAATACACTGCATTACCTGGATTTCTGTTTGTGGTGTCTTTGTTTGCATAATCATGCACCGTGGGTTACATACTGAACCCCAAGTATCCCCTGCGCATGGGCTCCTACCTGACCTGATCACCCGAGTCCTGACAGTGATGAACTACATATATGGTGGAATTGCATAGTTATTAAGAAATTCTGGAATTTTATATCCTCTCGTTTGCAAATAATTTTTGGACAAAAATGGAGCCTGACTCCAGATCAGGCTTTGTTACATTTAAATCTCCCTAATACAAATAAGAACGACCTGGGATTTCTCCTCCATATATTAACAGCTGCAAAAATGGAAGTGGCAAGGAATTGGAAAAAGGCTGAAGGGATCACTTGGACTAAAGTGAAAGCGCAATTAATTTATCAATGCCAAATGGAGAGGGGAATTGCAAGCTACCCAGTCTTTCGCAGAGAAAAATATTTCTTCTGGAATGGCTGGGTAGATCAATTACAAAAGGGCAAATTAGACTAATATTATATAAGCTTAAGCAAGACATGAGAACTTAATTAATAGGCAGAATGAACCCTGGTGATGCGGGGATCAAAATAAAGTATACTTGTGAACAATGTTCGTGATCCAATTGAAATTTTAACTTTTGTCATATGTATGGATGTTTTCTGTTTATTTGTTAAATTTGCTTGTTAAGACACAATCGAATTATTTTTGTACTTATCTTTTAAAACGCAAATAAAGAATAATAATAATAATAAAAAAATAAAAAAAAAGTATGTGGGCAGCCATAATAATTGAGTCTATGTGTTTCAGCCCAGGGCCGTAGGAAGGGTGAGGCGAGAGAGGCCCTTGGGCGCAGCTGCGAGGGGGCGCACAGCCGCCCGATCAACAGCTGCAGCCTCCAGGACTGGTTGGGGAGATCAATGATCTCTCTAACCAGCCCAACATTAAGGTTGCCATCCAAACCATTTTAGCACACTGGCCAGCATTCTAGGGGCTTGTGGTGAATCACATTGCTGCCAGAAGACTGGACCCAACTCTCTAACAGCGACTAATGTCAGACACTTTAATGCTTAGATTCTCCAGTGTACCATTCTGTGCTTTTCTGCAACTACTGGCTGACTGATGCTCTGATAATATGGAGCAGATAAATGCTGGATAATATTACATAAACGAAATCTAGCTCCAGTCTAGGAATCAGCACAAAATAAGAAATATATTTATTTCTCATCTTATTCATATTCTAACATAATGTTAAAAAAAAAATTCGCACACTCTCTAATACTGTACGCCTGCCATAGTTTAAAGCTTTCTCCAATCAACATATGACCAAAGAAAAAAGATTATGCGGCACTGAAAACATAATTCTATCATTATCCTAAAAATGTTAATGAGACACCCCAGGTCAGCGATCTCACCTATTTTAAAAATGTGTTTTGTCTATTGTCTGCGGTAAACTCCATATTTTGATCATGTAAGATGATTAACTATATAATTAAACTGCATAATAATACGTTATACAATCCAACTGGTTAAAGGCACAAACAACACGTTTTATTTTCCCCACAACAGTGTCCTAATGAATGCGAGGTAAACTCATAGTCATATAAGTCATATAAGGTCATTTATGAAACAGACAAAAGATTACTAGACATAATAAGCTCAATACAATGCAATTTTAGGTAATCACAATCCTTTATAGCACATTCCACTTTCTAAGCCAAGAAAGCCTTTCCAGGTGTGTTCAGTCTTACTTGGTTTAAAATGTACGCCAGCAAGAATAATTAATGTTTATTATAAACACCCTGACCCTCAAATTATTGGCAGATAATGCGTTTTCATATTTAATCAAAAATAAATATTGCTTACTTATGTAATTTGATGTTTAATTCCATTGTAAAACTGCACATCCCATTTAAAAAAACAAAACAGAAAGCTCATTCATCTGTAGGTAGTTTTGATATTAGGATATTGTGTTCCAGTGAATGAAAAATACTTAAAATCTCGACCTGTGTTTTTACATCAATTTTTGGAGGGTCAGGGGGATACAGTAGAGGTTAAATTGGCAGAGGAATATCACAGAAACGAGGATTTCCATTTCTTAATGTGGAATGTGCATATAAAAAAGTAAAACACATTTTTGAGGATTGTCAGGTCAGGTGATCGTACCTTACACCATCCTAATATGAAGACATAAAAATAAGGAAGGGAGCAAAGCACATTCCAATATAAGTCAAATATGTTTTCCTATTTAAGTGATAACACATGCCACTGTTTCAACCTCAGGGAGGTATTCATCAGGGCAAAACAAAAAATAACAGGTAAATTAGTACATGAAGTTGCCATCTCTTTCAGGAAGCAAATGTGTCTACATCTTGGCACGGCCAGACTGGCGATGACAGGGCAGCCCTGCTACTTTAAGCCAGGTGGCACCTGATGGGGTAAGTGCAGCCGGTGGCTCGATATACATAGCCACACGCTACTAAGTGTGCAGGCATATATGTGCAGGCATATCCGGCTGGTGGCCACACACCCAATCTGCCGATGGAGCAATTGTGTAGCTCTGTTGGTGACTGGCCCACCAGGCATTTGCTTGGTGTGCCAGATGGCCAGTCTAGGCCTGCTTCTGAGCTACCCATAACTAACCTAACACTAGTCAACTACTAAAAATATAGGACTTACATGTTCATGCTTGAAGGTGTCATAAAAACGTATCTGTAGCTTTCTTGAGTTCACCAACATGATGGTGTCAATATCTTTCCTGAAAATATGCCCTAAGCGCAATAGTCAACAGTAAGTAATAGTAAGTAAGAACAAATTTGTACTTTATGTTAACAACAATGTAATATATACATTATACAATAAAGTTATGGCTATTATTTTTTATTATTTTATTATTGTTTTAAATCATAACTTACAACATGGCAGGATCCCTGGCCTTTAAGTTGTGTATTCTTATCATATTGTAACAGCAGTTTATCTTGTTTGAATGAAAAACTTTCACAATATAGTGACAAGAGCCATAATACATTTTTCAGTTATCCTGTAATCATGGATACAGGGAGCATTTCAGGTAACAGAACAAATGATTCCTGACAGCTACAGTAACTAATTTAATTTGATGTTTAAGGCAGGCTGGTTTAGGACACTGTTATATGAAAGGAAAAATACAAACGTTTCCATGTCACTGAAAAAACAAAACATAGCTCATGTAGTAAACACAATAGAACAGGACTTTGTAAGGCTCAAATATTGTTATTGTTTTATATGAAATCTCACCGATTAACTTACATTCAGCACATAAGCACTGCTTATGTATTTTCTAAATGTCTAAAGCTTTATTTTGAAAAACCTTCTGTGCCCTGAAGAAGTAGTCCTTGAAATTGACACTGTTGGCTATATAACCCCATAAATTGTAGTCATAGTGTACAGCCTGCGGCCATCTTAAGTTATGCTTGGTTATATAGTCTGGTTCAGTATACGTTCAATGCGTCTAAAAACTCCATTCTTTACATCCTGTTTTTCTCATCTGGCAAGGCTGTTGCTGTTAGTTAAATTCAGCATTTCACACACTTTAATTATTGCTCTATAACATATGTTTTTATATTGTATAATGATGCAATTTCTTTAAATATACGTAACACATGTACAAATGCATTTTTCAATATGCCCCTAAAGTAAAGTGGCTGTGATTTGCCCATGTCCCTACTATTGTTCTCCTGCTTTGCAAACGTAAAACTTGTTACTGTGATGTGATATCACTTCTTACTCATATTTTCTCTATTATATTTGTGACAAATTGTTGTGGTGAGGTCCCCTGTGGACATCATTGTGATGTGTAGGGCCTTGCAGTGACTTCCGATCTATATCACGAAGCCGCACCCAGCGAATGCTCATTTAAGCAGGGCTCTCTTCACCTGTTGTCTGTTATGTCCTGTCTACCCATTGTACAGCGCTATGGAATTTGATGGCGCTATAATAAAATATAAACAAAAATAAACAATATATAAGTATAAACAAAATAAATAACAAAATAAATAAAAAATCTAAACAAAAATAAAATAAACAATAAATAATAATAATAATGCATCTACCTTATAGACAATCAAGGAGACTGCAAGAAGGGGTGCTTCAATTATATGTCAGAAAGCAAGCACATGAAATAGAATCTAAAAACATAGATCGTCTACGTCAGCCAAGTGGCAGAATGTCCACGTTTCTGCTTTCTGGCCTTTTTATTTTGATGCAGAGAAGAAGACTTGATCGTTGGCATCTATTTGAATGGAACCTCTTCTCACTGCGTCGGCCTAGAGGGATAATATTATTTTAGTCAAATCTCCGTTTATTGACAAATCATGACAAAGTACATTTAGAACAGAGGGATAATATTATTTTGAACATTATTTTCTGCAGACAACGCTTCTGGTTATTAAATCAGATTAAAACATGCAGTTAATTCATAGAGTGGTTGGCTCAATCATAGCAACAGAGGCATCCAATTTTGTATGTCGATATTTACATGATATTTTCATAATTTAAGGAGCACCATTAAAGAATCCTGATTTCTACTTCCTTTGAATCATGGTCCTAAAACAAGCATTTATAACATATTGAGATCCGTATTCATAATGCTCTCATGTTGGGGACATCCTCTGGTATGGTGGTTGGATCTCTTTCTATTCCAGGTGCCCCACCAGTTGTCTTGCCACTAAAACCGGCCCTTGACATCTCAGCTGGTCATTGGAACCAATTATTCTACACATATATTAATAATGAGACAAATGTTGATTTGGGTTCTAAAGTAATTAAATCTTAGTTAATCAGGTTAAAGGATTTTTCATATTCTCTGTCCAAAGCACAATCAAGACTAAAAGTTCTAATATATAATCCATTTTGATGCTCCTGTAACACCTACCTGTCCGGCCGGGGTCCCACGGCGTCCCTCGCGCACGTCCCCCTCGTGTATTGACGTGCGCTCTACACGCACACGAGGGGGCGTGCGTATTGAGCAGGCACGCCTCCCGGTTCCTGACAGCTCTGTTCGGGAAAAACGATCCGCCGCTACATGCTCGCGGTACCCGACCAGCACCTCATCTGCCTGTGTGGCACTGCCGCGTCGCTCGCGGCAGCAACACAGGCAGAGAGGAACTCGTAGTTTACCGCCGCGGGCATGCCGGCGGCGATCAAGTGTTTGATCGCCGCTGCATGTCCACGGAGGTGGTTTTACCTTCCCTGCCTGTGTGGCACTGCCGCGTCGCTCGCGGCAGCAACACAGGCAGAGAGGATCTCGTTGGGTACCGCCGCGGGCATGCCGGCGGCGATCAAGTGTTTGATCGCCGCTGCATGTCCACGGAGGTTGTTTTCCTCCCCTGCCTGTGTGGCTCCTCCGTGTCCTTCACGGAGGTAACACAGGCAGGAAGTTTTGTTTGTTGTTGCCATCGCGACGACGCTAATTGCGCCGGTCGCGATGACGTCATCTTACCTGCTCTCCCGCCATTGGTTCTATTTAAACCTTCCTGGTTCCTTGTTTCCTTGCCCGTTCAACGAGTCCATGTTAATGTTCTCTGGGTGCTCCTGTTTATTGATTGATCTCCACGTGTACCAGACCTTGGCTTTGTTATTTGACCTTGATCCTGCGCTGCCTGTCCCGACCTCGGCTTTGTCATTTGAACCTGATCCTGTGCTGCCTGCCCCGACCCCGGCTATTGTATTTACCACGCTCCTGTGCTGCCTGTCTCGATCCCGGCTTGTTTTTCGGAGACATTTCTGCATCGTGGGTCCACCTCCTGTGGTGCCTGATCCAGCGTAACAGCTCCTTGCATTATTGTCAGACAAGTGCATGTTAAAATAAACTAAAACCAGCAACTTTGTTAATAAATATATGAGGGGATGCATTGTTTTAAATACTACTGCTCTGATTCTTGTCTTTGAGATACTAATACTGTGTGTATCTGTACGAAATGTTATTGTATAAATTAGTTGGCTAAGCAATGTATTAATATATACATAAACCTCATCATGCAGATTCCACTTTTAGATTTTGGAAATTGTCTTACCTGGAGTGCTGTTTCTTTATCATATGGAAACCAGATAACTCTGATTGTAGTATATTTTAAGCCAATTACTTTACTTTACTTTTCTTTCATTCTCCAATACTGATTTTAATTTTCTTCCGCATGTCTTCTCTGGGTCACTGGTTTCGATCCTCAAGGTCACAGCTTGCATTCTACACACAGACCCTGACACATTGATCTGAGGCAGATAAGATTAGGGTGTGTAATATAATTTGTTACTGAATGAGAAGGAACAATGGGCTCAGTAATGCAAAACCTGCCATATTTAAACATGTTGTGCTTTTTCTGACCTCATCTTTATACATGAATCCCGTAATTTAATTGTAAGCTTTGCATTTCTTGTAATTATGCACAGGTCATGTAACACAGCACCTCATATTTATTCATGAACAATATAGCCTTCTGTTGCCTCACTAGATAGCCAAAGGATTTAAACATGTGGAATCTTAACATGCAAGTTTACATGTTTTACTAACATAGACTTTAAAATGCCAAGTCCATACTAATCAAAAAATATTTGCAAACTGTGTTGTATATTTTTACACAAATATAAGTAAGGAGAAAAACATCAAAGATCAGTTCCAGAGCAAATGGCACCTGATGCAGGATTACCCTCAACCCCTCTTTTTTTTTAGTTGAGGAGACCACCAAGGACTGGTAAGTAAAATGAGCCCGAGCATCATTTCAGCTTAAATATAAAAGTGTATCAACCAGCTACATATTACATGTTTAAATTGGCTTTCCAAGTTGAGAGATGAGCAGGAGGCAACATGTGGCCAGTGTGCCCAGTGACCATCTAGGTATATGATTCAAAATACTACTATAATTCACCACCGAATTCACCATCACTTTAATTCACATACCATGTAAATCACAAAAAATGGTCATACAGGATAAGTCATGTACCTCCTCACGTGTTAGAGAAAGGTGTTACCCAATGCCCCAATTCCTGACTTATTAAAAAAATATATAAACACTTCATTGGTTTAAGTGTGATGGGTGGTTAATTAGTGGGCATCATTTGCAAGGGTATACTAGTTGATACTGATAATATGGTTAACAAGATATAGCAAAAAACAAAATATTGCTCTGGTCCTGAAGGAGCGGACCAGGACTGGTCATCGGGGGAAATGTCCAGTTGGCCGCTGACTGACGTCACCTGTATTCCTGGTATACCAGAAATAGATAAAGATATGCCAAATATATTTTCATATATATATATATATTTCCAAATATATTATTTTGCAGTAAAAGCACCAGGTTTATCATGGATTTAATATTTCCAGCACTTTCATAAATAGTATACAGTGGGCACGCAGATCTTCTTTTGTGTTTGCCCTCACAAACTTGTAAGCCAGAGCACTCGAGAAGTAAGTAGAACAATCAAAAAACTTAAGTCGTTGCTCTTAGCATTTAGGTGGTTTAGTCCTTTAATTATAATAGACCATAAAGTACAAAACACTTTGAACAATAAGAGTGTTAAAATGAGTGCATCCAATTGAACATCAATTGGCTACGTAATCCCATTTTCTAGTTAGCTTGTGTTCTATTGGCCCGGCTTAAACTCTTCTCTTTCAATCTTACATATAAATGATCCAATATTGTCTCTTGTACAGGAGTTAGAATGCCAATTGAAATAGTGTTCCCAAGGGAATTCACTAAGCAGAGGTATTCATGCAGGAAAGGTTCCAGGCTGATAATTATACATACTGTAAAACGTGTTTACTAAACTCTTTCAAGTGCAAAACCGTAGCAAACAGAAACACGGAAAAATATTTCACCAGGTTGTGAATGACTGGAACAAATTATCCCATTACTGAAAGCAGTAAAATTTTTTACATTATTCATAGGGATGAACAAAACAGGGCCTTTGTGGTAGGGAAGAGGGGTTCTGGCATGTAGGCTTCGAGTGGGGATTTAAGTCTGCCTTGCCTCTTTAAGGCCAGCGGATGATAAATAACCAATGTGCGGCCACACATTAAAGGACCGGACCTGATGTGCAATCAGACACCGGCCCACCAGCCAGATATACTGCCAATTCCTGTTTATAATGTCTTCAACTTGCTTTAGTTTGAAAATATAAAAACATAGAATTTGGTAGTAGATAAGACCCATTCGGCTCATTTAGACTGGCCGTGAATTCTGATGTTAATACTCAAGCCATAATCTGCACTTTGTCTTGTCTTATATTTAGAATAGCCATATACTGATCATGAGTATGTTTAAATACCCTTGTTGTATTAACCTGTACCACTTCTGCTGTGAGCCTATTTTACTTAACTACTGCTTGCCTAATATACTAATTGATATAATATCCCGTGACTCTGGACACCTATATTTGCTGTCTCGTTGCTACAAACTTGCTTAAACTTGCTAAATCGAGAGAATTATTTTGATAAATCACTGAAACATTAGAAAGCTCTCTTCCTTATGAATATACATAAGATTTATATTTATATAGGTCTACAGCTTGACTTAAAAAAGTCTTGTTTTTACAATAACTGTCAGGAATTTTTCAAACTCCTCCAAATTTTTTCTCAGTCATAGGCTTATGGTGGGCGCTTGTTATACCTAGATGAGAGTATAGATAAAAGTGGGGCATCTGGTACATGCAGGATACATGTGCTACTACACTACAACGATAAAATGAAATGTGCTTTGTTCTTTGTTACAAATATTGTGTTAACGGAGTAGAACATTTTTCATAAAATCACTGTCAGTATGTTTTAGGTCGGTATTAGGCAGCTTTAATGATATGAGTGGGTGGATTAGGTATTTTGTTAAATGAAATTTACTGGTGCGTAAAATAAACTTTGTGAATAATTGAAATCAATGCAGACAAAACCAGACACCTTGACCAGACTAACTCTTAAAGATTAAAATAACATACCTGGTGATTTGTCTGTGTTCTGTACACACAGGTATACTGACAGTTCTGCATAATCAATAAAATTGAACAAATTCTGAGAACATGTATACTCCCTATAATGAATATTTAGAAGTTATGATGGAAATGCTTTCTCAGCACAATTGAATGGATGGTGCCAGTATAAAGGGGCTTATATGGTCTGTGGTATTTATGTAGATAAAAGGATGAGGTTGTTAGGAACAACCTTCCATGGATCGTTCTGATGTATAGTAACATTATGAAGTTATCAGGAGCAACAGATTAGGGTGTAAGAACCAAGTAGTCAATTTATTGGAATGATTTTCTTTGAGTTGGGTTGTGGTTCATGTCCTCTGCATTGAGCACTGGGACATGATATCATATTTTAGCTGCCTTTCAATGACACATGGCTAACAGATAGGCATACACTTATGTAATGTAAATAAGCCACACAAGTTTCTGAAACTGGAAGACTCTGGGCAATAGAAAAAAGGGATTTCATGCATAAGAATAATGGATCAGAATCAAGAACCTTTACATAAAGAAGCCCAAGTTTCCATAAAAAGTAATCCTATCATGAACAGATCTAGAAGGAAAATAGCGCTGATGTGTGGGCCTTTAAAATAGTTACAAACACTTACACAGACATATTGTCTTACAAAAAAATTCACACACCATCTAAACAATTACAATTATGAGCAGTCAAGAAAAGTTTTTCATCTTAGATGTCTTAATGTTTAAGGATATAATGTGAATACTAATGGATATACAGGTATGTATTTATCCTTGTGTGTTTCAAAATGTCCCTCTGCCTGTTGGTGTAGACCGCAACCACGTAGTTGGCTGCAATCGTGGAATAGACCAAACCTTGCCGCCGTCC